>JAROYE020000003.1:19215989-19785989 GCA_029619315.2 Dynastes maya | reverse complement strand
CGACGACCGCTGTGTGCAGACGTATTACGGGAATGCGTATAGATTTGTTAACGTATGCGTGGGTAACGTCAATTTGATTGGCTTATTGAATCAGTAACGCTTGGATAATAACTGACATGAATTGCATCTTAATTGGAAACAATTTTGATAATTAATCTGGCCTGTAAAGGCGTAAGTAGCGCCGCAATTGGCCATTGTACGCGACAATGGGGTTAATCGGAACTGATTCCGGTCTCCGGACCCCGGCCTCTGATGTCTCTCATTTAAAGTGTTCAACGACCGTCTCTGTCTTTCATTGGCGCGCTCTCTCCCGGAGAATTTAATATCTGCCTCTTATTGTTACATCCACTACTTGTAATACGGTCAATACTAAACAAGATGCAAAAAATATGGGGATACCAAAGTCGTAAAGGACATGTAACGACCCTATTTTAAATTACCCTATATAAATCGAAACAAGAAAAGGGCAGATTTTTACTTTTGATCATCGGGATTCTATTGTAGCAAACACTTCAGGTATTTAGAGCAAATTAAGCTAAGTGAATGATGCTTGAATTTTCTTTGGAAGCAATTATCCTTTGACGGTAATTATATAATTACTTAACGACCTCATTCAATTTTCAGCCTCTAGCAAGCAGTTTGGAGTTGTAATTGTCTTTATATAAGAAAAATTACCGTGAGGAGCTATTGTGTTGTCTAAATTTGAACAAAAGGAAATTTGGCAATCATTTTTAATGGGTATAGTGAATGTTTCAAATTGGTGCTTCTTAACGAAAATTATCTATGAATAATTACTTCTTCACTTGATTGTAATAAACTAATTCAGTAATGCTAAAAGACCAACTTATTTTTAAGTTCATTGAAAGCTAGTCAAATTCTAACCCCAATCAAGTTAACGTATATCTAAAAAGAATCAACATTGTTGTAACGTATATACAGCTTTTGCCAAAAAACGGATCACCTGTAATTCTTCGTAAATGTTGTTTTAATTACTAGTAGTCTGGGCAAACAGCGGTAACAGTCAGTGTAGTAGATATGTGGTGCGGAGTCGGCGATTATTTATTTCACGTGTTCACAGCGTCAGTACTAAATCGATGCTGTATGCGAGTAGTTCTGTGTATATGTAGGCTGTCGTAACTTATTTCGTAATTGTTCGCTTATGTTTGCTTTAAAAATGTCGCAGTTAGGTACGTCGCGAAGACGACCAATGGCAGACACAGTTAAAAATTTTATAGTGGACATGCCGGACTTAATTTTTGATGGCGCTAAAATTCAATGTCTAGTTTGTCAAATCCCTTTAATGTGTTGGTCCAGAAGCCATTGTCAACGTCACATCGAAAGCAAACAGCATTCTTCTGCAAAACGTAGCATACGAGACCAAGAAAAATTCACATTTGATTTATGTGTTACTCTTATTTTATGTAATCTATCGTTTCGTTTACTAGACAAAGAAGCATTTATCTCCTTCTGGAATAAATATGCGGACTGTAAATTACCTAGTCGGACATCGATATGAAATGTAGTGCTATTTGCTCGTGAACATATAGACAAAAGAATGAAAACGGAATTGAAAGATAAAAAACTGTGGTTGTGTGTAGGCGAAACAACAGATCGTCAAAAACATTCTGTGGTTAATGTAATGGTATGTACAATGGAACCACATCGAACGTCATCCTCCTTCTTACTTGCTTCCAAAAGAGTTATAAATTGTACTGCCGATGAGATATTAAAGGTGGTGTTGAACTCAGTAAACAAATTTGTTTCAACTAAGCAACTTTTAATGTTTATGAGTGATGGTGCCGCAAACACGCGTTCTTTGGGCCGATCTCTTAAAGAACAAAGTGGTAACTTCTTACATGTAACATGTGAAATCCATACTCTAAATCTTGCGGCACAACCGATTCCTACATGTTTTCCATTAGTAAATGCATTGATTGCTAGTACAAAGGCAGTGTTTCTAAAGTCCCCGAAACGTACCCGACTATTTCACAAACTGTGTCCTGATTTACCCGAACCACCACAGCCGATTGTTACACGTTGGAGAACATGGTTGCTGGCTGCGTTTTACTACAACAAGTATTTTGATCAAGTAAAGAAGGTAGTTTTAAAATTCAATCCGACAGAAGCTGCAGCAATCAAGAAAAGCTAGGAAATATTTCAAGGTAGTCAGGTTAAAAGAAATTTACAAACTATTCACAACAATTACTTCGGAGGGAATAGAAAAATTACAAAATGTTTCGATGTCGCTAGTGGATTCTGTTCAAATTGTGAATGATGTTCACGCACAGTTATGCGCTGTAGAAGGCGAACCAAATTGGTGTGTAATACGAAAATTTGAAAGTGTTTTAGAGAAAGACTCCGATTTTCTTATATTAAGACAAATTGGCGAAGGTGCGTGTGAAGATGCAGTAACATTGCTAGATGTGGAGCGGTCGTTTTCGGCATTAAAAAACGTTTATTCCGCACGTCGTACTCACTAGACTGAAACAGCTGTGGAAACATCTCTAATGATTCAAATATTTAACAGATGTTACCCAGTTTGTGATTTCACGGGAGTCTTTTAACGGTAAGTGTTTCAGCACGTTTTATAATTTATTTCTTGCCTTCTATTTTATGTGTAAACTTTTATGCGCTCGCCACGCCTCTGGCTGTTACCGCATATTTGCCCGGCTTAATTATTAGGAAAAAAATAATGAAATGTTATTCTGCGAATTACTCAAAAAGGACATGCAGGTGTCCCTCTGAGGAACTAAATAAAGTCCAGACACAAATAGTTCTAAGAATCAAAGTCGGTTATACAAACGTGTTGCTTCAATCTTTAGTAATAGGTACACGCGTTTCAGTTGCATACCGGCTGTTAAATTATATATACGACTTGGTATGGTAGGTATTGAAATGTTTCAATTCAGGGAAATTGGAAAATGGAATTTTCGTAAATTAATTAAATTCTTAAATAAACTGTGAGTTTCAAGAGTATTCTTAGACACTCTTTCAGCAATTTTAAACAAAGATTAATATCAGTAAATGGAAATTAACGAAAGTTAACATTGAAAAAATGCAATCCAACCTTGATTTTACGAAGATGTCACATAAACTCTATGTTCCTTATGACATTCACAGGAAACCTGCCTGTTCTAACCTCCAAGCTTCTATTCTACCTTGAATTTATTCTATGATTCCAATATTAGACACTTTAAACTTGGAGCGCAGCCAAAATACGAGGTAAGTGATGAATTTATTTAGCGTCCCTTTTCTCATTTTTTTACACTGTTTCATTAAATAATTGCTTTGAATCTTTAACAAACTTTCTTGTGTTGACAGAATTAAAGAGGATAAGGGAATGGAAGACACCTTTGTCTGTGAATCTGGAATCTCGTTGATTACTGTCTCGATTTTGGGAATATAATGCAACCAATCGCTCAGAATCTTTATGCTGCTGGTAAGTTCTTTTTTGTTTTGGAAGAAATCGAGATGCTGGGCCTTATTTGGATTAAGTTTGATTTTGTTGGCTGTAGACCATTTTTCCGCATCTCCTATAACCATGTCAGGTTTCATTAGTATATCATTCCTTGTTCTACCGTTGATTACTAATGTCATCTGCATGCTGCTGCTGCAGTTTCTCTCCAATAAATTGATGTAGATGCTGAACATCAGGAGTCCTAGTGAAGATGTAGATATGATATCTTATAAAAGGAAGCCAGAAAATCGACAACTCAAAATAACAACAGTAAAAGAGATACTCTCTCTTCGGGATACGAAGAAAATGTCATTCCAGCTGTCTTCAGAAATTAGTATAGAAGGCGGTACAAGAATTTCAGTAACAATAGTTGGAAGACACTTAAACAGTGCAAGATTAAAAGGTTGAAAGGCAAGAAAAAAAGCCGTTATTGTCCGAGATCAACAGTAACAACCGTGTAAAATGGGCAAAGAGACAACAAACATTGGATAATTGAAAACTGGAAAGGAGTGGTCCAACAAAACGAAGGTAGAGGTAATTATTAAAAGGATATTACTTTTAAACTAAATGCTATCATTAGTATACTGTCAATTTTAAAGGATTTTGGTAAATAGAGTACATCCACACATACATTGAAGTCCGAGGAAGTCATACACGATATTAATTTACATGTAGTCTTTATAATTTAGTCAACATTGTGAGTACTGAGATTTTTTTTTAATGAAATATCAAATTAAATGATACTCACAAGTCCTGTTTTATTATTTTCAATGCTCCACCTGCATACAAATACAATTTTGACTTACAGTAATGTGTGATATGTGAGTGTATCGTTTTAAGTTCTTTTAAATCCTATTTTCTTCCTTTACAGTTAATGCTCGAAATTCTTTTATAATAAACCCCAACAGCCGTTTTCCTTAGTTTGTTTAATTTAGTTTCCTTGGTTATTTTCTTCAAGATGTTTTTGTTTACTTTTAACAGTTTCTAATACTTTTAAATATTATTTTAAACTGAATTTCTAGATGAGTTTGCCAAAAACTGTCTGTTTTCAGAAAAATTATGTTCTATCTGTCCGCTTGTTTACTTCTTGTCACAGCATTGCCAATCCAACGACTTGATATTTTTGTGGTTGGCGCCTTTGATGACTAGATTCCAAATATATGTGTTGTATACATGAATTTTGTGTGATTTTTACAAAAAATATCTTTACAATGTAAATTATTGAAAATAACTTGTAACTTTGATTATCCCCCCTCCCCCCAAAGTAATATTAATGGAGTCTCTTTTTAAAGAAATAAACAATTAGTAATATAAATTATCAAAATGCCAGAATTCGAATAATAACTAAAAATAATATGAATTCTGCAAATGTTAAATCAAATTTTGATATTTCACCAATATTGAAATTAAAATAATAAAAATTCACCCTAATGCCCCACTACAATATATTTCAATAAACTTTTAAGTTTTGCAAAGTTTAAGGTGCTAAGTTTTGTTGATTTTTATGGAGATGAAGTATTGCCAACATAAGCATAAAATATTACCATAATTTTCCAAAATAATTCAGTATAACCTTCCTTGTTGTTTTGTAACGAAATCTATATTAACTAAAAGGTGCCGTGCCAACTAGTAAGTTAGGATAAGATATAAGTGATTTTAAGTGAATAGTTGAAATGACAAAAGGTCCAATTCTTAAAAAATTCTGTATTTCAAAAATATCAGGCGACCGATTTTGTGTTTAATCAATTTTGATGCATTTTTCGGGGCTTTTTAATGCGTTCGTGTTGCCTCAATTTTACGCTTCTTACTTTTACATTTCTTTTTTAAAAGTTCTTAGTTAAATGACTAAAAGTGAAGTCCATATGGGTGTTTTGTTGGAGTACGTGCAATTATAGAGTAGAGCATGTGTGGGCAACCCCCGGCCCTCCACCAGTTTCAATCCGGCCCGCGAGAGAAATTCAAATAACGCGCCAAAAAAAATAAAGATTTAGCACACGTAGTTTATTTATAATTACCGTTAACCAACCTAAAACTGTATTTATTCAAATCATAAAGACTACAATCGATAAATAATATTATTCAGCGTACACAATGGAACGCCACAGATCGAGTTAGAAATAGTCGTTAGAAAGAGACAAACAGATAAACATTCGGGAAGCCGCCCGATGACCTTGAAGCGCTCCAGAGCCGACTGTTATTCATAACGCGGCTAGTATCGCATATTCGCGTACGATCGAGAGTATTCTAGTTGCTTATTGCGGGTAATATATAAACCGCTCAGCGCGCCTGTCAACTCGTTACTTCTTAACAACTGATAAAAAAAGACGCGGGAAATATTCAAGCAAATTCAGCTCAGAAGAAAAAAAATCTATCAAGATGTCTGGTTTAAAAAAGCGGAAAATGGACACAGAATGTCGTCAATTTCAAAACAAATGGATTGAAGAATACTTTTTTATCATGCACAGTGCTAAACCTATGTGTTTGCTGTGCAATGAAACAATTTCTGTTTTAAAAGAATACAATATGAAGCGGCATTACGCCAGCAAGCATTTCGCTCAATATAAATTACTGATAGACTGGCTGGTTTTCAAGCATTTTCGATTACTTTGGATGAGAGTACAGATTTATCTGACACAGCCCAGTTAGCTATTTTTATATGAGGTGTTGATGGAGAATTTGTAGTGACAGAGGAATTACTGGCCCTACGGCCGCTACAAGGGACCACTACTGGAAAAAATATTTTTGCCGAGGTACAAAGTACTTTTGAGCAATATGGTTTGCAGTGGTGTAAATTAGTTGGAGTGTGCACAGATGGTGCGCCTTCAATGGTCGGTCCACGAAAAGGTTTTATCGGAATTCTGAAGAAAAGAGCAACCGCTATGAATGTGCAAGAATGTGATTTAATAATTCTGCATTGTATTATTCACCAACTTGTGCTCTAAGTCCATTCGACTGAAAAACGTTATGGATGTGGTAGTAAATACCATCAATTTTATTAGATCCCGCGGTCTTAACCATCGCCAGTTTAAAGCATTTTTGGATGAACTCTCTTCAGGACACGATGATTTGACATACTATTGCGAAGTAAGGTGGCTAAGCAAAGGCAAAATGCTAAAAAGATTTTATGACCTTAGAAAAGAAATAGCTGATTTTATGGAAATGAAAGAGAAAACAATGCCGCAAATTTGTAATCCAACATGGCTTTGTGACTTAGCATTTCTGGTAGACATCACAGGACACTTAAACGACCTTAACTTGAAGGTTCAAAAACAAGGGCAATTGGTAAATCAGCTGTACAGTCATCTTAAAGCTTTTCAAAACAAAATTCGCTTGTGGGAAACACAAATGAGAAGTAAAAACTGTTTTCATTTTGTAACATTATCCAGTCACGAAAACATTGATTACGGTCGCTATGCTGAAGAACTGAATCTACTGTCAGAGCAATTCACTGATCGGTTTTCCGATTTTAGGAATATGGATAGCACTTTCAATATTTTTTGCAAATCCGTGTAAGTGTAATGTGGAAGATGCTCCGCTTCACCTACAAATGGAGTTGATCGAGCTTCAAGAAGACTCATATTTGGAGTCTAAATTTGATGATGTGGAACTAAGCGAATTTTACAGAACATACCTTTCCGAAGAAAAGTATCCACAGCTGAGAGTTTTCGCAAGAAAAATAATTTGCACATTCGGAAGCAGGTATAAATGTGAGCAGTTT
The DNA here is from genome assembly GCA_029619315.2 of Dynastes maya. Classification (NCBI taxonomy): domain Eukaryota; kingdom Metazoa; phylum Arthropoda; class Insecta; order Coleoptera; family Scarabaeidae; genus Dynastes; species Dynastes maya. The sequence continues at coordinate 19,778,814 of JAROYE020000003.1, read as the reverse complement.
TTTTCAATCATGAAAATTAATAGAAATAAGCATCGTACTCGGCTTACAGCTGTTAATTTAGAAAACACTTTGCGCCTATGTACTAGTGATAGTGACCCCAATATTGATCATCTTGTTTCTCAGCTTCAAACTCAAGTCTCTCATTGATTTTCATTTGATTTTTCTATCTTTTTTTGTTAATTTGCTTTTTATATGTTTGAATATTTCTATTATAATTCTAATAAATAAGAAAATGTGTGAATTTTTATCGCCTTTTTAGTCACTACTACCTACTTATTTCTTACCTACGGCCCGCGACCTGATTAAGTCCCGAAATTACGCCCTCAGCTAAGCAAAGGTTGCCCATACCTGGAGTAGAAGATAAATAAATATGGAATACCATTTCGTTTTATGAGTACATCTTCGTTGTAAATCGAGTTATTTAAAATTAAATTTCACTAGAATATACTCAAAACAGTTACGGTCCAAGAGCTTTACTTGGATTTCTTGTGGCCCTACACATTCTCGAAAAATAAATTCTTAAAAAAATGCCAAAATTATTACTTGAGGAACTAGAGTGCAAATATGAAATACACTGGAAATTTGCTAGATAACATCTATTTATTGATAAAACCCACAGATATATAGATTGCAATAACATAATTATTTGCACCAGCCACATATCTTTTTCGCCGACTGCTGTAATTGCCTTCTTCACTGTGCTGTTTTCTTTTTACAAACTCGACGTTGACTTCTTCCTGGCATTCTAAGACAGAAAAAGGAAAGCTTTCATAGAAAGCACGTGAAGAAACGGGTGTGCAAATGTAGAACAGTGGTATTCCATATTCTCAACAACCCACATTGTAAACATTTTAGATTAGATTTGCTTACATATTAAAGAATGGGAATAGTATTTTTGTAAAAATCAAATCACTCATATGTACTTACCTGTTAAGGTTTTGAAAACACCCAGTTTAAAGTATCGCTTCTGTTAAACGGTGGAAATGCAAAATTTGTTCATAGGTCACTGTAGCCTTAATAGTAGGTCTAGGTTAAAAATTCACGACTCGTTTGATAGATGTAACCATATATATACATTATTGAGAAACCTTGGTATTCCATATTACCAACATATTATATATTTGCACCTTTTACTCTATATATTAATTTTTATAATTGACATAATCCGTTTCTGTTATAATTAATTCTGGCCTGGGGATGAGTTCCTAAACACGAAACCGGTCGCCTGATATTTTTTAAATACAGAATTTTGTGGGAATTGAACTTTTTATCATTTCAATCTTTCATTTACTTCAACTCACACAGAGTTATTGTGGATTGCATAAGTGATTTTGTTACTCATACTATACATAAATATAACTTCAACTCAAGCCACATCCAAAACCTTAGGCTCTGGGGAAAAAACTTTTTAAAGCTTGTATACAACAAATAGCACTCTTACAATCTGGATACTAGAGATTCTTTATATCCTTCTACGAACTAAGTAAGTGGTCTTTTAAAAAAATGTTCGGTACGTTTTTCAACTATATGATTTAACGATGAATTACGAATCTCAGAGCGATACCAATAGTTTCTCTGAAAATTTGTTAACTTGAAAAATCTAAAGGCAGAAGTAAATATAAATTTAAGTCATTTCATACCATTTTCATTTAATTCTAGTTGTCTAGTAATAATGCACGAAACCTCTACTTATTTAGGGTGTTATGTTAAAAATGGAGAATTTATCGAATAGAATTATTAAACCAAAAAAAAAATGCGGATACCATCATTGTAATACTGTTTGTTTTTTTTTCTATAAGGTTATTATCATTTCCTGAAGATTACCTGCACTCGAGCCTCACTTAAGTCGAGTCTCATAGCTAATTCTTCCCTAGTAAACACATCCGGATATTGCGTCTTCTCAAACGCCCTCTCCAATTGGTGTAACTGGAAAGTTGTAAAGGTCGTACGTGACCGGCGTATCTTCCTCGGCCTTGCTTCGCTCATATCTTCAATAACGTCGCCCTCCATCATTTCACCTTCGCTCACTGAATCCACTTTCGAATCGGATTCTGAAATTGCGATAAGAAAATGCCAAATGTTAAAACCATTACATTTTATTCAGTAAACAACATTTTATGATAAATTTTCAATACAATTGAAAATATTTGCCGAATGCTATTTTTTGAAAATCAAAAGAATGCAGGCTAGTAATTTTTTTGTTGAATCCTCAATTGGATTCAGTTCTAAAATAATCTTAATTGCTCCTTCACTTATTAATTATCCAAAGTAAATTGTCATTAAACTAGGAAGAAGATATAGGTATATAAAACGAAATAAGCGTAATATTATTGCTACGGTAAAGGAAACCACCTTAAAACCACTACGGATAATCGCCTAATTTATCAAATTCATTTCAAACTTGCTTGTTCACTTTATTAGCAATTAAACAGCAATTTGCAGAAAAGGAAGTTCACTGGCTTCGTTAAATGACATGGCTACATGACATGGAAATTGCAACACCAAGAAGGGGTGCGAATTTTTTGATAAAGCTTGGTAGAAACGTATAAATATTCGTGTTCGATTGGCGATAGCTCGGAAGATCTGGGTGGCCATGGGCCCCTTCGAACCAGTTTAGAAAAGTTCTCTATACGTGAGGACGGCCATTATCCTGCTAGAAGAACAGGTCTTTGAGCTGCCGAACACCACCTTATCAACGTAACGCTGAGCGTTCATGGTGCCTCGGATCAACACCAACTGATATCTACTCCCACATGCTATGGCACCTCATACCACAACTCCGACGGCTCGGTGCACACGACTTTCAACAGAAAGAGCGTTCCCCACTTCTTCGTCTGACCTTCAAGTAACCACCATCCCTATACAAAATCGAGGTTCATCGCTGAACACCACCCTACACCACTCCACGTTCCAGCGCATTCGCAACTTACACTACTCCAAACGTTGATGTCGGTATTCAGCCGTAAGTGGTGAGACAAGATATGGTCGATAGGATTGCAAGCCGAAAGCCCTGATTCGGCAATAAGTGATTCAAAGGGTCACAGGACGACCTTCATTATCTGACCACTGATCAGCAATTGACTTGGTACTGAAAAATGGGTCTTTTAGTGCCATTAGGCGAAGGTGGCGGTTCTGCACCTCGTTAGTTCGTCTTCAGCTCCCAATTCCTCTTCAGCGACTTTCCTGGCCCTTCCTAGTCCATGATTGATAACAGCGCGTGATGGTGGATTGGTTCCGGTTAAAACGATTTGCAATTTCCCTCAACGAAAAATCACCTTCACACAAGCCAACAATAAGACCTTTGTCAAAATCGCTCAACTGGCGGTAATTTCCACGTTGCCGCATTCCAGGCATAATTATACCCTCAAATCACGTTAAATAAAAGTATGGCAAAAGAAAATGATGAAAATTAAATCAAAGCACTAGCCAACATGTTTCTGTTTCTCAGCTTATATCACTAGCCCTTGAAACGACGAGTCAAATATCTCTTGGCGGCATCTAGTGCCAAGAGATATACGCCTGCCGACAAAGACCGAGTGTCGCTACCTTCTAGACGGCAAGCGTATATTTCTTGGCACTAGATGGTGTAAGTAAAAAGCATGCTGCCAAGGAATAAATTTTAGGTCAATAGAAAATAATTCAATATCAATACGTTTAAGGTTTCTAAGAGTTTTGAACACCTGTTGCTGGGTAGGTTCACTGAGATCAAGTCTACAGAAGACGGTGTCATGGTCAGCCAACACCACACCCTCCACCTCCGAATCGAGGGCTCACACAGACTCAGAGATCAGAACGAAATCAATAAGAGATTGGCTCCCATTAGTAACCCTTGTTGGAACAGAAATAAGTTGATGCAGTTCGATCTCATCAATCATATTGTTAAAGTACAAAGAATTAGGAGAATCAGAACGAAGTCAATATTGAAATCACCCAGACAAATTATATTGTTATATTCAGACATCAAGGTAATGACATACTCACCAAAGAAGTCACAAAAGTGCTTATGATTTTGGAGGGGCGGCCTATACACAGCACCAACCACTAAATGCCCTCCATTAAACCTCAAGATTACCCACAGCTGCTCAATTGCAGTAGTGGATGGGAGAAAATTCCATTTAAAATTATTTCGTAAGTACAAGCAAACGCCACCCGCAACACCGATTCTATCACATCGTACCACGCTATGCCCATAAATACAAAGAGCATCACCTGGTACATTATCATTAGAGCAACGCAAACTGCGCTGAAAGCCAGTGGCGGTCGCATAAAAGTTTACACAAAATAAACACGGCCGGGACAATTCGGTATAAGCGTCAGTATAACTGCGACTCGAAAGCCGGTCTGTTGTGTATGCATCTACGCTGTCGTATACTATATCGTAGTTCTACGTTTGTTTTGAGAAATCTTTCCTACGTCGCGAAAACGACCAAAATTGGACACAATAAGAGAATTTATTGCAGAAATGCCTGATTTAAAGTGTGATGGCGCTAAAATTCAATGTGTAGTGTGTAAAATAGATTTAATGTGTTGGTCGACAAGTGATTGTCTACGGGACGTAAATACTGCAGGGCATGTTTCAAAAAAAAATTCCACACGAGATTATGACAAATTTAAATTTAATTTATGTGTTACCTTTATTGCATGTAATTTGCCATTTCATTTACTAAGGAAGAAGGCATACGTCTCGTTTTGGAATGAATATTCGGACTTTAAGTTACCAAGTGAGAGAACATTACAGAGAGTTGTGCCGTCTGCTCGTGAGCATGTCGAGGAAAGAATTAAATCGGAGTTGCAAGATAAAAAACTGTGGTTATGTGTGGACGAAAGAACAGATCGTAAAAAACATTTTGTGGTTAATGTAATGGTACGCACAATGGTACCACATCGACCGTCACCCTCAATTTTACTAGCTTCCAAACGAATACAACAATGCACTGCCGAAGTAATTTCAATGTTGGTGTTAAATACATTGGAAAAGTTTGAACTTTCAACAAATCAACTGTTGATGTTTATGAGTGATGGCGCCGCAAACATGCTTGCTGTAGGTCGATCTCTTAAAAAACATTGTGCATATTACATGTAAAATTCATACTCTCAGTCTCGTAGCAGATAGTATCAGAAAATGTTATCCCGTGGTAGACGCTCTAATAGCACATACAAAAGCTGTGTTTGTAAAATCCCCAAAACGTATTCGGGAATTTCATAGACTATGCCCCGGTATTCCTGAACCACCACAACCTATTCTTACTCGTTGGGGAACATGGTTAGAGGCTGCATTTTATTATCTTAAATATTTTGAGAATATAAAGAACGTGATTTTAGAATTCGACCCAAAGGAAGTTGCGGCTGTCAAGGTAAGCCGCTTGAAATTTCAAGATAGTCAAGTTAAAACAGATTTGGAAATTATTCAGAACAATTACGTGGGACTAGCGGATGCGATAGAAAAACTACAAAATTCTTCGGTGTCATTAGTGAAATCTTTGCAAATAGTGCAACATGTTCACGCACAGCTATGCGCGATAGAAGACGCAAGAAATGTTTGTGATTTAGAAAGGTTTGATAGTGTTTTAGATAAAGACTCTGATTTTGGCACATTAAGACAAATTTGTGAAGGTGCGTCAACAGAACCGTTAAGTTATTTGAAAGATTATTTTACTTACACAAATATAACGTCATTAGATGTAGAACGTTCGTTTTCGGCATACAAAAACACTTTTTCTTCACGTCGCACTCACTTTGCCGAAACAACTTTGGAAATATATCTAATGTTACAAATATTAAATAGACATTATCCACTTTGTGATTTCACGGAGGACTCTTAAAATGGTAAGTGTTTGAGCACGTATCACATTTAATTTATTTTGTATAAACTTTTATGCGTCCGCCACTGGCTTTCAGCGCAGTTGCGTTGCTCTAATTATCATTCAGCCAGGTTCCACTCACAGCTAGTACATCGTAATTTTTGGCAAGTACAAGATCAGACAATTCTTGAATTTTTGGCAAAAGTGAGCATATATTAATGTGCGCAATCGTCAATCCATTACAACCAAGAACAGGATTTATTACTGCCATGCGAACCGCACAACAAAATTAAAAATCATTGAACAATAGAGAACCAACAAAACAAGAAAATACACAGTAATACGTCCTGAGAACCAAACAAGAATTTATATTAGTTCATGTAATATGTAATGTATAATGATAATAAACAGAAATATTTATAACAAGCTGTAAAAAGTATTTCAACAGAAAAAAAGTAAAAAAACAAAAAGTTGCTTTGGTTATTATGTATTCTATCGTAAGCGACAAGAGTTCAAGATAGTCATGTATATGTACATACATACACAGGTATAATATATCTCATATGATGTTATATTTCATATCGTACACGTAATTATAAATTATAATTCACGCATTTCCCAGTCGAACGCCTATGATCAGTAACCGTGATTTGCGAACCTTAATAATTAAGTATTCATAGACTAGAACATATTCCATTTTCAGCCAGAAGAAAGTAAACATTAAATTACACCATTTTCTCAATATAAATATTGTTTTTCGCAGTTTTTCGATTAAACATAGCTGCATGAATAATAATAAGTAATAAAATTGTAATTTTTTTATAAATTCAAATGGACGCAGATGGAAGACTAAAACAAATATCAATTATCTTCTTTCACTGCAGGGTATTTTCCCCGTTTTTAATATAACCCCGTAATATGTGTATAGGAGAGCAATGAAATAATGGTAGGGATGATATAATACGTGCATCATAAATTGGTATTTTATTCAATTTCAAACTTTTGTTATTCTCTGCGTGCGCATTTTCCACTCGAAATAAAACCGGAATTTATTTAAGCCGGCTTTTTACCGATAATCCAAAAACGTAGCCAATTCCATACGTATGTATATAGCAAACATTGAAGCGAACACACAATCTGCAATGTTTCCCTTTGGCCCGCAGCACCTCTTTTACATAGATACGAGCAGTAAATAAAACAGCCTCATCGATGGGAATACATATGTACGTATGTGCATATACATATGTCAGACATAAAATGCATAAAAGGTTAATTAATATACTCAGCTATAAAACATGGATTGAATATTCTGTGAATTTAAAAGCTTCCCGTTTGCATTTCAGCTATATTTCAAAGGTATCGTAGCGATTTGTTGATAATATAGGTATATTAATGCGTTGAAATTGTCGAAATGAATCGAATTAATTTTGAAAATTTGCCAATTTTCGCTGGTGCATATTAGTGCGCGTAATAATAATAAAGCATTAAATCAATAAAATGTATATAATTAAAAATATAAATTAATAACAGCGTCGAACGGCCAGTACTACATTAATCACACGTAATGAGTGTCAGAAACGCTATGAATATTTAAAACAACAAAGTAAATGTGTGTGCTCGCATTATTTTGCAAGATTGTTATAATTTTCAATCAATCTATAGTTTTATAGGTATACAGGTTCTTCAAAGTTGTCGGGCTACTGCTAACTTTGTTATTGTTTTAGCTAGGATATTGGTTTTCCGTTTTTGCGATGATGACGGTTGTAGTGAGAATTGCACATCGCATTTCAGCACTAACTTGTATTGTTTATATTTTTAAAATGAACGACGTACGTAGAGAAATGGATTAAATATTTTCTTAAGGTTAGAAAATCAAGAAAATCCAAGGCAGAGAAATGTTTTTTCCAAGTAAGTCATTTAGTTTTAAGTTAAGAAAATATTAAAGGTAGGATTGAAGAAATGGTCCAGATCTCATAAAGTTCTATTGAGAAATTAGGCGACCAATTTCGTGTTCAAAAACATATCATCAGATATCCAATAAGAGAAAAATTACAATAATGAAAAAAAAACCTAAAATTAATAATTAAAATTAGAGCATAAATAAAATTAGAGCAAGTGAATGAACTAATGAAAAGGTTTTTTTTTCTATGTTACAGTATAATTAAATTATTTCTTTAGTAATGTAATTAAATAGAGATTATTTTTATGTAGTTTAATAATTAATGAGTTAATATTTAAGTTTATTTATCCCTTTTTTATTATTATTATTTATTATATATTAAAAAAAACTATAGTTAAATTAGTACACGTGGTAAATAGTAATAGAAAAAAAAATTACATTAACCCGTATCTTTTGAAAATGTTGATGAAACGTTGTACATTAAAGGTTATATCATTGTATGAATAAGCCTGGCACCTGTACCCGGATTTGTATCGCTACTATTTAGGACGACATGATTACATCTCCTGAAAGTAGGCGGCGTGGGGAATGTTTCAATGAGAATTTTTGAAGATTAGTGGCATAAACTAAGAGATGGAGAACAATGTCAGCAGGAGTAAGAAGCTTTAATGCTTTTCTCTTCTCATATTGTTTTTGCCGGTATTGATTCTTGGTTATTGTTTCTGGGCACTTTTTTCATGTGTACTTCTACATTACTATAAGTCCAGTTTTGTTTGAACATTATTCTGTAGATAACCTCCACTTTAACCTTTTTAAAATCACAAGCAATGTGAATAATTTACTACAATTAATAATGTGCATATAAATAATATACATTTCAGGAATTCTAAGTAAAAAATGTTTTATTTTAAGAAAATGCAACTATTGATTTATAAACAATACCTAAACGCTTTCTGGAATTAAGAAAACTATTTACTATCCCTAAGAAAATATTGTTTTGCGTTATAACGGCCATTTATACTAAGAATCGCTTTCTTCAAATTTCCTGCAAGATTTTCTTGAGATAGTCGAAACATGAAGAATATGTACTTTATTCTGCCCAATAAAATGATGTAATCAATAAAAGATGCGCATCGTATTTCAGTGTTTGGTTAAATAGGTCACCTGTTTATTAAACAGCCTGTATATTATTTCACAAATCAATAGAGAATGACGTTTCAAATATATCACTGTTATAACGCTAAGGTCCCAAAATGAGAAAGAAAAGAGATTTGTTAAATTTTAGGATGAAAGATTTAAAATGTGAATCAAAGCAAGCAAGTAACGTTGGTTTTCTTAATCCTTTGCAAATCTTGTTGGCCTTTGCGATCAATTAGAGAATTTATTAATGAGAATAATTGCTTTTTGTGTGTGTGTAACATGTCTAAGGCATATTTTGCATGCAGTAGGAACTGCGAAGAGCCCTGCAGTGTTATAGTGAAACATTTCTGGATATGGTGAATATACTTTCTCCGGCTCTTCCGAAAATTTTGTGAGAATGAGAACACCTTTAAGGCTAACCGATCTAATAAAAGCGTAACCAGAAATGAGGAAGGGGGTGTCAACGTTGTAGCCCACTTTGAAACTAATCCCGGACTGAATATTAGTATATGGACTATTCCCGCAATTCCGAAAAAACACGAATATGTACCTTTTAAATACAGACCAATGCAAAGGCTCTTACCAACGAATTTGGAATCGCGAACAACTTTTCGTGAGTCCTCTTTAGAAAATGTTATGAATAATAATTCTATGGACTGATGAAACGAACTTTTCAAACTACGGTATGTGTATTTGAGAACCATGCATTTATATACTTTACACTATCAGAATTAGCCCTATATAGATTATTTTTCTACCGATGCTTGTAGTTGTACGTGTTCGCTGTAAAGTGGGGTTATCAAAAATTAAAATTGTTATATAGTTCACAAGATGGGACAATTAAAAGTTGCCTAAGATGGGACGTCCCATCTTAGGTAACATTTATGTCCACCTTGTTTAAGTGATATGTTTTTTTTTTCTCGCGTAAAATTTAAAATCATCAAGCCATGAAAAAAATTAAGTTTTGGCATAAATTGTTGATGGGACGAGGTCACATAGATGTATTGCTTTAATGTGCAGCTGTTTTATATATGCATATTGAAACATCGTAAACCACCTTATTCCACAACCACGTAGTCCACAGCATCAATTTAGTTTTCCTACGACACTGTAAGAAAGATGTCAATTTCAGACAATTGGGTAGGCATGAAAGTTTACAATTTCATTCATCTGTCAAAAACCCGTGCGTTATTATAACGCACGGTTATAACGTAATAATTTACTTTTATCAAGTATGTTGCTATTTTGTTTATCTGAAACAAACGCTCAGAAGCAAGAGAAACATCAACTCTCCAAAAACAGCACTGAGGCGAGAGACATACTCAGTGCTGTTTTTGGAGATTAGCAACATAAACTGAGAGGCAAACGCAATCGTATGCAGCAGAAAATTGTGCTCAGAACCACGCCGATGACGCCGGGTAGGTAGAAACGTGTGTCAGTGCTATTTTCTCTGCTACATTGTTTTTGCCGGGAATGATTCCACCAATACCATGAACTATATTAGCATTAATTTTGGTTGTTGTTACTAGGCATTTTTTCCACGTGTAGATTTCGAGATATTTATAATTTTGTCCTCAATCGCGTAAATGTAGATATTCAAATATCCGGAATGCAATTACATTTTAACGTAAATTCTTAGGATTAGACGAGATTAAATTACATACTTGGGTCTATCTAGACATGGTATTAAAATGTTTTCGAAACACACAGGGTGTTCAGTATTGGACACCAAACATTGCCAAATTCAAACACCAGAAAGGTAATTTTTAAATAGCGCCATATTTTTTTTCTGTATCAACTATACAGAAAATGTTGTATATCCCTAACGTTTTTGTGAAATATGTCTAATATTGAAAGTAAAAGAGATATTTACAGTTAAAAGCGAATCGTGCATTTCTGGTGTTAGTATGGTGTGGTTACCATGACAACAATAAACAAAAGATGCTGACGTTGATGTTTTTAAGTATCGACTCGTATTGAACCCAAGATGAGTTTTGCATTTGGAGATTATATCCAAATAGTTTGGTTACCAAGACAACAGTATACAAAACATACTGACATTTTAAATTGTTGATTCAAAATTTCGCACTTAAATAATGAAGTTATAGTTATGTATAAGAAAAGGTGAAAGAAATTGTGTATTTTACACATCTAGCAGGATGATGTATAAGCTGCACTATTCTGACCGACGATTTCCACAACCGAGAACATTTGTCAAATTAAAGGTAAGATTTGATGCTACTGGAAACATTAATTTCATTGATATAAAAATAAGGAAAAGAACTATAGTACAAATGTATTTTTTAGCGAAAAAATGTAAGGGAAAGAATATTTTAACAAAAGTTCATACGGGCTAAGAAGAAGTAATGAAAAAATCGAAACAAAAAAATCTAAAAATTGTATGGTGATTAATATTGAAAAAACTTTAATAGTTTCATGTTTGATTCATGAAATTTCATTTTTTTTAATGGAACATCCTGTATATTGTTCCAAAATCTGATAAGGAAACAAACAATTTTTTCATAAACATTTCCCTATACCTAAAATGTGTCGTTCTTTAGTAAATTAAATGTGAAACTATTTAGATAAGTTTTTCGTTTCAAAGCATAGAGTACTGCGACGAAATACTATAAGCTTTTGTTTCGCTGAAGATATTCATTAAAACTAATGTGTAAACATTATCTTTTTTGGTACAATTCGAACTGACGCATAAAAATGTACCTTCATTTTGTTTGAATTAAAATTTGGTTTTAACATCTTAGTATAGCACAGTTAAAGTATAAATGAACGTATATTTATTTCCAGCAATATTTTCTAGAACTAATTTCTAATTCCATGTTTAACGAGCATTTCAAACGAAAAGCCTCTATACGAAATTTTAATGCAGATACGATAACACTTTAAATACGTAAATGAATTTGGAATTAAGTTCTACTTCATTCTAAACCATCAATTTCAGCTTTTGTTAGAACTTTCTTCCACGTAAATCTGTCATGTCCAAGCTTGTACGCTCACGTATGTACGTACGTTTAATGGTAATTTAAATCCGATTTTAGCGCGAATGCATTTCGAAGTTAATTCGAGATCGGCCATGGAAATTTGCATAAATGAATCAAAACTAACGAATGGGTCAAAGCATTTTCCCCCTTATACAATGTGTGTTGTACACAAAACATTGGATTACATTCAACGGCACCGTATATTATAGTAACGCGTATACCTGCATGAATACCAAAATTGCAAATGGGCAAGTTGGCTGTTTCCGTCATGGACAAAAGTAAACCGCTAAATCATAGCTGTTAGTTATGCAAATAAGCGTATATATCTTTCACGTAAAGCTTTCGTTTTGTGAAAGTTTTGGAGGGAATAATAACTGAACTGGCGAATTTGCAATAACTTATAAAGTATGGAGTTAAAAGAAGCCGTTACACCTCTGGGGAGCATATCGGTAATACCACGTGAATGCATTAAAAGACAGATATAGCTAAAGTTCAGCTAATTTCGGGATATTATAACCCATTAGAACATTTTAAAATGTTCTTGGGACATATCGTCCCTTTAGGCTGGAAAGGGTTGAGGGTTAATGTAGTATTAATTCTGGCAACATTGTTTGTTGCCAGGTAGTTGCCAGGTTGGTAGTCCCTTGAGGCTAAAACAGGACACGAATTTTGAACACGCTCCAAATTTTCACCTTTAGCATTTCCATAAACATCTATGGCAAATAGGTAATCGTTTGGTGAACAATTTGAGTAATGAACATAGTTTTGAAACATATACTTGTGAATTGGTCACCCCCTGTAACCTAAATCTTTTGCTTGTTTGTCAGAATTAAATTTGGTAAAGTTGTGTCACAAAAGAAAATTGAGAAGCGAACTACCGCAATATGTTCAACTTGTCGCATGGGACTTCTAATTCCTGTTTTACACCCTATCACTTATAATTATTTTTTGTTTTCCATTGCACTTTTGTTTCCTTTTTGAATAAATATTTGATTCTGCATTTATTTTATTTTGACTAGGAGACTGTTGGGACATATAATCCCAAGAAAGAAGACTAATGCGATAATACGTTTCCCAAAAGAATTAGGTTGATAAATATGTACTACATACATGTGAAAAACAAACCATAACCACGTTTAGTATATCTGTTTTGTACCAGAAAATATAACAAGAATAACATTTTTCACACTTTAGTGAAAATAAAAATCCGTCTCTGGAATGGAAAAAAATACCTAAAGTTAATAATTAAAATTAGGAAGCAAGTGAATCAACTAATGAAAAAATTAGTTTTTTTTATATGTTACAGTAGAATTAAATTATTTCTTTCATAATGTAATTAAATAAATAGGGATTATTTTTATGTAGTTTAATAATTAATGAGTTTATTTATCCCTTTTTATTATTATTTATTATATATTAAAAAAAAACTATGGTTAAGTCAGTACACGTTGTAAATAGTAATAAAAAGAAAAAATATTACATTAACCGGTACCTTTTTAAAATGTTTATGAGACGTTGTACGTTAAAGGTTATATCATCGTATGGGTAAGTGTGGTACCTGTAGAGTTTCTGTCGCTACTATCTAGGACAGCATGACTATATTTCTTCAAAGTAGGTGGCGCCAAGAAATATTTCAGTGAGTGTCTTTGAAGATTAGTGGCACAAACTGAGAGATGTAAGAGCAATGTGGACAGGAGCAAAAACCACTAGTGCTTTTCTCTTCACACATTGTTTTTGCTGGTAGTGATTTCATCAATACCATGAGCTATTTTATAAGCACTATCTTGGTTATTGTTTCTAGACACTTTCTTCATGTGTACTTCCACATTAAGTTCACTTTTGTTTGAACATTATTCTGTAGATAACCTCTACCTTAACCTTTTTAAACAGTTACGGTATTGTGGATAATTGAAGCACCAATTGTCTTGACGCTTCAATTGAACGTCTCTCTGCGTGTACCAACTTGAAAATTAAATTGCGAGAAAACATACAGGATTCGGTGTAAAAATAACATATTTTGTTTTTCTGTATTAAGAAACAACTTATTTGATATGAACAATTATTTAGAAGGTCCAACAACAGTAGTTATTTTTTGTTTGTGGTGCATTAAAGAACCGGTCCAAAATCGATTGCTTTCCTAAATGACACTGTAGTTTGAGGGATACCCAAGTCTATTGATTTCAACCTGGTTTGAGTGCCATTTTAGGACTCTCTAAGCTCTGACATCCTTTAAGGTGTTCGTTATCCAAACATGTGTTCATTGTCCGAACTCAAAAATCCTTAGCGAAATTATTCGTTGTCCAAATAGAATCATTAGTTCTCAAGTTATGAGGGTAATCTGAAAAGTTTCAAGCTTCAACATGAAGATAGCGTTACTCGCCAAAACTATTCTGTTATGTGCGCATGCGTTGAAAGATATTTTTGAAATTTTCAGCCACGGACGCTCAGTTGTTGTCAGTAAATCCTTGCATTTGAAAGGCAATATGCCTACGCAAACTAGAGATAGACGTTGTTTACGTGGACCCTGCACCATAATTTGACACGGTTAAATTTTGGGCAGCTGAACTTAAACGTGGTCATATGAGCAAGTTGACGATGTACGTTCGGGACAGCCAAATATTGCAACCACTACCGATAACATCAGAAAAGTTTACCAAATGGTGCTATTTGACTGTCGAATTAAGGTTAGAGGGATAGGAGAGGCTGTGGGCATCTCGGAAGTACGTGTTTGTCATATATTGATTGAAGATTTGAGGATGAAAAAGCTAATCGCGGTTGTTCACTCAGGACCAAAAATGCATTCAAACGCATTTCCAAAGTCCTGTTGAAGCAATCAAAGCTAAATAAGTCGGAGTTTTGGCGTCGATTAATAACTGTTGATGAAATTTGGATATGCCAGTACACTCCTGAAGTCAAGGCACAGTCGAAACAATGGACTGTGAAGGGTAAATCGGCTCCGAAGATTGGCCAGAAAGGTGATTGCGACTGCTTTTTGGGATAGTCATGGAGTTATGTTAATCGCCTATCTTGGAAAAGAAAAACATTTGAAGAAAAAAGTTTTGTTCCACCAAGATAACGTACTTCAATAGTCGCCATGGCAAAAATTCACAAAAAGAGGTTCGAATTGATAGACCACCCACCCTATTCACCAGATCTGGCCCTCAGCTACTTTTTTCTGTTTCCTAGGCTCAAAGTTGCGCTCGGAGGACAGAGATTTCCATCGAGCGTGGAGGCCATCACATTAGCATTCATTACATTTAAATCCGTTGAAATCTGCTGTCATGCTCTTTACTGGTAAAAATATTAAAATTAACATTGATAATTAACGCTGGCCACGAGCGGTACCGCGCATCGGCGTAGAATCAGTTGAGACCGAGAGGAACGGTAGTATTACTTCGTCTGCGGAGCAGTACGGACATTTTCGCTGCTGGTCATTTGCGCAATTGTTTATCTGTCCTAGAAAAATTATGATTTCGTCAGCAAAACGACCGCGGTCGGACAAACTTCGAAAATTTATTGCAGAAATTCCAGACTTAATATATGAAGGTGTTAAAATTAAATGTGTAATCTGTAAAATCCCGTTAATGTGTTGGTCCAGACAACATTGTCTACGACACGTAAATAGTGAAAAACATGTCTCAAAAAGAAATCGCGCGCGAGACAATGAAAAATTTATATTTAATTTATGCGTTACGTTTATCGCATGTAATATACCGTTTAATTTACTAGACAAGGAACCATTTATCTGCTTTTGGAATAACTATTGGGAGTGCAAATTACCAAGTCGAACATCGTTACGAAGAATTGTACCATCTGCGCGCGAACATATTGAACAAAAAATAAAATCGGAGTTGAAAGATCAAAAATTGTGGTTATGTGTCGACGAAACAACAGATCGGAAGAAACATTCCGTTCTTAATGTAATGGCACGCAAATTGGAACCTCATCAATCGGCACCTTCAATTCAATTAGTCTCCAAACGAATACAACAGTGTACTGCCGAAGTAATTTCAAAGTTAGTGTTAAATACATTGGACAAGTTTGAACTTTCAACAAACCAACTCTTGATGTTAGTGAGTGATGGTGCTGCAAACATGCTTTCTGTAGGCCGGTCTCTTAAAAAGCATTCTGCTAATTTGTTACACATTACGTGTAAAATTCATGCTCTCAATCTTGTGGCGGATAGTATCAGAAAATGTTATCCTGGGGTAGACGCTCTAATAGCGCATACCAAAGCAGTATTTGTCAAATCGCCGAAACGTATTCGCGAATTTCACAGACTGTGCGCCCGTATACCAGAGCCAACAGAACCTATTCTAACTCGTTGGGGAACATGGTCGCAGGCCGCGTTTTATTATCATAAATATTTTGACAATATTAAGAACGTGGTTTTACAATGCGATACAAAAGAAGCTGCCGCTATCCAGAAAAGCCAGTCGAAATTTCAAGATAGTCAGGTTAAAATGGATTTAAAGATCATTCACGACAATTACTTCGGACTAGCAGATGCAATAGAAAAATTACAAAATCCTGCGGTGCCGTTAGAAGAATCTCTACAAATACTGCAACATGTTCACGCACAGCTATGCGCGATTGAAGACGCAAAAAATGTTTCTTTTCTAGAAAAATTTGAAAGTGTTTTTGAGAAAAATTCTGATTTTGGCACATTAAGACACATTTGTGAAGGTGCGTCAACAGAATCGTTAAGTTATTTGACAGATTATTTTACTTACGCAAATATTACGTCACTAGATGTAGAACGTTCGTTCTCTGCATATAAACGCATTTTTTCCTCATGCCGTACTAGTTTTGCCGAAACAGTTGAAACATATCTAATGTTGCAGATATTTAACAGACATTATTCACTTTGTGATTTCACGGAGGACTCTTAAAATGGTAAGTGTTTGAGCACGTGTTATTTAATTTTTATTTAAAAGATGAGCGAAATTATTTGCGGCAGCAAACATCTCTATTAGCAGAATAACTCTAGTGGAACGCGAGGCCTGGTCGACTCTACGCTACTGCGCGGTACCGCTCGTGGCCAGCTTTATTGATAATGTTAAAATTAAAATTAGCGATGTTGAGATTGGGGTAGTGGATGAATCAAAAAACCTGGTGTTGATTATCGATAATAAATTTAACTTTAACGCGCACATCTCTAAATATATTCAACGTGGTTACGGTGCTTTAAAGGTAATTTATCCACATCGGAAGATTCTTAACAAAACAATAAAAACTTTGTTGTGTGAATCTCTGGTTCTATCACAAGTAAATTATGGCGATGTCATTTATGGCCCCTGTTTAAGGCAAAAAGATGCTCATCGTGTTCAAAAATTGCAAAATTAATGTTTGCGTCTTATTTTTGATGTCAGAAAGTATGATAGATTTAGAACTAATCTTCACAAATTGAATTTGCGGCTCAGGGGTTTGCTGACTCCACCGTCTCACAAACTGTCGTCATTCAAAAGGTCATTCAGCTATAAGATTGTGAACGTCTACAATTCACTACCTTTCTCGTTAAAAAAGATGTCACCTATTTTATTTAAAGCTAATTTAAAGAGACATTTGCTTCAATTAGTATGACCTATGCATCTGCTTGCCCTCCCGCTTTGCTTTCGTTTATTTTTTGTATTAACCTTACTAATTTGCTTAGTGACTTGTGTACGAAGTGTAGCAATTAAATAACCAGACTGGTGCTACAAAATATTTGATTGATCACCAATTACATAACAAAGTTTATCCCCTTCAATATACTCTCCTTGCCGAACCCTACAACGCTCCATACGAATTTTCCACTGTCGAAAGCAGTGCTGGAAGTCCATTTCTGTCAGCTTATAGAGAACCTCCGTCGCCTTCGCTTTCACCGCTTCCACACTGTCAAAACTTGTCCCCTTAAGCTCCGATTTTACCTTAGGAAATAAAAAAAGTCACAGGGGGCCAGGTCGGGCGGGTAGGGTTGGTGGTCCAACACGGTAATGCCGGATTTCGCAAAGAACGTCTTCACGGACAAGGCGGAATGGGCTGGCGCATTGGTGGAGCATCCAGGATTTGCTCTTCCACAAATCGGGTCTTTGTCTTCTCACTCACGAAGGGTAGTTAGAACCCCAGGTTTTCCCAGTTTCACAAGAAACTGGAGGTTAACTCTTTGCTCGATCTGAACACTCTGCATTTTTTCGACGCGACGCTAGCGTGAGGACCTGAACGGATGATTGCTACAGCGAGACTGAGCGACGTACAATCGTGCCCATCGAGCTCAGGGTGGGGAAGCATCTACAAACACAGACATGTTCAAACCTGCCGTGGGGTGCTCGCTGTTTGCCGATAGTAGCACCAGTCCGGTTATTTAATTGCCACACCTCGTATGTATGTATGCCTATTAGTTGTTTAATCTTAGATTTTTAGTTTATGGTTAAGTATAAACTGCATTAATTGAATTAAAAATAAATTTGACAAAAAATATTTGTTTCTATTTCAGACTACCGTCATATCTTCAACTATTCACATAAGTACATTGATTTTGTTTTTAAACAAGAAAATAGCTTTAAAGAGGCGTCTGCTGCTTAATTTTATTTACGAAAAACAATTCTTCAAGGCATATTACCTTTCCCTTACAAAGACTATTTCAATTACACCTATTATTGGGAAGCATCTACAAAGGATTTCAATTAATTTATTAGGTTTGTTCTCCCTCAGCCACTTCTAGCTGCCGATGCCAGTTCACTTTCAACTGAATCTTCGCTATTTATTGACTTACAAATGATTAAGCTAGGCGTCCTCCCAAAGTGCAGAAATAAAATAGGGTCCACAGTCTATTAAAACGCTTTTACCTTACCTGACCGTATTACTGCTCCTTTTATCATGCAAATTTGGTACCCTCTTCTGATCGTACGAATAACCAGTTTTTTTTATTGTCAAGTTTAATCTCTAACTCAATAAAGGATACACTACTATTATCGGATATTGTAAGTATACAGTTAACGTTTGTATACAGACAGAGGTAAACAAATGTTAAGTAAGCGAACGCGATATAGTGGAATCAAAAAAACCCCGTGAAAAACAGCAATAAAATTAAAATGTTACAAAAACTTCCAATTAAATGGTCGTCCAATACTATAAAGTAATTGCCTAACAAGGAAAGGTACCCACATGCAGAGAAACGTTTACTTGTATCAAAGCTGTTTGCCTTAATTTAAGACAATTACTGTTTCAATTATCGACAATACAATAACTGTTTCAAATCAAAAGAAATATTTTCTAAGCGTTTCTTTCTCCGCTTAAGAGAAGTATATGTATACTTGTAATGTAATAATTATATTTCTTTGTTTAAAACATTTGTTAACTTGATTCAAGAAAATATTGTAGAAAATTTCAAGAAAGCGGTTCTTAGCATAAGTAAATGGCCATTATAACACAAAACAATATTTTCTTAAGGATAGTAAATAGTTTTCTTAATTCCAGAAAGCGTTTAGGTATTGATCATAAATCAATAGTTTCATTTTCTTAAAATAAAACATCTTTTACTTAGAATTCTTGAAATTTATTATTTATATGCAAATTACTAATTGCGCTTACCTTGTTTAAAACAGTACGACATATATATACGTAATGCAGTAAATTATTCACATTGCTTGTGATTTTAAAAAGGTCAAAGTAGAAGTTATCTACAGAATAATGTTCAAACAAAAGTGAACTCAATGTAGAGGTACACATGAAAAAAAATCCATGGTGGCTCTGTGTGAGTAATTCGTAATTAAGGAAGGTAGTAATAATGGTCTGTTCTCACAAAACTCTATTTAATATAAAAATGCGACTGGTTTGGAGCATACTCTCATCTTCAGGCCAGAGTTATATAGGCGGTAAAAAATTGTTTAAACTACTTTTTCTTGTAAAGTGTGCAGAGTTTAAAGAGGATTATGTTGAAAAAAATATATACTTTACAGTAAAATCACTTTTTTATTGAAAAGTAACTCTTCCATCAAACCGTCCTCGTAATAGTAATAGATCTATGTAGACAAATGTAATAATAAACTCGGACTTATATCTTAGCAGTTCTTTTATTTACTATAGTCATTTTGTAGGGTCAAACTCGTCAACCAGAAATGCATAACCAACGATAAATCAGACAAAAACTAGAGCGATGTCGATTGCGGGCCTCGTTCTGACGCCATTTTTGGTGGTTCAGAAAACATCATTAGATATGTTTCGACAGCTGTTTCAGTCAACTGTGTACGACGTGCGGAATAAATGTTTTCTAATGCCGAAAACCGTTCGACATCTAGCGATGTTATATTTACATATTTAAAATAATCTTTGAAACAACTTAATGCATCTTCGCACGCACCTTCACAAATTTGTCTTAATATAAGAAAGTCGGAGCCTTTCTCTAAAACACTTTCATATTTTCGTATTACACACCGATTTATTTCGCCTTTTACAGCGCATAATTGGACGTGAACATCATTCACAATTTGAACAGAATCCACTAGCGACATCGAAACATCTTGTAATTTTTCTATTCCCTCCGCTAGTCCGAAGTAATTGTTGTGAATAGTTTGTAAATCTCTTTTAACCTGACTATCTTGAAATATTTCCTGGCTTTTCTTGATTGCTGCAGCTTCTGTCGGATTGAATTTTAAAACTACCTTCTTTACTTGATCAAAATATTTGTTGTAGTAAAACGCAGCCTGCAACCATGTTCCCCAACGTGTAACAATCGGCTGTGGTGGTTCAGGTAAATCAGGAAACAGTTTGTGAAATAGTCGGGTACGTTTCGGGGACTTTAGAAACACTGCCTTTGTACTAGCAATCAATGCATTTACTAGTGGAAAACATGTAGGAATCGTTTGTGCCGCAAGATTTAGAGTATGGATTTTACACGTTACATGTAAGAAGTTACCACTGTGTTCTTTAAGAGATCGGCCCAAAGAACGCATGTTTGCGGCACCATCACTCATAAACATTGAAAGTTGCTTAGTTGAAACTTCAAGTTTGTTCAATGAGTTCAACACCACCTTTAAAATCTCATCGGCAGTACAATTTATAACTCTTTTGGAAGCAAGTAAAAAGGAGGATGACGGTCGATGTGGTTCCATTGTACGTACCATTACATTCACCACAGAATGTTTTTGACGATCTGTTGTTTCGTCCATACTCAACCACAGTTTTTTATCTTTCAATTCCGTTTTCATTCGTTTTTCTATATGTTGCTGTTGCTGTTTGCTTTCGATGTGACGTTGACAATGGCTTCTGGACCAACGCATTAAAGGGATTTTACAAAGTAGACATTGAATTTTAGCGCCATCAAAAATTAAGTCCGGCATGTCCACTATGAAGTTTTTAACTGTGTCTGCCATTGGTCGTCTTCGCGACGTACCTAACTGCGACATTTTTAAAGCAAACATAAGTGTACAATTACGAAATAAGTTACGACAGCCTACATATACACAGAACTACTCGCATACAGCATCGATTTAGTACTGACGCTGTGAACACGTGAAATAAATAATCGCCGACTCTGTACCACATATCTACTACACTGACTGTTACCGCTGTTTGCCCAGACTAATAATCTGTACACAAACAGATACACACCCTTTTGGACCTAGTGGTGGGGGGTGGGGTCACGCCTATTAAGCCTCTATTGCATCATGTCTAGTATATTTCGATAGCCCTTAAAAATGCTAAACGTTTATATGTATCGATAATTTTTATGATGAAAATTTAATAGGAAATAATTAGCGAAAAACCCAGAATCCCCTGATTTCACCCTCCAAAATCGTTTCTCAGCCGATACGGAAAACTGCATTTTGCATAGTTCTATAAAGTTTACAGACCATCCAAGTTTCATTAAATTCTGGAAGTGCGGATTGAGTACCTTTCCTTGTAAGCTAGAGTTAGGTTTGTATACATACATGCCATACTTCTAAATACCCTACCTTAAAAAAAATAAATTACCAACAAAGCAATTAACAACGAATCGTAAAATCCTCTAAACTACAAGAACTAGTACTTTCACTTCCTCTATAAACAATGTAAAATTTGAAAAGATGGAGTGACAATCTTAGTGCCGTACCTAATAAAATAAAGTCAATATCCTCCGCATCAGGTAACCCCTTGTTGGTTACAGCAATTATCGCAGTTGTGGGTTCTTAATAATTACCTAGCTTAAAATGTCACTTCTGTGAATTTTACAATGTTAATCTTCTGGATTTACGGTCAAAAGGGTAACATTGGAGGTGAAATGTTGTTTAGAGAATCTTGGTTTTGTCCACTATATCCTTTTCTTAAATAAAGTATAGAAAGTTAGAATGCGATTGTTTTAAGAACATATGAAGAGATATACATTGCAAAGCACAGATTTGAGTTGTGTTTTTCTACAAATAGCATAGACTAACTGCATGTGTCCTACATAAAATTTATTTTTGCAAATGCTGCTATGTTGTGTGAGAAAGCTAGAGTAGAAGTTTGCAAAGATATTTGACGTTTCTTTTTAATTTACCAGGGGCACCTAAAGAAATAAAGGAATAATAATGCAATATTTTTCAAAACTTCTACTCTAGTATCTCCCATCTTACACAACATAGTAGCATTAGCAAACACATATTTTATGTAGGACACATGGAGTGTGTTTTTCTACAAATAATATAGAAAAACACGCATCTCAAAACCTGCATTTTGCAATGTACCTTCTCATATGTTCTAAGAAGGTGGTATGATAAATATCTGTGTTAAGGAATACAATGCAATTGTTTTGCATTTAGAAAATTTATTTCTCGACATAATCTTCGTGTAGGCGTTCCAAATAATAGGATAAACAACTCTGCAGAATAGGCATCTGCTTCGGCAATGACCTCTTCATTTGATGTGAACTGTATTCCGCCAAGGCACCTTTTTCACGTTTGGAAAAAGAAGAAGTCACAGGAGGTCAAATCTGGCGAATATAGTGGATGGGGCATCAATTCGTACCGTAACTTTACTAGCTTTGCTCTCGCAATTGCCGATGAGTGGGCCGGGGCGTTATCATGATGGTGAAGAATTTTTTTCTTCGCTGGATGGGGCCTTTTTCTCTTTAGTTCAGCGTAGAATCTGTCCAATAAATCAGCATAGTGCTGTCCCATGATTGCCCTTCCCTTCTGCAAATAATCAATTAAGATTATGCCTTGCGCAAAATAATCGTCGCCATAACTTTTCCGGCTGATGGAATAGTCTGCGCCTTCTTTGGTGCACGTTCGCCAAGAGGAACTCGTTTTGCCGACAGACCTTTGGTTTCTGGCGCGTATTGATGTATCCATATCTCATCTACAGTTACACAATGCCAAAGAAACTCAGCACGTTCGAAGATTGCTTTGAAGTTATCTTGCAATTCCGTTTTCGAACAATCGTCAGCAGATAGCTTCCTCATACTCAATTTTTCGTGAATGATGTTTCGTACAGGTTCAATTGAGGTGTTTACCATATTAGTAATCTCTCTAATCTTTACCCGGCGGTATGCTAACACGATATCATGAACTTTATTAATCAAATCGTCCGTAGTCACCTCAATGGTACGACCTGGCCACGCCCCATCAAAGACGGATGTTCGGCCACGCTTAAATTCATTAAACCAGTATTTGATGGTAGTCATCGAAGGTGTATGGTCCTTATAAACCGTATCCAACTTCTCTTTGACTCCTGTACGCGATTTCCCATCCAAAAAAAGAAGTCGAATCACTGACTTGTATGGTTCTTTTTCCGTAATTCCACAAGTACATAAACTTGCTCATTTTCAACAGCGCTCAAGGCAACACTACTCCATAAGTCTTTTCGAAATTTTAATAGACGTCGACTAAAGAATAGTACTCACAATCGGTAATACAGATTCTGACACAAAGCCCATCTGTCTCCAAACATGGCTACTTCTCATACCATCCTCGTAAATACATGAATTAATAAAGCAGCTCTTCAGTATACTCCAAACTGCTCCTAATTTTTTTAAATTGTGGTAATAATTTGGCAATGTTATTGATATAGTTCTTAGATCAATTTAACCACCTTAAAGCATATTATATAATGATTTGGTGAAGAATTTTTCGCTACAGGAAGCATTCTCAATTCCTATTCACCGGTTTTAGTGGACTTTGCTGCATATACAGATCCTATAAGGATATAAAGGAAACCATTTTTGTTCTAGCTAAAAACTGAATTAAAAATTAAGATATTTTAAATACGCCGTGAACTAGTCTTTAATTGTTAATGCTAAAACATCTACTCATGCAGCGCTCACAAGATGCCATTCAGATAAGGATAGCGTCCTCTTTCATTATTACCCGCACACAGTGGTAGCAGGAGATATAATAATTCTTCATGTTTTGAAATACTACTTTTTTTAGTATTTCTATCCTGTATATTCGTCTTAAATACTATGTCTTAAACCAAAGGAATGCTTCAGACACAAAATTTTCGCTAGTAAATTATCTAAGTATTCGGATAGCCTTTCTCGAATCCTACGTGGCTGTATATTTCAATAATTTTTAGAGTTGGTTTGTTTACTCATATCAGGCATGCAGTAAATTCCATTCAAATCAGTAAGTCCAAGATGGAAATGTTTCCTTGTTAGTCAGAGATATTAGACCCAATTCTGGGTTCTTGGTAATTTCTACTGAAGACGACAATTTAGCTATTCAAGTGAATAAGATCTTAATGGAAAGTAAATTAAAGTAATCTGCTCTAAGAAAATATTTAGACATTTTTTATCTATCCCAAATATGAAACATCTAAGAAATTGTTTTTCAAGCTTCAGTAACAATAAAATCTCTTCCTTCTTTTCTAATGCGCAATAAATAAATATTGTACGAAGGCGGTAAGGCACAATGAGTAGTATTTCCTGCTGGCAAATTTCCCATTCTCATATTTAAGCAAGAAAACACGGTTTTCAAAGTAATGTTTTGGTAATTCAAAACTATTTGCTTTATATCAAGATTAAATTCCTTTCTTATAAATAGAGTTGCCCACTAGCGCCAACGGGCAGTGGCGGAGATTCGATACAACCCTCAGTATAACTGCGAGTCTCAACCAGATCTGTTGTGTATACATGTACTCTGCCGTAAATACTATTTCGTAGTTCTACGTTTGTTTCAAAAATGTTGCCTACGTCGCGAAAACGACCAATGTTGGACAAAGTTACATAATTTATAGCAGTAATGCCTGACCTAAATTATGATGGCGTTAAAATTCAATATGTAGTTTGTAATATCCCTTTAATGTGTTGGTCCAAAAGGGATTGTCTACGTCACGTAAATAGTAAACAGCATTCTTCAAAAAAAAATTGCACACGACCTTTATTGCATGTAATCTACCGTTTAATTTACTAGCCAAGGAAGCATATATCTTCTTTTGGAATAAATATTCGAACTGCTAATTACCAAGTCGGGCATCGTTACAAGGAATTGTGCCATCCGCTCGTGAACATGTTGAAAAAAAAATTTAATCGGAGTTGAGAGATAAAAAACTGTGGTTATGTGTGGACCAAACAACAGATCGTAAAAACATTCTGTGGTTAATGTAATGGTACGTACAATGGAACCACATCAATCGTCACCTTCAATTCTATTAGCTTCTAGACGAGTACAACAATGTACTGCCGAAGTAATTTCAAAGTTAGTGTTAAATACATTGGAAAAGTTTGAACTTTCAACAAACCAACTGTTGATGTTTATGAGTGATGGTGGCGCAAACATGCTTTCTGTAGGCCGGTTTCTTTAAAAACATTGTGCTAACTTGTTACATATTACGTGCTAAGTTCATGCTTTCAGTCATGTGGCAGATAGTATTAGAAAATGTTATCCTGAGGTAGACGCTTTAATAGCGCATACAAAAGCAGTGTTTGTCAAATCCCCAAAACGGATTCGCAAATTTTGCAGACTGTGCCCCCGTATGCCTGAGCCACCAGAACCTATTCTTACACGTTGGGGAACATGATTACAGGCCGCGTTTTATTATCATAAAAATTTTGAGAATATTAAAAGCGTGGTTTTACAATTCGATCCAAAGGAAGCTGCGACTATCAAGGAAAGCCAGTCGAAATTTCAAGATAGTCAGGTTAAAACGAATTTAAAAACTATTCAGAACAATTACTTCGGACTAGTGGAGGCAATAGAAAAATTACAAAATCCTTCGGTGTCATTAGTGGAATCTCTGCAAACAGTGCAACATGTCCACGCACAGCTATACGCGGTAGAAGACGCAAAAAAAGATTGTGTTCTAGAAAGGTTTGAAAGTGTTTTAGAGAAAGATTCTAATTGTGGCGCATTAAGACAAATTTGTGAAGGTGCGTCAACAGAACCGTTAAGTTGTTCCAAAGATTATTTTAATTACGCAAATATAACGTCACTAGATGTAGAACGTTCGTTTTCTGCATATAAACACACTTTTTCCTCACGCCGCATTCAGTTTGCCGAAACAACTGTGGAAACATATCTGATGTTGCAGATATTTAACAGACATTATTCACTTTGTGATTTCACGGAAGACTCTTAAGACGGTAAGTGTTTGAGCACGTATTATATTTTATTTCTGACCATTTACTTTGTGTAAACTTTTATGCACCCGCCAGTGGCTGTTGGCGCAAATTGAACTCTACTTATAAGAAGCAAATTCTTAGGAAATATAATTTTTCCTATTCTAACTAAGCAAGTACTTCATTTTCTTATAGTTACCAACAAAACATATTTAAGAAATGTGTCTTTTTAGTTCGAGAATTTCAATATCTTGTATAAAGCTATCTCTCTCTTGAATATATAATAACGAATATGTGTATGTACTAAAATTATTTATATTTACTATTTACCGACCAGTAAAATACAACACGCACTCCACTACTACTACATTTGATCGTGAAATAACGAATTCCTGATTTCCAATTTCTATACCATCTACCAAACAATAATTTAAGCAAGAAATCACTTTATTTTCATCTTACAAATGTCAAGTCAATCAAACACTAATGTTCCTGAGGTAATGACAGTTTTTAAAGCTTATATACTCCGTTGGGTCATTACCACGCGTATAAAAGAACACATTTTAAGAAAAGATATTACTACCACAAAAACTAATTATTGTAAATATTTCGTATAATAGATAGGTATTCTTTTTAGAAGGGAAAAAAATGCTTCTTTGTAGTAAATTTGAAACTTTGAATTTCCCGCTTTCCTTGTGGTTGGTACGCCTAGATTTAGTTCTTGAGCGAGACCTCACAAAAATTTACGACATCTTAAAGAAATAGGCCCAAGAAAATGCATTTTCTTGCAATTTATTCTTAAAATTTTAAAAAAATTGAATTAATTAACATAAAAATTTAAATTAGGTAAAATATAAATAAAGAATGTACCTGTACCGATTTGTAAATTAATTAACTCATATTCCTTCAGTCAATTAACGAAGCTAATTATTATTAATAAATATATAATTACCTATTAATTAACAGTCAGTAAATAAAAGAAAGGAATATTCCAAATTAATGGAAAAAACGCAACTTTTTAGGAGTACGATAAGTAATGTATAACTACGGCCACACATCTTAACAATTAGCACCCAGTTAGTAGAAGCACCGAACATTTTATCTAAGTAGTAATTAAGAATTATCTAGTTCCAATACCTAATCGACCAAATAGTTTAGATTAATAAATAATTTTTTAATATTTGGTATTGATTAAAATCACTGGATTTGAGAAGTTTTCCCTATTGTTACAAAAAAAGAAATAAATGAGAAATAAATAGTTTCAAACAAAAACCAAGAATGATAAAAGTGCTGGAATATTTTCTTACTCATACATGCAAAAAATTACAATTAAATACAGTGTGTCCACCTACGGTTGACGAAAGATAATTCCTTTCCTGAGCAATTTAGAGAAAAAGTTTTCAAATAAAATATATTCGGAAACAAATGCTACACAACATAAAATTGTATTCAAGTATACAGGGCCTTCAGATTCCGCTGCACACGATATAAATTTAGTTTTTTATGGAATATCCTGTATATTATTACGGATTTACATACTTCTCTTCAATTTACGGCAACTTTCATCAATATTCCCTATACCTATCTATCTTAGTTTTTGACATAATTGGCATAATTTGAGATTTTTGCGAAATGTCGCTGTTTTTTTAACGGCCGATATCTTAGACGCCTTCCACGCTAGGGTGGTGATTCATATTTTATTGGATTGAATATTTCTTGGAGTTTTTAGCAAGATATCAATGATTCAACCAGATTCTACAAGACAGCCATCGATATCGTTACTAAATTTGATTCATGTTGTTTCAATTATTGATTGAGCTATTTGGTATTTTCGCCAACATTGGATACCCGAAACCGTTTCTCAATTAATTGATTTCCAGTTCAAACTTCTTTGGTAGTCCAACTGATGACGTAGTAAATGAGATTAAATACAGACGTTTACCTTACATCAACAATTCAACTTCTAAAATTATTCAGTTTTTTAAACCATTCACAAATATCAATTGCTCAATATAAAATTGATTAAAAATAAAGCATTTATTCTCCCGAATCAAGGAAAAAGTTCCTCTTTTATTGAAAAGTAGCTCCGTGTATAGGGTTCCGTGTTTTGATTGTGGTAGCAGTAATACTGGACAAACTTGGCAATGGCTAAAACAACGGATTAGCCAGCATAAGAATGATTTACGTAAGGATAAGAGAGCTTGCGCTTTAGCTCGATTTTGACAATGTTAGTATTTTAGATATTCAAAACAATTATAAAGACCGTCTTTCTCTGGAAATTTTTCATATTAAAATCTTGTTGGTAGAAATATTGTCATTTCCACTATCGCTCACATTTTGAATCCAGACTTATGTACGGATTAATATTTTGGGGAGCTTCTCCTTATAGGACAAGAATATTCATACTTCAAAAGATGGCAGTAAGAAACATAGCAGGAGCTAGTAGGCGTACTTCCTGCAGAGAATTATTTAAATATCTGGGTATTTTAGCTCCTACATCCTTATACATTTTTGAAATGCTCGTTTTTGTTAAGAGTAATATAAGTACTTTTATCACGCATTCCATAATTACAACACAAGAAATAAAGACAACTTTACTATTCCCCAACATCGCTTAACATCTTATGTGAGATCACCTCAATATATGGGCATAAAGATGTACAATGCTTTACCTAATGATATTAAGGTTATAAATAATCTTTCAGCGTTCAAGAATGGTCTCAAGGCTTTATATATTAATATTTTAATAACCCTCAGCTGTAATGATGTTTTGTGTAATAGTATTTCTTTTTCTTTGTATTGCACTTACATAATGACCGAATGTATTGCTTTGTTTTGTTTTTGTTTTTTTGCCTTTGTACTATTATTATTGCGTTTTTTAACTAGTCTTATGCCGAATTGGTCAAGTAGACAATAAGCATTTATTATTATTATTATTACTATTATTATTATTACTATTATTATTATTATGATTAAAGTTGTAATGTTATGAGAATAAGTTGTAATGTAGTGAGAATAGGAATATAATGAAATAAGCTTTATACACAAGTTTTGTGGGCGGTTGCTGGTGCTGGCGCTCGCCAGCGAGTCTCCGGAGATCCGGTCCTCGCTGGCGAGTGCTAGCACCGTAACCTGCATGTGGTGCAGTGGTGGCGATGGGGAATTTAAATCAAAAAGGAAATTAAAAAATATTATTATTATTATTAATGTCACAATAAATACAAACTTTAAAACAGATACAGATCAACTTAGCAATATAATGTTTTTTTGCTATTTGGCTTCTCATGTATTTTAAATCGTTTATAATATTTTCAGTATATAAAAACAGTTCGTCGTCTTGAGCATATCTTAAAATGTAATTATATTTATTGAAATTTAAATTCTTGTCAGTTCTGTTTTGTGTTTTTCAATGTGCTATTATTTAAAGTTAGTCGTTAACATATCGAGACTCTCATTTGTAATTATTTTTAAATTTAAGCATTAATTTTATCGTTTTTGACATTCTCATTACATCTTGCAGTAGCTCCTGATGAAGTTCGGAATACAGAACGAAACATTGACTTTAAAGAAAACTGAGTTTTAATTAACCATCCAGAAATAGACCACATACCCGGATTTTTCAATTTACTATTTACTTCTCAATAATAATAATAGTACTAATAATAATCGTTTCCTAATACATATAGCAAAAACTCGTCAAAATATAGCAATGTATAAAATTGTATAGAAAACATAAGTGGAACATATAATGGGACATACAAAAAAGTGAGTATTGTATGTACTGAGATGTTTTTTAAAATTAAATATCAAATTAAATGATAATTACAAGTCCTGTTTTGTCAGTATTTTCAATGCTACACTTACAAAATAATTTTGATTTACTTCCAGTAAAGTGTGATGTGTGTTAGTGTATCGTTTGGAGCTCTTCTTTTTTCTTAAATCCTGTTTTATTCCCTTAAACGACTGGAGGGGATTTATTACAAAAGGATTTGGAGCATTAACTCAAATGCTCCAAATCCTTTTGTAATAAATCGCCTCCAGTTGTTTTTCTTAGCTTCTTTAGTTTATTTTTCTTGGTTATTTTCTTCAACATATTTTTGTTTACTTTTAACAGTTTTTAATACCTTTAATATTATTTTAAATTGAATTTCTAGATGAGTTTGCCAAAAAAAACTTCTGTTGTCAGAAAAATATTTTCTATCTGTCCAGTTGTTTACTCGCTATCATCGGAATGCCAATCCAACGACTTGATATTTTTGTGGTTGGCCCAACGATGATTATTTCCGATCTTTTAGATGACGTTGTGAAATTTGACTTCTGGATTCCACATGACGTGTGTTGCGCACGAATTTTGCGTATGATTTTTACAAAAAATATTTTCAAGATATAAATTATTGAAAATAACTTCTGATTTTGATTATCCCCCATAAAGTAGTATTAATGGGGTCTTCTTTTTTTTAAGAAATAAAAAATTAATAATATCTATAAATTCTCAAGATGCCAGAATTCGAATAATAACCAAAAATAATTCGAATTTTGCAAATATTAAATTAAATTCTGATATTTAACGAATATTGAGATTAAAATCGGGGTGTAAGTGCCCATATTCAACAATCTAACATACCAATAAACAACATATAATACGTCATTTATAATACATGATTCTTTTCGCAAAGAAATCGTTAATATTATAAGGCTTGTTTCTGCAAAAAATCACAAACCAGTCAGACCCAATTTGATTATCTAAACAAAATCCCAAACTGTTTTCTGATTTCACGGCAATTGATTGGCTCTGACCAGTTTGTGATTTCTGCAGAAACAAAGCTATAACAAACTTGTTCATGCAAATAATTTTACAAATGGTATTTAATTTTAACTTCAGGCAAGGCTTTTATATACAGTGTGTCCCCGGATTAACGCACGGATAGGTAGGGTAGATAGAAAATTATTGAGTTGAAATGTCATCTTTTGGGGTTCAGCCATGCTTGAATAGTAACTAATTTATGACATAATTGTATTGCCGAAAAATCGAGTAGATCTTGGAAATTTTTTCAATTAGGTAGTACTTAGTGTATATACGTGCTCTTACAAGATCGGAATACTTTTATTTACATTTAAAAATTTTCTGACTGCCTTACCTATCCATGCGTTAATCCAGGTACATATTGTATGTTGCGGCAAATGGTTATATATTTACAAATATTGAAAGAAACACGACCTTTGTATCTTGCTTAATTGAGTTTTTGATGGAAGAAAGTAAAAGAAGGTAAAACAACTCTGTACCTCTTGCATGATAATTATAGTATTAATATTTTCTAAAGAAATCGTCACAAGTATTCCGTAGTTCCTAAATATCCCCTTACAGATTTCCAACCACAATTCACATAAATTAAATAGAAATGGGCTATTTTTAACTTAAGATACCTGAGCGAAATTAAGACTATAAGGTAAAAATTTACCAACAATTTTTTTCAAAAGTTTGAAATCACTGAAAACCGCAAGCGATTTGATATTAAATCCTAGACATAATCCAAGTCCGTAACAAGGTCGTTAATATCAATAGAGGCAATTTACGACGCTTTCAATACACGTGCAGATATTCAGCAATGACTCAGTGATGAAAATAGGGTAAGAACCCCATGCTATTCGGTCCCCTATTAACAATTTTACTCCTAATTATATTATCCTAACGCGCGATAATTCGAAAACAAGTCGTTAACAAATCGTTACTACGCATGCGTCCATACGCAAAAAGTTCAAAAATTATTCCGATTTACCTTCATGATTATTTTTCGTACTCGGCGATGAGGACGAAACTCCCAAAATCTGATCGATGCTGTAGACGTTTCTCGGCCTCATCTCGTCGGAAGTTACTTGACCCTGTGCCATGGCAACACGAAATTCGACGTTGATTAATTGAGCAGTTTGGTACGCGCGAATTGTCACCGGCTATTCGTTGCTTGCGCTGTAAAAGCTTCGAAAGCTGCTCCAGCACTAACAGCGTGTGATACTAGCAGGGGTTTTACAATCG
Organism: Dynastes maya; assembly: GCA_029619315.2. NCBI lineage: Eukaryota > Metazoa > Arthropoda > Insecta > Coleoptera > Scarabaeidae > Dynastes > Dynastes maya. The sequence goes on along the minus strand of JAROYE020000003.1, from coordinate 19,746,449 downwards.
TACGAAATATATAAACCCACCCCCTAACCTCGTCCAATCAAAGCGAACCTGGCCAGCTAAGCGCATCCGCGCACGCGTTCTCGTATTTAAACCACACCGATTCTATCACGAATTTTATTAGCGCTTACAAATTAAGATACGGATATAGGTTTATTGTGTTAAAGTCTCGTAATGAAAACGGATTAATCTCGCGTCATATTACATCAAAACGAGATTAGGGTGTTTTAGAGAAGTTCGTCAGGTGTTTCGACTTTTTTCCGGTGTTCGCATGGTTCGTTATTCGTTTACTGCCAGCACATCCACCATATGACATTAATTTTGAACGTTCCCAGTCTTATTTGTTAGGAACAAGCTTGATACGTGTAATTAATGTACAGCATACCTGTTTGTTGTACTTAGCTATTTTGATATAATAATTATTACTTTCATAAGCTGCATTATATGTATAAGAGTGATGGTTTATAGTACTATATAATATAATTAAATATTGTCAGTCATAGAATGTTAATGATATTGCTTGATGTTTAAGATCTATGATCTTTCAGACGATATACAATTTTATGAAAGAATTGTATAGCTTCATTGTATTGTTTCTATATGGAAACATTAAAATATTTAAAATTGCAACAATATTGAATTCTGTTGCCTAAAAACTACCAATAAAGCTATTATTTGAATTCGAGGGGAGTTTTTTTATGTTATAGCCCGTTTCATTTCATTTTAATCTGACTAAATAGTAAATTTTTTTTTTTATATATATTTATATATAACGTATTTACCTGCCCCTTAGTCAAATTAAAATAAAATGGAACGGACTATACCCACCTAGCTACACGGAGAAAAAAAAGTTCTTAAATCAAACAAATATATATCTTTGAAATTATTTATTTCATTCAACAAAGGTTTATTTGAGTGAAAGCGCATTTTTTAAGAACAACAGATTGAATTTGGTTGAATGTACAAACGTTTTTATTTGACATAATTTTGTTGATTCAAACAAATATGTTAGAATCGTGTGCTTCGCGCATCGTCGTCAATTATCTCAAAGACTAAAATAGATAGGTATAGGAAATATTGATGAAAGTTGACATGAATTGAAGAGAGGCATCTAAAATTGTAATAATATACAGGATGTTCTATTTAAAAAACTCAACTTGTATCGTGCGTAGCGGAAACTGAACACCCTGTATACCAGGATATAATTTTATATTGTACAGCATTTGTCTCCGAATATTTTCTATTTAAAAACCTTTCCTCTAAATTGCTCAGGAAGGGAATTATCGCCTATCCACGCACTAGGTGGACAGGCTGTATAGGTATAATTGAAATATAAAAACCTAAGCTGATGTTTATCTTTTGACATCGATATTTGTATCGGTATTGATTGATAAAAATATCGATTAGAAAGCATCGATATTTGTTAAACAATGTCGATGTTTCAAAAGGCCAGCAGAGTCGATGCCCGTATTGCCTCCTCCACCGATAAATTTCTTTGGTGATTCACTTTTCTACTTTAAACCACATTGACATTTTCAAATTTAAAATAAAACAGCATGTGCTTAAAATGTCAGAGGAGGCCCAAAGCCTACTTGTAAGACAGTTAGTGAATTAAAAATTATCCTTATCTTTGGTGGTTTTTAAAAAATGTTAGTGGTGTCTTAAATTTGTACAGAAGTTTATGTATATAATGCGGTAATTATTGCAATAAGGATTTTTGGTATTAATAACACTTAATGCAATAATTCAACTAAGAATTAATCCCCATTCTCGACCCTCTAAATTCTATATAGCCTTATTAGTCAATTTAATACACTAATTGTAAGAAATTTGTTAGTGACTTATGACAATCGATTATTTGAAGTTCATTCTTGGAAACTCTACATCAATTAACATTAACACCATAATACCTAATTTGTATAGATATTATTTTACCCACTACACAAATTTTAGCAGAAGTGCCTACATGTATATTGATTAGAAAGTAAAATTAATCTGTTCTGCTGTTAAATAGCTTTTACTTACCTAAATATATAGTAGTTGCAATAATTACGAGGTTGGTTGCAAATATTACTGGTACTGTACCCATGTATATGTAAGCAGGTATCCACATACCTACATATCCATCCACCGGGCTGCAGTAAAGATTAAAACAGATATCCTTGTTTAATTTCACCACAGATTACATGCAAAGACTATTTGCCTCGGCTATTGTTCTAAAATCCTCTAAATGAATAGTTTCTAGGAAATATATAATGATACGGTATACCTTTAATAAAGACTCGTTATTAATATTTGAATTATAATTAGAGTAACCAAAACTTGCGGACTCGCATAGGCGTCGGTATTACGGGTTAATATAAGAATAGGAAAAATTCATAAATAAACTTACTTGCTAATTATTCAACAAATTAGAGGCATCAGGATGTGAACTACTATAAACTTGCATCAGTGCATATGTTTCCACAGTTACTTCTTTAAACCTTGTGCGTCGACAAGAAAAAATATTCTTATACATAGAAAACGATCTCTCCACATCTAAGGAAGTTACATTTGCATGTAGAAAACTGTTTTTCAAAATCACTTAAAAGTTCACTATTCTTACACTTATTATAAACGGCCTCTAAAGTATTAAAATCGGGATTTTTCCTTAAAACATCTGCCAATTTATGACTAGCGCATAATCCTGGCGTATCATTTAATGTGTGTAATTTATTTTTTACACTCTCCACTATGTCTAATGATTCCTGCAATGACAATTCAGTACATTGTAGTTTTCTGAAGGCATCTAGTAATACTGTATAATTGGTACATATTGTTGTTAAATCTTCCAAAAGTCGAGGAATTTGAAATTCTCTTTGACTTTCTCTTATTGCTTTGGATTCATTCCGATTAAATCGCATTATAACTGATTGAATCTGTTGAACATGGATCAAATAGTAAGAAGCTGCTGTTAGCCAAGTACCCCATCGCGTTAAAATTGGTTCAGAAGGTTCTGGAATACCTGGACAAAATTTACGAAATTCTTTTAAACGTTTAGGAGATTACGAAACACTGCTTTAGTACTTCCAATCATCCGATCAACGTTTCCGTAATGTTGTCGAACAACTTCACCAACTAAATGCAAAGCATGCAGCACGCAGGTTATATGTATTAAGTTAGGAAATATATGTTTTAAGGATCGCCCAACACTTAACATCGTTGCTGCACTATCTGCCACAATCATCACAACTTGATGTTGGGCAATTTTACATTTTTTCAAAGCGTTCATTATCATTTTTTGAATATTTTCCGCGGTACATTGTTGAATACGTTTGTAAGCTAACAAATATCGAGATGCTGTGTTCTCGCTAGATAAAACGCGAGCTATTACATTCACAATACTGTTTTTCTTTATATCGGTCGTCTCATCCACGGTAATCCATATTTTTTTGGAACACAAATCACGTTTACACACATTTTCTAGCATCTCTTTCATTCGCGGCAAATGATTCTGTAATTGTGTTTGTGAGGGTAATGGGTACTTTGGAACGTATTGTCGCCAAAACGTTTTAAAAGCTGCTTTTCTCACCAACGACAACGGAAGATTACAAGAGGTAAACATAATTAATAAATGTATGAGGAATAGTGTATAAGGTATTTCCGTTCTTGCATTTCTCATATGCTTAATACCATTGACATGCCTCTGGCAATCAGTTCTGTCCAATGCAGCCAAACGAACATTGCATATTAAGCAAAAAACTGCACTACCGTCATATTTTAAATGGGGAAAAAGTGACACATACTTATGTACATTAGTAGCAAATCTATTACGAGGCATTGTTTTCTTAGGTATGTAAATATTAGTTCCATATGAAACGATACACTAATTATGTACTTGGTATAATACTACAACACACAAAAAACACCAGCTATATTTTCAAAAACGACACGTAAGTACATAACCTTGACCGTTCGACTAATCTCTGCAACAGCTCAACCGGTTCTAAAACGAAATCTCTTTCAGCGCGGTTTAACATGATTTATATTCAAGGTCGACACTACATGCCTGCTTCTCTACCGGTTTAGTTTATTTATGAATTTTTCGTATTCTTATATTAACCCGTAATACCGACGCCTATGCGAGTCCGCAAGTTTAGGTTACTCTAATTATAATTATTGTATTTATTGTTAAAGGTGGAGATTATGTAAAAAGAATCTAGAATTGTTCCATTTTTATCATACATTATATGCATATTAAGACGCACATAGCATTGTTAGCTTCAATTCTCAAATATCATCCATAATTACATCGGCTAACAATTTGCAGAAAACCTTTTTGTTAATACCTTATATACTCCTAATTGACAACGTTATTTACGTCACTAGATAAGACTCAACTAGTTGCAAAGTTGCTGACGATATAGCAATCATGGTAACAATATCAGGACGATTTTATTTTATATCCCCGAGAAAGCAACATTTGGAATCGATATGAAATTGGTCTTGCATATCATTTTTAGCAGTAAATAAAACTCAAAAATCTAACTATTAAACAATAACCAATAACTAATTATACGGTGAGGTCCTATATATTATGTAAATCTGGCAACAATTATCACCTTATTTGCCGTGGCTGCGCAACAAATTGTACAATAATTTAAATCATATTATCTTCTGTTAAAGCAGTTCGCTCTGTAGATTTTATCCCATTTACCCCTTCTTAGCGCAAAGTTCAAATATTTCCGGCTGTACAAGGGCAGTGTTCATTATGTTCCACTTCCTGGTAATTGTTGCCAAATTCACCGACTAGTTCGATAAAGTAAAGAAGAAACTATAATTAACAAAACAAGATAAAATGAGGGAAAATAATAACAAGGACAAAGAACGAAAGTGTAACAAATGCAAGTTATAATAAGAATAAATAACAAGAATAATTTATGCATTGGGCATTGAGATTTGACAGCACGGCAAATTTTTATGATTACTTTGCTTAGCAACGAGGTCTTTAGATCAGTCTTTGCGAAACAAAAAAACAGACTACCAACACCTTTATTGCTGCATATCATCATATTTTTTAAGTTAAAGTATAAAATATGTGGACTTTTGATGTTCATTGTTTGTGGTGCACGCTCAGCATACTCGATAAAGAACCATTTCGACAGTTTTGACATACATACAATCCCGAGTGGAACCTCACGGACAACGTTACAGAATGATTTACCAAGTATACGTAAAGATATCGAAAACATGATCAAAGTAGAACTAAAAAATAAATAGATGAGACTACAGATTGTAAAAAAAATCTATTTTGAATATTATCATGCGTGTATTAGATGTTAAACCGAAATTTGCAGGCTTAGTAGCTAACAAAAGACTAGTTACTCATACCCTTATGGTATTAAGTACAACAGATTTTTGAAGAAACTACTTTGTTACTACTATTTATAGTTATTAGTTATTAGTAACTCTGGCCACGAGCAGTACCGCGCATCAGCGTAGAATCAGTTCGGACCGAGAGGAACGGTAGTATTACTTCGTCTGCGGAGCAGTACGGACATTTTCGCTGCCGGTCATTTGCGCAATTGTTTATCTGTCCTAGAAAAATTATGATTTCGTCAGCAAAACGACCGCGGTCGGACAAACTTCGAAAATTTGTTGCAGAAATTCCAGACTTAATATATGAAGGTGCTAAAATTAAATGTGTAATCTGTAAAATCCCGTTAATGTGTTGGTCCAGACAACATTGTCTACGACACGTAAATAGTGAAAAGCATGTCTCAAAAAGAAATTGCGCACGAGACAATGAAAAATTTATATTTAATTTATGCGTTACGTTTATTGCATGTAATGTACCGTTTAATTTACTAGACAAGGAACCATTTATCTGCTTTTGGAATAACTATTCGGAGTGCAAATTACCAAGTCGAACATCGTTACGAAGAATTGTGCCATCTGCGCGCGAACATATTGAACAAAAAATAAAATCGGAGTTGAAAGATTAAAAATTGTGGTTATGTGTCGACGAAACAACAGATCGGAAGAAACATCCTGTTCTAGATGTAATGGCACGCAAATTGGAACCTCATCAATCGGCACCTTCAATTCTATTAGTCTCCAAACGAATACAACAGTGTACTGCCGAAGTAATTTCAAAGTTAGCGTTAAATACATTGGACAAGTTTGAACTTTCAACAAACCAACTCTTGATGTTAGTGAGTGATGGTGCTGCAAACATGCTTTCTGTAGGCCGGTCTCTTAAAAAGCATTCTGCTAATTTGTTACACATTACATGTAAAATTCATGCTTTCAATCTTATGGCGGATAGTATCAGAAAATGTTATCCTGAGGTAGACGCTTTAATAGCGCATACCAAAGCAGTATTTGTCAAATCACCGAAATGTATTCGCGAATTTCACAGACTGTGCCCCCGTATACCAGAGCCACAAGAACCTATTCTAACTCGTTGGGGAACATGGTTACAGGCCGCGTTTTATTATCATAAATATTTTGACAATATTAAGAACGTGGTTTTACAATTCGATAAAAAGGAAGCTGCCGCTATCCAGAAAAGCCAGTCGAAATTTCAAGATAGTCAGGTTAAAATGGATTTAAAAATCATTCACGACAATTACTTCGGCCTAGCAGATGCAATAGAAGAATTACAAAATCCTGCGGTGCCGTTAGAAGAATCTCTACAAATAGTGCAACATGTTCACGCACAGCTATGCGCGATTGAAGACACAAAAAATGTTTCTGTTCTAGAAAAATTTGAAAGTGTTTTTGAGAAAAATTCTGATTTGGGCACATTAAAACACATTTGTGAAGGTGCGTCAACAGAATCGTTAAGTTATTTGAAAGATTATTTTACTTACGCAAATATTACGTCACTAGATCTAGAACGTTCGTTCTCTGCATATAAACGCATTTTTTCCTCATGCCGTACTAGTTTTACCGAAACAACAGTTGAAACATATCTAATGTTGCAGATATTTAACAGACATTATTAACTTTGTGATTTCACGGAGGACTCTTAAAATGGTAAGTGTTTGAGCACGTGTTATTTAATTTTTATTTAAAAGATGAGCGAAATTATTTGCGGCAGCAAACATCTCTATTAGCAGAATAACTCTAGTGGAACGCGAGGCCTGGTCGACTCTACGCTACTGCGCGGTACCGCTCGTGGCCAGCTTTAGTTATTAGGTACATTACATACATAACTAATGCCATTTTCAAACAAACAAAACAAATAATGGCAATAAAAACACTTCAACGTGTGTTTATATTCGCTTTATTTACCAAACATTTTTATTGCGTCCTTTTTTTATTTTTTACCATAAGATATTGATTTCGAAATATCACTTCTGTCGGGCGTGAGTCACTCATACACTCTTTATTTATAATATGCGGCCCACACCATTGATCCGATTCTGTCGCGAAGACCGATTATGCCAGGTTTAGTTATTAGTTCGAGTAATCCTTATTTTGGTAACATCTAAATAAAAGTAAGCTACGTGTCTCACAGTGCAGCTTCTACCATAGCATTCGGGTTATTTCCGACCGACCGGTATATTAAAACGTTTAATATGTTATATTAATTTTTTTGTACTTTTCAACTGCCTCTTAGAGATCATGTCAACGCAAAATCAAAGTATCGTGGTACATTTAGGGAATTAATAGATTTTTCTTGTAATTCGGATCTGACGCTTCGAGAACATATACAATAGTACTAGTGAAACAGTTCACTAAAACCCTTACCACAACACTTATGTAATTCGTACTGGACGCACGTTTCGATGGCCAAGCTATCATCAGGATAGCTTGGCTATCGAAACGTGCGTCCAGTACGAATTAAGTGTTGTGGTAAGGGTTTTAGTGAACTGTTTCAGTGTTTCAGTGTTCCAGTGCCACAGTTTTAGAGTACCCGTTTAATAGTACTAGTATTCTTAAAGGAATTTCAAAAATCCAAAATAAAATTATAGATTCTATGCTTGCTTTATTAAATTAATTTCCGACTTATTGTGTGACGAAACTACAGATGTAACAAATTCATGACAATAAAATAATTTAGTTTCTTTCTTAGCCGTTCTTGTAATTAATTTGAAAATTGAATCTTGATTTTAGAAGCTTTATTGATATAAATTTTCTTAAGGGTTCGTAAAAATAAAAATAAACATTTTTAACGTTTCGACAAATTTTTGTCATCTTCAGAAATGTATGTCTTGTTTTGTTTAAAATAAAACATGTCAACCAACACAACACTATAAATTTTATATGTTACATTGTTTGATTTTATATTATTACAATAATTGTTGTTAACATTTTGTCAGCTATAGAAAAGCGAATGCCCATTATTTTAAAGAAAATAAAACGCATTTCTGAAGAAGACAAAAAATTGTCGAAATGTTAAAAATGTTTATTTTTATTTCTATGAACCCTTAAGAAAATGTATATCGGCAAAGCCGCTAAAATCAATATTCTTTTCAGCAAAATTGGTGTCATATAGTAATTATATTTAGATATATAACTAATAGCAAAATTTATGAGCACTTGGGACTTGAGCGAATTAAAGAAGGGCGGCGTTCAGACAGGCATTAAAAATAAATATCGTTATGCACATTATATTCACTACTATGTCCACTAGTGCAGTGCACGTATTTTTTAATAATCTCTGTCTATCATCGTAAACTGAAGGTAAGATTTTATCATATTTTGCACAACCGCGCCTCTCTCGCCAAAAAGTCACGAGCTACCACTGCTAAAGAGTCACTAAATAAAATATCCAACATATCATTGGCCATAATTATTACTTTTATAGCTGAGAATTAGCCTTACTGCATTGGTTATCAAAAACTTATTAGAATCCAAACAGGTCTTTAATTTGTTTATGAGATAAAACAAATGACCAACATATTATACGGTATTTTAATTAGTAACACATACAGACAGCAAACGACATACAGGATCACCTGGAAAATGTACGATTCTAGGCGAAATGTTTACAAATTGCAACTGTGAAGATTGCACTAAATTCTTCTTTTACGAGGGCAAGTCAAATATCTACACTTTCGCCATGACAAGCTTTGAAGGTTATCGTAGTGGCGGCCGCTTGTGCATGCGCCATTTGTCTGCTAGCTACAACAGCATAAGCATGTCAGCTCCGCTATTAGTTTGCACCAAAGAGGAACAACGAGCAGTGATCCGATTTTTGTGGTCAGAGGGTGTGAAAAGTGCTAAAATTCACCGAAGACTTTTGTCATAATACGGGGACAGTGCTTTATCTCGTAAAAGCGTTTTTTTGTGGATCGAAATGTTTCAAACACCCAGGATCCCCTAGCACGAAAAAATTCAAGACCTCGCCATCGGCTGGGAAAGTGATGCTAACCGTGTTTTGGATCGAAAAAGGCCCTATACTGGACAACTACTTAGACAGGGGGACTACCATAAATAGTGCGAGGTACAGTGATTTGTTGGCGAATAAGCTGAAACCAGCAATTCGAAACAAACGCCGTGGTCCACTCTCAAAGAAAGTTTTGTTGTTGCAAGACAACGCCCGTCCGCACACGGCCCATAACACCATAGAAACCATCAACAGGTTGGGCTTTGAGACCCTGGAACGCCCTCCCTACAGCCCTGATCTGATCTCGCTCCCTCAGACTTTCATCTCTTTGGACCGCTCAAGGAAGCTTTGAGAGATCGTCGATTTGCCTCAGACACAGACGTTCGGGATGTGGCGCAAAAATGGCTTCACGACCAACCGAAAACCTACCAGGAAGGCACACGGAAGCTTGTGGCTCGCTGGACCAAGTGCATTGCTAAAGGTGGAGACTATATCGAAAAATAATGTATCTGTTGTACACCTATCTTTGTTTAATACAGTTGTAGAACAAAAAGTGTAAGTAATTTTTGACTTGCCCTCGTATTAATCCAAGTTCTTTGGTATAACGTTCCTTGATATTACTCCACAAGCTTATAAATTTTATAAATGTAGAAACAAGCCGAAAATTGCATTAACTGCTTAATTTTTTTTAATATATCGTATAGACTACATGAAAAATTGATAATTAATTTTTTTTCGGTTTCCATTGGTAATTAATTCTTTTCTAACAATATTCAAAGGTATATGATACGTTCTTCTGGTTTGAAGAACAATGCCGCTAGTCGTCTGCTTCGGCGCGAAGAGGGAGGACCAATTGCATTTTCTTAGGTGCAAAATATTTGCTTATTTGTTCGCTAGCACAATACCTCTCGAAATGACAAACAGTACGTATATATAAAAATAAATATATTAAAATAATTCCCCTTTTAATAACAAAAAAAATATATTTAAAAATGTATCATCTTATATGTATATTCATAAAAATATGCATACCTATACCATACATAGTATTGTACACATTTTATAATGCGGTTTCTTTACTTGCTTATGTACATTTTTTGTGTATATATATTTCTATGTACATTTGTATAAATGTCTCTTCGGTATGTATGAAATCGCAACGTTTGTATGTGTTTCCTAAATTCGCGACGTATAATCTGTATATATAATTGTAAACGCACCTGGTACGAGTGCGAGGCACCTTGCTACCTTAAATGTGTTTTCAGTATCGCAACGCTTATACGTATATTAAATTCACAACGTTTATACGTATGCATTATGCATTATTAGGACCACCTCCGACCCCTATCGGAGCTTGAACGTCTTGTCGCGGAGACAGTGGCAGAATATAGCCGAAGACGGCTACCCAGACATTCTCGTTATTTAGTGTATTTGCTATACCACCTCTAGCATGCATTGTTCCAGTCTACTGCCTCCTATAGAAACGCAAATGTTGAAGACCAAAAATTGTGCGGGTCTAAACGTTGTATTGCGACGGATCGCAATCACGGTATTTCGTGACGCTCGCTCTGTGTCGAAGTTTTCGTACTCCAATACTCGGCGGTGATTCTTTGTTTAATGCTCGATCGCGGTGGTTCTCTGTCTGGCGTCCGTCGTATCTCGGGATGGAATATAAGAGCTTGCCGAAGTTGCGATTATTACTTTGTATGCGAATGGTTCTGTTACATTTGTGTATATACCGCTTGTGTCATAAACTTCTGAGGATAGGAATTAACAATAGAATTATGGATTTACAAAATAAAATAAGTAAAGTAATGAATTTATTGTCATGAAAAATAAAACTAAAATGTTAGGAAACCTTAACAGTATAAGAATTCAAAAATTGAACTTCTACGGAAATACGGTGGTGTAAATAATATTTAAAGGCAACTAATAGTTTTAATACGAGCATCAATTCCTGAGCATCCTCTTGATGCGATATTCGGCTTCAAACGACAATAAGAAAGGTACCTATATAGTTAAAACTGAATGTGTTAATGAGATTTTGCTACATAATAGACGCACCTGTATTTGTAAAAGGTAACTAAGAAAGGAATAATCTCTGGTTTTAGGATATTAGTTGGGTTGTTAAAGTAGCCCTCATAGAGCCCTCATTTGTCACCAATTGCAGCGTTGTTTTCCACAGTCGCGCAATAAGTTTGGCCCTTTCTCTACCTGTAACGTCCAAACACTGATGTTATTATTCTCAAGCGCATTAGCGTTGTGTTCATAAATTAAGAAAGTTAGTGATGGTTTTCATAGCCCCAAAACTAAGAAAAACTCCTCTCTAAAACGTTTATCGTTAGCGTAAACATTGTTTGCCGTTAATTCTTCTATAAAAGTTTTGGGAACGTTAAACGTTTAAAGGATATTTTGTCTTATTTCCTCAGCATTTCAAGAGGTAGTTTTAATTCTTTTGTTTGTTTTAAAGTTATTATGTATTTTTAAACTTTCTACCTGTTAAACTACCTAATTTTCTAAAATTACTTAAAACTATGTATATCTCATTTAAGACCTCATTTCCTCATTGCTACTTTTTGAAAAACCTAAGAAATGAAGTATTTTCACCAATACATAAACTTAATTAATTTTGAAAAGGTTCCCTGACAAGTCGATTTTTATTTTCAACTATGCATCGCATCCTGCATTATATTTAGTTGTAACCTTTTTAAAATAACATTGTATAGCCTATATATATTTTAATTTTTTTCTTCTTCGTTAATAGGCGCCAGCAAATGTATATCACACTTATGGTTTACAGTTAATAATTTTGATGATGTACACTCAAAAAAATAAATACCAGCTATGAGAAATATAATACCTTTTAATATAATTTACTATACCTTTTATTACCTACACGCAGAGAAATGGTTTCCTGCATCAAGAAATTAGATTTTGTTGTAAAAAAGGAAAATGTTTCTTCCAAGTAAATCATTTAGTTTTAGGTTAAGAAAGTATTCATATTACATTAATCGATATCTTTAAAATGTTTACGAAACGTTGTACGTTAGAGGTTATATCATTGCATGGGTAAGTATGGCATTTGTATTCCGGTTTCTGTCGCTGCTTTCTAGGACGGCTTGACTATATCTCTTGGCACTAGGTGGCGCCAGGAATGATTTCAGTGCTGTTTTTGAAAATTAGAGGCATAAACTGAGAGATGAACAGCAATGTGGGCAGAAGTAAAAAGCGTTAGGATTCCATTAATACCGGCATTATCTTGGTTATTGTTTCTAGCCACTTTTTTCATGTAAACTTCTACATTAAGTTCACTTTTTTTTAACATTATTCTGTAGATAACCTCTACCTTAGCCTTTTTAAAATCACAAGCAACGAGAATAATCAATTTGTTGAGTATAATAATATACTATATATGTCATTTTGTCCCTCTTCAGCATTACCACAGTGCTCAAATCACTCCAGTTTTGTCCCTGTCTTTTATTAACGATACTACCGATATAATTGGCAGTGAACAATTAATTTTTACGGACGACGTAAAGATTTAGGTGTTCTATTTGATAATAAGACTTACTTTCACCGATCACATAAATTCAAATGCATACAAAATGTAATTTTATATAGGGATCTTCATAACGTCAAATATTTGAGAATATTATGTTTCGTATTTGTAAAATCTAAAGTGGAGCATGCATCCTTGGTCTGGCAATCAGATCTACGAAGATGGTATGATAAATACCTGTGTTGAGGAAAACAGCGGAATTGTTTTGAATTTAGTAAATTTATTTCTCGACATAATCTCTTTGTAGCTCTATACACTTGGTCCAGCGATGTTCCAACTTTTTAAGCCGTCTAAATAATAGGATTTGTTGAACTCTGCAAATTAGGTCTTTGTATCGGCAATGACCTCTTCATTTGACGTGAACCGCTTTCCGCCAAGCCATTTTTTCAAATTTCGAAAAAGAAAGAAGTCACGGGGGGCCAAATCTGGCGAATATGGTGGATAAGGCACCAATTTGAACCGTATTAAACCAGTATCTGATGGTAGTCATCGAAGGTGCATGGTCCTTAAAAACCGCATCCAACTTCTTTTTGATTTCACTGGCCGGTATTGTTCTTTTTCCATGATTCCACAAATACATAAGCTTGCTCACTTTCAACAACTCTCAAAACAACACTACTCGATGAATCTTTCCAAAATGTTGATAGACGTCGACTAAAGAATAGTCTCACAGTCGGTAATGCAGATTTTCATACAAGGGCCATCTATCTCATAACACGGGTACTTCTCATACCATCCTCGTACCTTCGAAAACATCAAAATATGTTATCAAGATTTAGCTTTTTATCACTCCATAAGAGACGTGTTGTGGTAAATGTCAAATTTCGATATGTATTGTTGAATGAAACATTGATGGCCCATGTTTGCTAAACAGAATTAGCTTCAGTGTTCCTAGACTAGAATCCTGATTAGTTAAATCGCCCATGTCAACTATATGTAAAAACTACAACTACATCTCCCACTTGTATGATATTCACTAATTTCATTTCGAACATATTTGCACAATTATCACAGATCCGTGAAGTTCTTCTGGCTTGATATGAATTCGGTTGTTCCTATGAACTATAGGAGTTTATATACAGTGCGGTTCAAAAGTGCCCCCCCCCCTAACTTTTGAACGACAGAAGCTGGCGCTTTTAGAAAAAATAGATCGATTTCTATTTTTTGTAAACTAACTTTTGCCGTTATCAGCGTTTGAATTGCATTTCCGTTTTCACCAGAAGCGACGTTAACATTCTTATTTTAAATAGAACATCCTGTATATTTTTACTTTTTTGGAAAGGTAATCAAAAGATTAATCCAACGATACACATACATATGTTATACTTACATAACAATTGCCAAACTGTCAGGGTATTCTATTTCAAAAAAGAAAGTTGACGTCACTTCTGGTGAAACCGGAAAATAATTGAAATGCTGATAACGGTAAAAGCTAGCTTACAAAAAATAAAAATTGATCTATTTTTTCTAAAAACGTTAGCTTTTGTCGTTCAAAGGTTAGCATGGTGGGGAGGGGCACTTTAGGACCGCACTATATGATGTAGTAATTATTCAAAGGTTTCATTTTCAAATAGTCACGGTTGAATATGCATTTTTTGACATTTGCAGTTGCATTTAGTTGCAAATTGCCACGAGACGAAGCAGTGCTAGTGGCGCCTCTTCCATCGATCTTCCCCAGATCAATTTTCTTCTTTGTCTTACGGATGTAGGTAAGATGTATTTATGTTTAAAAAAAGCTCCAGTTATACAATTATATTTCTTCACTTCAAAATAATGCAATTACATTGTATACCGAGGATTATAGATATTGTTACCAAAATGCAGTCATTAAAATATAATGGTAAGCATGGTAATCACTGCGACTTACTGTGCTTCAAAATTTCGACATATATACATACATCTCCATGGAAGCGAAAAGCATTTTTGGTAGATATATATTAAAATCAGAAAAGTTGTTATTTAATTGTATTCATAAAGTAAACTTTAGATTTGAAATGGAAAACAAAAAACAGATGGGATCGACAAGTTTCGACAAAAAGAGAACCTTTAAAAATTCTTCGATAAATTAAAGTAAACATGAAACCATTTCAACATTAGAGTTTAAAAATAATATAGTCGATCAATTTGGATCCTTCAATATCAAAATTATCAAACACTAATCAAGATTTGAAGAAGGAAACATGTGAATTTGAATTGGATGCAGCGTCGAGGCAAAACTTCGCAAAGGGACATCGAACTACGGCTTTTAATTGAAGAACTACAGTAAGTGGTTACAAAATTCATTATTTGGGCAAATAAACTTCAAAAGCTCAAATAAATTTCAAATATACAAATAAGTTCAAAAACATTAAGTCACATAAATGTATAAAGAACTGTCGGGTAGGGATTTAGGAATCTGTTAAATTTTCAAAATTTGTCAAAAAGGAATTTAATGTTTTAGATTCAATAAACACTGTAAACTTTTTGGCATTAAAAATTGTTTAATTTTCATTTTATTCTAATTACAAAATAAAATTACGTTAGATCCCACATATTTCACATTATGTAACTTTTATCCCTGAGAAGTGAGATTTTACACCAGAGTCTCATTACAAAACATATACATTTTTTTGTTTCTGTAATTTGTGTGTAGAGTGGCAGAGAATTTTTTCTCACATCATTCGGTCATGCGGCTGACGATGGAGACCTACGAGTCCTTGGAACGACTGTTCTGAATTACTCCTAATTAATAATTTATGTGGTGCGGAGTGTGCCGATACTTAGTGTTGTTTGCTATACTACCCCACAATCCTTGCTATCATTATAGATTTAATTTAGTTTATTGTATACTTCCTGTACTGGGTTTGTAACCAGTTGGGAATAAATGAATACGAATATGACATTAGAAACAAGAGCATTGGAAAATTAATTCATTCTAATATCATATTCATCCAATTGATCTAAATGATCCAAATGATTTTCGCCATCGGCATTAAAACCCGTAAATTTCTTTCAAAAATTTTTCTTCTCTAAGACTTTCTTCAGTCTGTCTGTCAATGACATATGATAAGTATACGAGTAGATAATTGCTCTTGCATGAACTTATAACATTTTTGTTTATTTGAAACTACTTTTCTGATTTTTTTCATGTGCATTTCCATGAAAAAAATTACGTTTTTTATAATATGAAAAGTACATATACATTACCCGTATAATTAACTTTTCTTCACTAACGAATCATAGAGATCTATATGATACCAATTACTCATTTTTTTCTATCTCGTTCATTTGATCTCTGTTTGGAACTTCACGTATCCGTAAATAACGAGAATCGCAAATGTCAATGGAATTAGTTTAGAATTAAATATCGAAATGTTTTTCTGACGGAGTGTGTTAGCCCGAGGATTTAATTTTGGCAATGTTTATCTCGTAAAAACCAATAACTGGGCGAGCGGTGTTAGTGTGTCTCTTATATACGGAGGACAGAGAGGTTCGCCCCGAGCTACAGGACTAACACCCCACCATTCACATGAAACTCCATTTTACTCTTTTTAAGTAATAACTGAAGTTAGTTTGTCTGGTTATTGAATTTGTTTTGGCGTCGCTCTTTTTCTGCGCACGACTTGCATACGAAATTGGACGGAGATTAATCGAAGCGTCATTGGGAAGTAAAATGTTTGTGCAGCTTATTTACTTTTGCAGAGCTTTATTACGTAACGAAGAAAGATAAGTCGGGAATTTCACTGGAACAACAAAACGGGGAAAAATAATTTGGTGGTCATTTAAGCATCTAAATAACATTACTCATATAGGATGTACCATGAAACAGACAAAGAACAGACAAAGAAAAACAAACAAATATACAGCTTCTCCACCTAGTGTCTGGGTGAAAACACTGCGCGGCAAAATTATGGAATAAATTCGTTAAATTTGAAGCAATTTGTTTCTCGGAGAAATGCTTAGACAGGTCAATTTTATTTTTTTTTAAATAAACAATTTTTTCAAAGGACAACTCCAGATTTTTTTCCTTTGATAAATCATTTAATTGTTAAATACCTCACATAACAATGTTTTCGAATGAAAGTCATTTAAAGAGTGGAAAACATAAATTTTACTAATAGCAAAAAGCAAAGGTAAATGGTGTTATTCAAGAAATGAAATGAATGTTTCCTTTAAATCAAATGTTCAAAATACCATACACCGGCCTCTTGACAATAAGTAAATCTATGGACACATTCACTTCGTAAATTGCAAATTACTTCAACACTAATTCGACTCATCTCACACCTATTTCTATTTTTTAAATTTTGTGATCTATTAGCATAAATTTTTGATTCTAAATACCCCCATAAAAATCAAGTGGTGTAAGATCTGGGTATTTGGGGGGCCACTCTATTAGCCTTCGCCTACCGATCCACCTCCCGGGAAAGCAGTTGTTTAAAAATTCCCGAACAGGACGTGCAAAGTGCGGAGGTGCACTATCTTGCTGAAACCAAATCGCCAAGAGAAATAAACGTCAGATCTAACAGAACAAGTATTTGGGAGTAATAACTAACGATGGCCACGAGCGGTACCGCGCATCGGCGTAGAATCAGTTCGGACCGAGAGGAACGGTAGTATTACTTCGTCTGCGGAGCAGTACGGACATTTTCGCTGCCGGTCATTTGCGCAATTGTTTATCTGTCCTAGAAAAATTATGATTTCGTCAGCAAAACGACTGCGGTCGGACAAACTTCGAAAATTTATTGCAGAAATTCCAGATTTAATATATGAAGATACTAAAATTAAATGTGTAATCTGTAAAATCCCGTTAATGTGTTGGTCCAGACAACATTGTCTACGACACGTAAATAGTGAAAAGCATGTCTCAAAACGAAATTGCGCACGAGACAATGAAAAATTTATATTTAATTTATGCGTTACGTTTATCGCATGTAATATACCGTTTAATTCTTACTAGACAAGAAACCATTTATCTGCTTTTGGAATAACTATTCGCAGTGCAAATTACCAAGTCGAACATCGTTACGAAGAATTGTGCCATCTGCGCGCAAACATATTGAACAAAAAATAAAATCGGAGTTGAAAGATCAAAAATTGTGGTTATGTGTCGATGAAACAACAGATCGGAAGAAACATTCTGTTCTTAATGTAATGGCACGCAAATTGGAACCTCATCAATCGGCACCTTCAATTCTATTAGTCTCCAAACGAATACAACAGTGTACTGCCGAAGTAATTTCAAAGTTAGTGTTAAATACATTGGACAAGTTTGAACTTTCAACAAACCAACTCTTGATGTTAGTGAGTGATGGTGCTGCAAACATGCTTTCTGTAGGCCGGTCTCTTAAAAAGCATTCTGCTAATTTGTTACACATTACGTGTAAAATTCATGCTGTCAATCTTGTGGCGGATAGTATCAGAAAATGTTATCCTGAGGTAGACGCTTTAATAGCGCATACCAAAGCAGTATTTGTCAAATCACCGAAACGTATTCGCGAAATTCACAGACTGTGGCCCCGTATACCAGAGCCACCAGAACCTATTCTAACTCGTTGGGGAACATGGTTGCAGGCCGCGTTTTATTATCATAAATATTTTGACAATATTAAGAACGTGGTTTTACAATTCGATACAAAGGAAGCTGCCGCTATGCAGAAAAGCCAGTCGAAATTTCAAGATAGTCAGGTTAAAATGGATTTAAAAATCATTCACGACAATTACTTCGGGCTAGCAGATGCAATAGAAAAATTACAAAATTCTGCGGTGCCGTTAGAAGAATCTCTACAAATAGTGCAACATGTTCACGCACAGCTATCCGCGATTGAAGACGCAAAAAATGTTTCTGTTCTAGAAAAATTTGAAAGTGTTTTTGAGAAAAATTCTGATTTTGGCACATTAAGACACATTTGTGAAGGTGCGTCAACAGAATCGTTAAGTTATTTGAAAGATTATTTTACTTACGCAAATATTACGTCACTAGATGTAGAACGTTCGTTCTCTGCACATAAACGCATTTTTTCCTCATGCCGTACTAGTTTTGCCGAAACAACAGTTGAAACATATCTAATGTTGCAGATATTTAACAGACATTATTCACTTTGTGATTTCACGGAGGACTCTTAAAATGGTAAGTGTTTGAGCACGTGTTATTTAATTTTTATTTAAAAGATGAGCGAAATTATTTGCGGCAGCAAACATCTCTATTAGCAGAATAACTCTAGTGGAACGCGAGGCCTGGTCGACTCTACGCTACTGCGCGGTACCGCTCCTGGCCAGCTTTAGTAATAACAGACGAAAGGATGACGTTTAGAGAACACCTGAAAGTGGCAATGGGCAAAACAGAGCAAAGAACCTCATCAACATTCTATCAAGTCATTTTTTCCGAGCAAATTTTGAGAGATGTCTTCGGAAGCTAATCACGTCTTCAAAAGCGAGCTGTTAGAACACTGTGTAACCTAAGAAGAGAACAAACGTGTAAGCAGACGTTTATAGAACAAAAGATGCTTATCATACCAAGTGCGTATATTCTCACCGTATTTTAGCATGAACGATCAATCACACAATTATAACACCCGCAACAAAGATGATCTTTGGGTACCATAGAGCGCAAGCTATGCAGAGGAATGCAAATTTTTGAGCCATAAGGGTGTCTATACACCATTTTTACTTTGACTTCTTTTGTAATTGTTATTACAATAAAAATAAGATTTATTATTATTACTATTATTATTATTATTATTATGATTATTATTACATATGGAATTTATGAACTTTTGAAATATATATTTGCAGTATCAGTTGTTAAATATCGCTCCTTGCCAGCACTAAATCTCGCATACCTAGCTTCCCGATTATCGCAAGGGTGGAATAAGCACATAATAAAATATCTACGGCATCAATTAGCGCTAAACGGACATAAAGCATTGACATTTTCAAATTTTAGTGCAGGAACCAACGTCACCCACCCTCTAAATGAACTCTAGTCGGGCAAAAAGTAAACATCACGATGATTGAGACCTAGCGATAGACAATATTGGCTCAATCTATAAACTTATTATCTTCGATCTCTAAGATATCCTTAGACTTCTTAATGCTGAATGTAAGCCTGTTTATTCCCAACCTATTCATAATTCACTTACTTCACCTACTTTATCACTCTTTACGCTGACGATATTGCCTTGCTGGCGTCTGATACGACCATAACCTATCAATTAAATGTAACACTATGTTGGATAGGATCTGTAACTGGTTCATAGGTAACCAACTTGTTGTCAACAACTCTAAGAGCGTGTATATTAGACTTCATCCCTATCAGTTACATCCGACTCATGAATTGTACTTAAATAAGTTAAATGATAAACAATTAGCAAGGGCAAGTCAGCATAAAGTTTTAGGGATATGGTTTGATGAGCTACTTAACTGGAAAGTTCACTGCGAAAACCTTTTGTCAAAGATAAAATTAATTCCCTTTGGTACCTCTTTCGAAGCCTGAAGAATTATTCTAACACCTCAACAGTTGCTAACCATTTATCACTCTTACGTAGCAAGTAGACTGACCTATGGTATTAGCTTTTGGGGAAACTCAACACTGGCAAATAATATTTTTATAAGCCAAAAGAAGATTATCCGTTGGGAGTAAACCAATAGATTCATGTAAGAATTCTTTTGTAAGCTATGGTATCCTGACATTACCTTGTATATTCATTCAAGAATTAGCGATTTATGTCCATATAAACAGGCAGAATTATAGATCACATTGAGATTTTCACGACTATCAAACTAGATTCGGGGAGGATCTCCTCGTTCCAAAATCCAGGTTGACTATGTATCAGCAGTCGCCCGAAATTCTAGCTGTTAAGATTTACAACAAGCTTTTCTTCACACTGGAAGAAGTTCAATTTAACTAAATTTAAACAGCAAGTACAACATATGTTGCTTAGCAACGGCTTTTATTCACTACACAAATAATGTTACTTGATTTTAATTGCATCTAAATCTGTAAATGTTTTAAAGTGTAAGCGCTCCGCCCAATTACCTTATATTATTGTCTTTGTAATCGCAGGCTTATTTAATGTCTTTTTTATTGTTATTATGTTGTATTCGTATTTGTATTTTGTGTATTTTTGGACCATTTCCCATACTTTTGTAAGACGTTGTAAACAAATAAAATAAAATAAATTCTACATACGATCAAACTTTATTACGATTTCATATTAATATAAATTTATTGCAAAGCGACACAAACGCCGTTTAACAATAGACAACGAAATTGGCTGGATTCCTCGTAATGTACTGTATCCTCCTAAATATCGCCAATACGACGAAATGTAAAAAAATTCATTCAACACCAAAATCTCTCCGAGTCGGCACTTGTTAATTCGCCTTTAATAATCTAGTCAACTGAGAATTTACCATTTTCGCATCGGAATGTAATTACGACGGTACAGGACGATGATAACTGTTACAATGGGCAGAATCCATAGAGACTGATTTAATAATTTCGCAGAAATTAATAATAATTGTGTTACAGTGAATTGACAGGAATACTTTGATGTCGGATGCTACCGACTGTTTTGCGCATTTCAACTCGGCAGCATAGCCCCAATGATGATGGTGTATGAATGCGTATAACATGCCTATGTATATGTGTACAGCTATCTTTATTCATTACCCTATCCATCTTTGTTTGATGTTATCATATACATATTTCTCCTTCTCACTGCGTCGATCTTTTTGATGTCATTGTACGCATCTATCGTTCGCGTCAGGTATTGTTCGAAATTCGCTTTTGTTTATGCGTGCTTGGAAACGTAGTGACTATGACGCTTCCAACAAATTGCATCATATTTTGCATTCCACAAACTTACCATATTCTTCCAGATAGAACCTTTTAATTTATATTTTATGTCCCTAGGAGGAACGCTTACATCGGTGGACAGCAAAACACACATGAACTACACCTATTCGCGTAATTATTACACTTATCTTTAACTCGTTCTTAAAAAATGTCAGATCATTTTCTCGCGTATTTAACCGTTACCTACGCTATAACAAGGCGTTAGAGCTCTTCGATGACGTCACGCTAGGTTGGTGAGGTATCGCCATGCACGATATTAGCCTAAGCGGTAGAGGAATCGTTTTTTTGCATTTCTTTTTTATGTTTTGAAGGGCTTCCTGTTTAAAGAGGCTGCCAGTCGTCAACTGAGCCCTTCTTCGCATCCCATTCGATTTTATTTTGGAAAAACAAAGTTTCAAAGTAAAAATCAAAAACGTAACCAAGCACCGTTTTCGTGAAAGATGTATTTGTGGTTGATATTTAATCGACTAATTATTATTATTTGTAATTGTACATGCATTTGGACGAAACTAAGGTTGAAAGGATACAGTAATTTGTAATTTTATTCGAAATTTTGTGCAATTTCACGAGAACATTTACAGACATGCTATTTAACCATGGTCTTTAATTTCCTATTATGTGGTGTTTTACCTAATCTATCATCACTCTTCCCACAATCATTTTCAAGTAGGGTATTTCTAGAACAAGTTATTATAATTGTTGCAATACGTTCACTGCTGTGAATATGACATTGACATATATCAGCATCCAAATGGCTACGTTCGGTAATATAATTTAAAATATATTGCATTAAAACAGAACGTTTAACAAATTTAAAAACATCTCTTCGTGTTCAAAAGTATTTTTTGTTAAATATAACGCAAGAATATAAAACTATTTGAACAATAAAATCTTCGCGTTTTTGTCAAATACAACGGACAGTTAGGGAATTGAGTTGGAATAACATTTTTTAATGCCTAGGATTTTTTAACTGTGTCTGCCATTGGTCGTTTTCGCGACGTACCTAACTGCGACATTTTTAAAGCAAACATAAGCGTACAATTACGAAATAAATTACGACAGCCTACATATACACAGAACTACTCGCATACAGCATCGATTTAGTACTGACGCTGTGAACGCGTGAAATAAATAATCGCCAACTCCGCACCGCTACACTGACTGTTGCCGCTGTTTGCCCAGACTAGTTATAACTTCATAACAACAAAGTACCCCGAATAATTCTATATATCAATATCGTTTACATATTGAAATTTTGTGTCTTAGTATTTAAACAATTAGAAATGTTTATGTCCACATTCCGTATATTACATATAACGAATTATCTCTACTCTACTATATTAATATCTAAATTTCGCATTTATGTATTTGGTTTATAAAACCAAATAGCTAGGCAACTTTAATATGCCGTGATTATGTTAATCCATCGAGGTCTTCCACAAACAGTAATTTAGTTCTAATATCCATCAGCTTCCCTGATAAATTCGCAGTCGTCTCGCTTAGATACCTCGAAGATACAGTCTCTTCGTCGTGTCCCACCGACGAAATCATTATCACCACCCTAGTGTAAATCGTGTTCGATTGAGTATAGCAAAATTGCTGACTGAGTGAGTACAAAGTGGGCTTTGAATGTTGAGGTGTCGCTCCCTCAAAGTAAACAGACGCAAGATAAGCCGACAAATTAAACTCTACATCAGTAACCGACTGGAGATCTCGGCAATACGATGGTGACGATATTTCATAAAAAAGATTGAATACGTGCGCGTATTGAAAACATATCTTTCAGGTCTCGCGCTTGCCGTTCAGCTTTGCCATCTCTTACTGCATCATCTATTCGGTGAGCTTAACATCCCTTTTGCGCTTTCTTACATACTGTTTAATATTAGACACGATAAGGCAAAAATGAAATTTGAAGTTAGTGACACATGGAAAATGAAGTCCCCGTCTGATGGCGAGGTAAAATGATGTGAATTAGATAGGGTTGCAGGGCTGAATGAACTTTGGTTATTTTTGCATATGAACGAAATGAGCATCCCTAGAGAAGGGTAATTGTCACGTTAGGGTGACACTTTATTGCGCAAATTCAATACGCTTCACTGTATTTCTTTGCAGTATTTATGAATAGGTACTGCATGGCCTCCGTTCGAAAAAAAAACGTATATTGATTTTGGATACAAATATTATTACAAAATTAATGTAATATGAAAATTAATTTGTGTTTTATTTATTTATGCAAACATTGTGAGTCACACAACAGGACTAAAAACCCCAATAACTGTAAAATATAGTCTTCCTTTTTCACTTAATCCGGGTTTGTTACTGTACAGTTTATTTAATTCTGCGGCAATGTCACTAGCAGTATTCTCTGATCCTCTTGAGTTACTTGACTTTCTTAGTTGTTTTACCTGAATGGTCTGAAATTGCTCATCATAAGATGTTTTGGAGAACAGTTTATCTGGTTGCTCTTTTTCAGCTTTAACGACTGTAATGTTAAATTTATGTAATTTTCTATTGAATTTTAAAATTCAGCAATAGTGCCACAATTTAAAAAATACATACACAAGATAAATGTACACTATTAAAATTAACTTACCTTATGATTAGAGTTTGTTAAAAAAGTGATACCTGCAGTAGCGCACCGCATAAACGTAGGTACGTAATATACAATATTAGTGCAAAATAATATTGTTACCTTTTCCTGTCGTCTTGATGTCCACTGTGGCAATTGGCAACCGCCCTGGTAAGCTGCGTAGAATTGCAACATCAGCAACGCTTCCATTGTCGATTCATTCAGCCGTCGACGGTGTTGCGAATACATTGTCGTATACTTCGAAAATGATCGTTCGACATCGAGTGAAGTAAGATTTGCAAATGTCAGACATTCCTTTTCCTCATCTGGGCACTCTTGATTTTCAGTTATAGACCGAACCTTTTGTCAATCGAGATTTTTCGTTAAAATTGCATCAAATTTTTGAGCAACATCGACTCCTATAGTGTTCGTCAAGATTTCTAGAGCGGCTTGTGAATTGTTTATGCAATTTAATGCGGCTCGTGCAGATAAGTGACTGTTTTCTAATTGCTCAATAGCTTGTGCAACTTCAGAATAGTTCATGGAAATTTCATCTATTTGTTGTTGAACGTCCGAATTGGAAAAAAGTTGCTGACTATCTCGAACTGCTGCAGAATCCTTTGAATCAAGTTTCAAGATGACATTTTTCACTTGTGAAAAATATTTCTGATAGTAAGATACTGCCTGGAACCATGTTCCCCATCGCGTTATTTATTACAGGTTGAGGTGGTGGTGGTAATTTCGGACACAATTGTTTGAATACATGGATGTGTTTAGGAGATTTGATGAACATTTTTTTGGTAGATGCTATTAACTTATCCACCATCGGATACTTCTTTCGAATGGTTTCTGCTACGAGGTGACATACGTGTATGAGGCATGTTATGTGAAGAAGAGTCGGAAAGAATATTTTCAACATCCTACCAACCCTCAGCATTGTTACGGCTCCGTCAGTAACGAACATTGTGACTTGGGTTCCTGTGATACAAAATTCTCTCAACGAATCTTTTACTATCTTGATAACGGTTTCTGCATTAGTTTCCTGAATCCTTTTACCGGATAACAACAATGAAGCTGGTGGACCATCACGTTTAAAAGGACACGCTACAACATGAATGACGCTATGTTTCTGAGCATCAGTTGTTTCATCCACATATAGGCAGATTTTCTTATTTCTCAACTCGTCTTTTATACATTCCTTTACTGTACCTTGCACATGTGGCAAATTGTATCGTAATTGCATAAATATTGGCAGCTTCCATGAGGGAACGTACTTACCCCAAAAAAGACGAAAGTGTTCATTAGATACTAAATGTTGTGGGATGTTGCACACATTTAACATAAAAATAAAATCATATAAAAATTGCCAGTATGGAATACTGTTTCTTAAATTCAATACATGACGTTTACTTTTACAATGTTTTCTACATTCGAACCTATCGCGACTTAGTAATCCGCTATTGCATATTGTGCAATAAATATGCGGACTTCTATATTCTAATCCAGGGAAATGCCTGGGATATTTATTCACATTCGAAGGGAACGTTACACCCCTTGGGCGTCCCATCCCCGTGTACTTATTTGGCGTGCAGCGTGCAACGTACTGTCGCTTTGAAGTCTCTCGCAGTACTGTCGAGATCGACTACGATTTGAAAATTACCCCTACCCACTCTACTCCAGTACCACCTTTTTAACAAACCCTACTTATGATCAAAAAGGACACAACAAAAAATGTGACGTTTTTCTTGAAAGAAACCTTTGTAAACACTTAACACGGTCTTGTGAACTATCTTTATGACGTTTTCACTTGTAGGAATATTTTTATATATTTTTTTCTAAATATGTTTCATCACTTAACTCAAAAATGATGATTTTTGAGGTATATCACTTTTCTTGTGCACCGACGATATGTTATGCCTTAAGTTAAAGCATAACATATCGTCGGTGCACAAGATATGTTATGCTTTAATTTAAGAAACAGACATATTACAATATGCAGCAATAAAAATTTTGGTAATTTGCTCTTGTTTTTATGCGAAGAAAACGCCAGTTGTCCAGAAAACAACATTACATTTCGGGACTCTACTGCATATATTAGCAGATAAGGAAATTTTCCCAACAAGGAGTCGCCGATTTAAAAAGGAATTGGTGAACATATAGACTATAGGTGGACATTCTGAGATTTTTGTAGACCCGGCTCAATTTGGCCCAGCACTTTATTAGCTTGGCAGCCCGCCCATTACGATATAACTAGACCTGAGCTGTCTTTGATGACGTCACGCTGAGTTGGTGATGTATCGCCATGCACGATGTCAGCCTAAGCGGTAAAGGAATCGTTTTTTTGCATTTCTTTTTTAAGTTTTGAAAGGCTTCCGGCTTAAAGAGGACGCCAGTCGTCAACTGATCCCTTCTTCGCATACCATTGGATTTTATTTTGGAAAGCAAAGTTTCAAAGCAAAAACCAAACACGTAACCGAGCACCGTTTTCGTGAAAGATGTATTTGTGGTTGATATTCAATCGACTAATTATTATTATTTGCAATTGTACATGTATTTAGACGAAACTAAGGTTGAAATGATTCAGTAATTGCAATTTTGTTTGAAATTTTGTTTAATTTCACGAGAAAATTTTGAGACGTGCAATTTAACCAGGGTCTTTAATTTCCTATTATGTGGAGTTTTACCTAATCTATCACAACCTTTCCCACAATCATTTTTAAGTAGGGTATTTGTAGAACAAGTTATTATAATTGTTGCAATACGATCACTGCTGTGAATATTACATTTACATATTTCAGTATCCATATGGCTACGTTCGGAGATATAATTTAAAATATGTTGTATTAAAATAGAACGTTTATTGTACACATTTAAAAACATCTCCTCGTGTTCAAACATAATTTTATTAAATATAACGTAAAAATATAAAACTATTTGAACAATAAAATCCTCACGTTTTTTGTCAAATACAACGGGCAGTTAGGGAATTGAGTTGGAATAACATTTTTTAACCCTAGGATTTTTAATCTTACAGTTATAGTTTCCCCGGTCCTTGAATCTGTAGCTGTTGAAAAATAAATGTAGCTGTTGAAAAATAAATAATATCTTCTTTTACAAAGTGTAACTCACCAACGAAACATTCAAACGCCACAGTTTTTTGGTTATCCCGCTTTTATCGATTCAGAAATGGTTTTATCCCTTATACAACACTAGAAAAACATTACAGGTATTGCCAACAAAGTACGGAAATATCACTACACACCATTTTTTTAAATAAAACTAATATATTGTTCCAACCCGGAAACCTAGTGAATAGTAAAACTAATATAATTTGAATAAACCAATTCAAAACACAAGAATCGATCTGAACATGTGAATGTCCGGTGTACAAATATGGCTGATCGAAGACCTCCTGCAAAATACGTCACAGCTTGCTGACGTCAAAGCGCTTAGGCCTTGTCATATATCGGAGGTAACGGCCCGGCCCGCCAGCTTCACCGATTGTAGGCCCATCAAGCCCCTACTTGGCTCGACAAGTGCCTTTTGTCCGACAAAAGGGTGGTAAAATCCGTTCGATCCTACTTCAGGATGTAAAAAAATTAATTTATGTAGTACTATTTTCAGTATATTAAAAAAATTATTAATTTTTTCAATGACCTTTTACTAATTACTTATTTAATCCGAACAAGTAACACGGATATATTAAAACACGAAGAGGCTTTTCCTTCCTTGTGACAACAGTGTTTTAGTTTTACGAATTACATTTTTTTTTATTAAATTATCAATAATGAATTTATGATTAAGGTAAGACGATCGTGTCGTCCCAGCATAGCCGTATCAACTGGAGCAGCCAATGGAACTCGGCGCGCGCCTGCCGGGTGGCAAAGCAGTTCGAATTCGTACACATTCATCATCACTAGCGCAGTGTATGTGTGTGAATTGAATCAGGCGAGCGGAATACTAGTTATTAAAGAAAATTTTTAATTAAAAATGTTCAGTGTGCGCAAGGCTAAACAACGACCCTTTGCTGATAAAGTAAAAAAACTTTATCTGTGAGTTTCCAGATTCGTTGTACGACGGTGCTAAAATAGTTTGTAAAGTGTGCGAGAAAACTTTGATGTGCTGGCAAAAAAAACGACTGTAGGAAGCATGTAAATAGTGCAAAACACAGAAATAGAAAAAACGGCGCGTCAAATAGAAATGACTTTATTTTCGATTTACTTGTCATGATGATAACATGTAATTTGTCACTTAACATACTGGATAAGAAATCGTTTAAGAACTTTTGAAACAAATACAACACATCAAGTGTTGATGTTTATGAGCGATGGTGCAGCGACAATGCGTGCGGTAGGCCATTCTCTTCTTGAACACGGTTGCGACTATTTACATGTAACTTGTAAAGTACATGTAACTTGTAAAGTACATCTTGTGGCACAAACTATTGGACAATGTTATCCCGAGGTAGATGCATTAATATCAAGTACAAAAAAAGTGTTTCTCAAATCTCCAAAACGCCTTCGAACATTTCACGCACAGTGTGCCGGTATTCGTGAACCACCACAGCCGATTCTTACACGTTGGGGAACCTGGTTGCAGGCAGATTTTCATTATGCTGAACATTTCAAAAAAGTAAAAGCTGTTATTCTACAATGCAATCCTGCCGAAGCTGCAGCTATTAAAGAGAGCCAGTCAACATTTCAAGTTACTTCTGTTGAAACAGATTTACAAGGTATTCATAGCTACTATAAATGCTTATACGAAACAATTACAAAATACAGCGTTGTCGTTAGTGAAGTCACTGCAAATAGTGGATGAAGTACATACTCTGCTACGCACTATAGATGACGCAAAAAATATTCGCGTTTTAAAAAAGTTGAAGAGTGTGTTAGAAAAAGATTCCAATTTTATCACATTACAACAAATTTGTAATGGTACTTCGACTAATCCATTAATTGAGTACAAAGATTATTTTAATCATCTTTCTCCAAATATAAATACATATTCTCACCACTGCGAACACGGTTCCACGAGATAACTATTGAAACATATCTAATGCTATCATTTTTTTAATTCTTTTCTCGACATGCTCACGAGCAGACGGCACAGCTCTCTGTAATGTTCTCTCACTTGGTAACTTAAAGTCCGAATATTCATTCCAAAACGACGTACGCTTTCTTCCTTAGTAAATGAAATGGCAAATTACATGCAATAAACACATAAATTAAATTTAAATTTGTCATAATCTCGTGTGGAATTTTTTTTTGAAACATGCCCTGCACTATTTACGTGCCGTAGACAATCACTTTTCGACCAACACATTAAATCTATTTTACATACTACACATTCAATTTTAGCGCCATCACACTTTAAATCAGGCATTTCTGCAATAAATTCTCTTATTGTGTCCAACTTTGGTAGTTTTCGCAACGTAGGTAACATTTTCAAAACAGACGTAGAACTACGATATAGTATACGACAGCGTAGATGCATACACAACAGATCGGCTTTCGAGTCGTAGTTATACTGACGCTTATACCGAATTGTCCCGGCCGTGTTTATTTTGTGTAAACTTTTATGCGCCAGCCACTGGCTTTCAGCGCAGTTTGCGTTGCTCTAATTATCTTACACTATTTATTATGTTTTTCAAAGCAGTGTTTTTACTAGAAAATTTGAAAACATTACAATACTATCCCGTAACTTTTACGACTGGTATTAGTACAATGTACAACCATCTTCTACAAATTAATACTAGCGAACATGTTGCCTTAATAATAAAAATAAAATAAAACAGAGGAAATGGAAAATATGCTGCTGCCTTAAATGTGTCATAAACATTTAAGTGAGCAAATGAATTATATCTTTTATTTTTTTTTATAATTCTCGGTATCAAATTATCAATGTACTTAACTTACACATTATTAAATGTAAAAGTATGTAGATATTAAGGTATTTATACTTATACATCTTTTATAATGTACAATAAGCACCTATATAAATAAATGGAGTTTACAAGCAATAGCGCGTTCCATTCGTACTTTAGCTACTTAATGATAATGACTTTCCTCCGCTACAGTTGCCTTAATTCGGTAATATTACATACAACTTGGCATTTGCTCGTCATTGCTGCTGGGAGGAGACAGATGATAGATGGATTATCCGTTTTAATTGAAAAAGGCCACTTGTTGACGGTCACCAACGACTAAATGAACAACTCATCCCCACCCGAGCTAATGCACATTTAATTTGACAAAAATTGGGTAATGCCTCTTCAGAGATGTGCGTCTCGTTAAAAACGGATACTATTACACCGCATAACTTCCTCTACGTAGGTAATTTTAATTTCGCTCGCGCAGATTTGTAGTGGCCCTTTTCGCAAACAGGGCGGCCAAATGCCAGCCGAGTATATTGATTTTTGTAAACGAAATAAAATTCTTTGCATATAATATGTATAAAATAAAGATGTTCAAAACATTTTATCAATTTTGCAAGTATTTGCTACTATCTTGAAAGAATTCCAAGCGTTTAAAGCATACCAAAGAGCCGAGATCTGTGGACCCACGAATACCCGCCCCTTAACTTTGGCGTTACTTACATGCAGAAACTTTTCTCTGAGATAATGAAGTGTTATGCCACTACGGACCATGGCCTTGACGAAATTCTGATAGTATGATCAAATTGCGGTTAACAGGGGGTGTACTAAAACATTCTTTGATTCAGACTCCAATGATGTCCTTAGGACCATTCTCTGCATTTTCTTCTTCTGTGGTGTCAAGTGAATAACGTATTCTGGTAGGTTAGGGATTGGAATATCTTCACTATGGGGAACAAGTTGGCGTGCAGATTCAGTATCGAGATAATTTATCATTCATTTTTTCTTCCTCGAGTAACCTTTACTTATTAGAGGTAAACCGTAGGCTCCCTTCAGACCATGGGAATACCTAATTTAATTTCTTTCCTTTCAGCACAATGGTTACAACATATGTGTTGGGCCCAAGCTTTATCCTGATCAGCAAGCTTACAATGAAAGTATAGTTAGGCGGTTCTTACGTATGGAGTTTTACTGGTGCAATAAATGTTAGTCATAAAACATGGCAAAAAATTACGAAGGAAACTATCAGTAAATGTTTCAAACATGCTGGTTTCTGTACTTCTTTTGATGAATTTGACTCTGATGACGAATTATCACTTTCACAATGGTTGAAGAAGCAAAAATCATCTTTAACAACTATTGATTTCACTGTCGTTGATAATGAAGTCATAAAAATTGTTATGCAAAATATCAATTTTAACGAATTCGTTCATATAGATTATCAAGTTGCAATCGCCGAATTCTTAACTGACGATGACATAATTAGCAGCGTACTCAATGTAGACGATTCCAATAATGATGAAAGTAACACATGCGAAGATATGCCAATCCCTACTAATCAAGAAGCACTGCAATGTGTTAGGAAGCTTCGCTACTTTTTACAGTCTTATAATACTCCTAATGTAGGATAATATTGAACAAATTTGCGCTGGCGCGAAATTGAATCAATACATGTAATATTAAAATATATATATGCAGTATTTCTCAAAATTTGTACTCTTATGTAAATAAATATCGTTGGAATGATGTAGTTATCACTAATTTTGTAATTTGTCAAATGTATTTCATCCGTTTTGTTTATTACGAACTCCGTATATAACGAACTGAATTTCTCAGTCCCTTGCAGTTCGTTATATCCAGACACTACTGTATGTGATGTGATAATAAAATGGAGAGCCGATGGATTCTTGTTTATGTAAATTAACTATTTTAAGTAACATTAAATACAACATATTCTTAAATGTAACATAAATGCCTGTATATCTCGTGACTTAAACATTTTATCTCCTAATTTCGAGAGAATTTTGTGTAATTTGCAACGAATTGTCTCCGTAATTTTTAAATTTCGTTCTTTGTGTGACCGGTTTTTAGCGTCGTTTCTTCGCCGATGACTCGTAACAATGGCGTAGCAGTGGCAGAACAACGCGTAAAGAAAGAATATGCTGCCGAGCGACGGTAATAATCGGCTCATTTGGCGCGCTGCTGCACGCCTCACAGAAGTGATTGTGGGGGAAATGGTTCGGAATGGCGCAAGGAAGGAAGCTACCGTTGGAGTAGGAGTGGGCCCGTGCTTTATACTCGCAATTAAAGTCGCTAAATATCACTGATAACCGACTAATTACAGTGTAACATTTGTCACTAAGCACAGCTTCACATCTAGGACAGCACGGTTATTATATCGCGATTTTAATTACGCGCAATCAGTCTTTCATGTGTGAGTGCATAAAAAGCGCAGCATTTGATGTACGTATCTACCTATGCAGAGTATTGACAATTAGTTCTCTTCTTTTCGCT
The DNA here is from genome assembly GCA_029619315.2 of Dynastes maya. Classification (NCBI taxonomy): domain Eukaryota; kingdom Metazoa; phylum Arthropoda; class Insecta; order Coleoptera; family Scarabaeidae; genus Dynastes; species Dynastes maya. Next base: position 19,713,780 of record JAROYE020000003.1, on the reverse strand, counting down.
GTTATTGGCTAGAAGGGGTTGAAGAAGATGTCGCTTTATGGGGGTGTTACTTGTGTACGGTGCCCAAGTTTAGTTTTGAAAGGAAGGTAATTTTAATCTTATTTTAAATCAAAGCAGCTTTCTCCGATATATAAGGCCTAACTGCTCTGACGTCAGCAGGCTGTGACGTATATTGTTTTAGTAGGTGAACGATCAGCCATAACGTTTACACGTTCAGACCGCCTCTGGCGTTTTGAATTGATTTATCCAAATTATATCGGTTTTATTAAAAAAAAATACTGTGTAGTGATATTTCCGTACTTTGTTGGTGATACCTGTAATGTTTTTCTAGTGTTGTATAAGCAATAAAACACCTCTAATGGTGTTACGTGTTTATAACAATGCCGTGTCCCCTCTGATCCTCAGATGTATAAAAAATGGGTCTGTGCACTGCATAAGGAAAATTTTGCTCCAACAATGTATACCAGGATTTGTAAGTTATACTTTGTAAAAGAAGATATTATTTATTTTTCAACAGCTACAGATTCAAGGACCTGTGAAACTATAAGTAAGTTTACAAAATCCTAGGCTTAAAAAAAGATGCTATTCCAACTCAATTCAATCATTTCTAACGTTATCACGAATCTATGGTAATATACAAATTAAACAGTTTTATGAAAATATCGATTTTCCTAGCGAAGCTCAACAAAATTTTGATTCTAATCCATTTATAAACATCGATGAAACTGATTTAAAACAAGTATATAGTGACATTCCTGTAGTAACTTATTTAGCAGGTTATTGTTGCTATATTACACTGAAAAAAGCTCAGTGCGATATGTGCCATTTACAATGATGAACTAGTGGTTGAAGACAACTACACCCTCATAAAAAATTTAAGTCGTGGGAAACTACTTTACCCTCAAGATGTTATTGTTCAAATAGGTTTATATTCTTACGTTATATTTAACACAATTATTTTTGAACACGAAGAGATGTGTGTGATAAACGTTCTGTTTTAATAAAATATATTTTAAATTATATCACTGAACGTAACCATTTTGGATACTGATATATGTAAATGTCATATTCACAGCGGTGAACGTATTGCAACAACTTGTTCTACAAATACCCTACCTAAAAATTATTGTGGGAAAAGTAATGATAGACTATTTAAAACACCACATAATAGGAAATTAAAGACCCTGATTACATAGCATGTCCGTAAACGTTCTCGAGAAATTGAACAAAATTTCCAATTAAATTGCAATTACTGTATCAATTAAACATTAGTTTCGTCCAAATACATGTAGAATTACAAATAACAATAATTAGTCGATTAAATATCAACCACAAATACATTTTTCACGAAAACGGTGCTCGGTTACGTGTTTGGTTTTTGTTTTGAAACTTCGTTTTTCCAAAATAAAATCGAATGTGATGCAAAGAAGGGCTCAGTTGGCATCCTCTTTAAACCGGAAGCCCTTCAAAACTTAAAAAAGAAATGCAAAAAAAACGATTCCTTTACCGCTTAGGCTAATATCGTGCATGGGGATACATCACCTAAACAGCGTGACGTCATCGAAGAGCGCTGAGGCCTTGTAGTTTCAGTGGTAATGGCTTTCTACTACTAGTAGAATATTGCGCATTGTCAATCTCATTTATAGAGCCATCCAAATGGTGAGTATACAAAATTAAATATGCTAGACCTGATTGAATCCTTTAATTTTGTTAATCGTTACTATTCCGCTGATTAGGCCTCCAACCTTGACTGATCGATCTACAATTAACAGAATGGAACAAGATGTAATCTCAACTAATGAACGCGAGTTGTTGAAGTCCCCAAGGTTCTATGCTTCGTTTATTGCGCTTCATTGCGTACATAAACGATCTTCCAGGTAATAATGACGTCTGTCACATAAGTATGTGGAGAGAAAAATCAGAAGCTGTTACTGAAATTGAAAATAAATGTTTATAAAACACAAAATCTAGTCTTCTATACAGGATCGTTCTATCTAGGGCTCGTAATGGACGCTGACTTTATACAAACGGAAATATTTGAACTTTACGTGCTAAGTAAGTCAGGTTAGACACTACAGAGCGAACTGCTTTAACTGCAGATATTAAGACGGAAAATAAGGTGATAATTGTTGCCAGATTTACATAATATTAAAGCTGACCCATAGTCCGTGCCAAAGCCATCTTAAAAGTAACAACAAAAAACCTGAAAAACAGATTGTCTACCAAAAACCAACAAACTTAAAAATAATAGATAAACAAAATTCGACAATGTGAAAAGATAACAACGATTAATAAAATAGGTAGGAGGAAGTTTGGGTAATGGGGTCCACCGTGTACTCGAGTATTACTACAGAAATTGCCCTCTATATGGCATAGTTCAATGTGTTGACATCTGTAGTGCAATGTTTTTGATTACAGCGGAAACCTGTACTTCAGACAACAACATGGCTGATTTGTATTTTGTAGTTAATGTGGCTTGTGTTACTACTGTCGTATTTTCTTATTGACAAAGAAAGAATACTTTAAATTATGTTTAAATATTTGTTATGCACACAAATTTTATAGCCAGCCGATGCCCCAGCATTCCTCACAATTGTCGCATTGAACCGATGCGCCGTCTTGTTGCCACCATAAATGCCGTAGTTAAATGGAATATTGTTATCTAAGAAATTAAATGCATATGCGCGAGGAAGGTCTAAGTATTGAAATGTTTTATATGTGGGAAATTATTAAAAAAAATATTTTTTTCGAAATTACGAGTTAGTAGTTAATTAATTATACAATCTGTATCGGTATTACCTGAATTCGCTCTTTTGGCAATTTAGAATTAAACTAAAGATCATTTAATGAAATTAAAACTGAAAAATGAAAACTAACCTGGAATTATGATGATTTCATATAAACACTATATTTGTATGATCTCTATTGAAAATCTGCCTATTCTTCAACCACTAAACTTAACTTCTACCTCGTATTTATGGTACGATTCAAACGTTAAACATTCAAAAACTATTTAAAACACAGCAAATTTTGATAACTTTATCGAAATATAATTTGTAGATGAATTTCCAACGGATATTCTTATTTTTAATGGTAGTATGATGCATTACATGCAGTGATGCAACTAGTAGATCGAATTTATCCTACTCTATGACATTTCATCACCGGCAACTACACGATAATAAAATTTTCTGGCACACGAGATGATTTCATTACGAATGAAATTTAATATATGAAATTATGCTATAAATACCTCCGAATTTATGCTGTCACTTGTTATAGAAAAATATTCCATTAAATTTGAAAATTTGCAATATGAAGAAAATGAACAGAAGATGAGTAACTCATCCATTTCCCCATGTTTGTCGTTGGCTGGGATTATATTAAGTCCCTAATATCCCCGCTCCAACACTAGGGGGCTATAAAAGGAGTAAGAGCTATCGACAAAAAGCTAAAAGCCGGCAGAGGGATTTTGGTGAGGCTCGAAAGTGAATCAGCCTGTACATTAGCATCATATCATTTTCAATATTTTTATAGTATATGCTCTTATGGACCTTAATATCAATTAAATAAAATAGTTATAAGTTATAATCCGTCACAATATGATCGCATATAAAATTAGTATCAAGTTTTATTTAATGGCATTGTTCAATAGACCCATAAAAATCCACATGAAACAGTCTATAAATAGGCTAAAAACTTGAAAAACCTCGTATGCGGATTTACGCGACGATCGAGCGCGTTTCGAACAAAGATCTTTAGCCGAGCCTCGAGATGTTAGCTAGCATCGTATTGGGGCAAGTTCCTGATGTCGAGGGTTGGTAATAGTGGAGGTGGCGCGGTACTTACGCGAAGCTCTAAAAATTGAATCACGCTGATTGTTGAGTTCGACCGGAACGCATTTACGCCGCTATTAGGCTGCAAACGTTCAAAGGAGCGCTAATGTGCCGTAATAGCGACCATTGTATTGCAATCCTTCAATCATGCGATCTAAGCAATAGGCCCTTACAACAGTTTACCACCTACTCCGATGTAATCACCTTTTTCGATCGAACGCCATCGCATCGTATCGACGAATTTGCATTATTTACTTCGTGAAACGTTTTAGAGCATTTAGGAGTCTTATGAAATCTTAGTTTTGTGACTACTTTTATTATTTAAAAATAAGGTACGTATGTGTTAATATAACAAAATTAACGTGATGTTTTTTGTTTGCTATATGTAATTTCCTAAAATTTTTACAGCGTGTCCACCCAGTACGTAATCGTTAATCGATTGAATATTTCTTGGAGATCTCGACTATACATCGAAACATTCATATTATGTAAGGGAAAGTCGCCTATGATAGCATATCTAAATAAATATTGAAATATTTTTTTTATTTACAACTTTTGACACAAGTTTATAATGCGCTAGTATTTGATACAACTTATATATTAATTATTGGATACAATACTGTAGAAATTTTCGGTATTTTTTTAACAAATAAGTTTTAAAAAAACGTTATACGAGGCGTGTTTTTAAAGTAAGTACCGTTTTCAAATAAAACAAAAACAAGTAAACTTTTCTTAACAATTTTATTTTTACATGAAAGCCTGTACCTTATTCTACTTTTCTACATAATTTCCACCAATATTGAGGCATTTATCGTATCGTACAATCAGCTTTACAATCCCATCGTCATAGAAGTCTGCCACCTGGTTTAACTGGAAACTTGAGGAAACTCATCAGATAACGATGAAATCGTAAAGCGTCTGTTCTCTTTCACTTTTTCGTCAACTTTCTGAACCAAATCTTCAGTAATGACAGAAAGTCGCCCACTTCGTTCTTTCTCATGGACATGGACGCGCAGCCATCTTTAAAAGCTCTCACCCATTTCCGTATCATTCCACCACTCATAATGTTTTCTCCATACACTTCATAGATCTGACGATGAATGTCAGCCGATTTAATGCCTTTAATACTAAGAAAACGAATCACAGCGCGTATTTCAAAGTCGGCGGGATTCTCGATCGGCGGAGACATTTTAAATAGTGACAAACAAACGTAAACACGGTCGAATCTTTCTGTAATGGCGTTTGTGGCTTGTCAACAGATGTAAGTACACAGCGTAGAAAGCCGCCGCAGCGCTCACGGTAACAGAATTTCAAAGCGGTACTTACATTAAAAACACGCCTCGTATATGCCATCCTGGGCAACAGGGTATCCTATGATGGCATACTTAATTTTCCAAATAAAAAAACAAAAGAAAAATAAAACATATTTTAATTCTTACTCAAAAAGTAACACAAACTAAAAAAACTTAAAAAAACACATGAAACCTAATTTCTAAAGGTTAGAAAATTGAACCACAAAAAGTAAAAAACTTTACTAATGACATATCTAGCAGACAATTTGTTTTCGTTTTTTATCGACACCAGCGCATTCGGTATGACACCATGAACCACACTCCTAGCATCGAATCCACCTCTCCTTTCTTCTCGATTGCGAGTAAAACTCGTTGCAATATAAGCATCTTACATCTGACTGATTTTCATCTTCATCATTCAGAGGGTCATTGTCACCATCATGTGCTCTTCTATTGTAATTTGCTTCTTGGCCTTTCTTGCTAATTTTTTCCTTTCCATTACATATTTCTCCTCTCTTTTCTATTTTATTTCTATAAGATCAGGTGTTGAATTTAAAACACCAGTCTTCCCACGTCTTCGCTTCTTTTTGTTTTCGGGCTTACTTGTAACAGGCAGCGGTGATAACTCGGTAATACTGCTGCTAATTCTTTTTATTAAAGAAGGTCCAGCCAAACTATCATCTGCTATTTTCTCACCATCTATTGCCTCATCCTCCATTAGTTATTCTTTTTCTAAATTTTCATCTAAATTGGATTTATCCATCGTTAGTGATGGAGCAAACATCCATTCTTCAAAAACGTTTGGATCAAATGGAACTATGTCTGTTTTAGCGAAGGCATTTATTGCATGGGCTGGTGTAGCACTCTTTAGAAAAACATTTTTGAACAGGCCTGCTACCTGAAAATCTGTAACAACTCTGCCTGGGTGTTGTTTTAACCATTTTTGGATTTCTTGGTCATAATAGGTTTGTAGAAAAAAACCAACGTCAAGTGGCTGTACGTGGTGGGTACAATGCGCAGGAAAACAAAAGAGCACAATCACATTTTCTTTTGCAAATTCTAGGACCTCCAAACTTTTATGACTAAAAGAACTTTATTGTTAATAGATGATTTGGCATATTGTAAAAAATGACGAAGCCATTTAAGGAAAAGCTCACTAGTCATCTATCCCTTTTCTTGACAGAATGCTGCACTTCCAGGTGGTGTACTATCCGTAAGTTCGGCCTTAAATCTCTTTCTAGAAAAAATAAAAACCGGTGGAATAAAAATTCCAATGGCATTCATGGCACACATCTTTACCACGTTCAGAACTGCTGAGGGCTCCAACTTGTTTGCGTCCCTTAGTAGCAAATATTTTTGCAACTTTTTTTGCTCAGTGTTCGATCCGGTCTCATCGACGTTGAATATGTTTTCAAGTGCAAAATTATTTTCTCGTAAAGTACCATCTAGTGCAGCAAAATATGCATTGATGTTATTTTTATTGAACGCCTGAGCACGAGCATATAAAGTATTTTCTGGAATCCCCAAAGAAATTCTTGGACTTCTTGATAAAAAGCCCTTAACCATTTCTTCCCAACCATCTTTCTTTCCTTATTAAAATCATGCTTTAGGTTATTTTTTTCTGCTATTTCATATAGGTACCAGACTTCTTAGATCTTTTGTTGTTAAACCAAAAAACCTTGTTTCCATGTTTATAATATGGTTAACTAATTCTTCTTCTACTTCAAGAGGCAGAACTGTTCTACAACCACCCAAGTCTCCCTTTGCAGCATCACCTTTCTTAAATCGTCGGTGGAATGTTGTCGCAGGAACTCCACATGTTTTCGTTGCTAATGCCAACCCATTCTTTTTTCTTTGATTGCTTTTATATCCTCTTGCATAGAAACCTCCTCTCATTCTTGTCTATTCTTTTTATCTGGCTGTTTACTGAGAACCATATCTGTAAGAAAAACGCACGAGTGGTTAGAATAGCTTTAAAACAATTTTTTTTTTTATCCAAGGCACTAAAACCGCTTAAAAATCTTAGTTCCTATGATGGCATACCTATGCCATCATGAGAAACAAGTAAGTATGCCATCATAGGAATTTCGTAAGGATATTGTTAAACCGTAGCCAAAAAATAATAAAGCAACATAACCTAAAAATAAATACTACAAAATATACACAACATTCAATAGTTATTTGCACAAAAATACCTAACATTTTATAACTATAAAACATAGTAAATTTTAAGATTGAAATATGGCCTAAAATACTTCAATACTACCTTAATTTTTTTTAACTTCCACAAAAAACATATATTATGTTGCACATTTATTTACAACTGAAAGTGATCCCACGTGCGTTCGATTAAATTATTTGTTATTTGTCGCAATAAAATGAATACGTTCAGAAATTCGAGTTGTATGCCATCATAGGCACTATGCCATCATAGGCGACCTTCCCCTACCAATGTTTTTCCAGAATCTAATAAAAAATCTTCTACAATTTTTCCGAAAAAACTTAGTGGGATGCTTTAAATAAATCTATTCGTTTTATGCTAAAATCTAATGAACAATTGTCTGCTTATCTTTTGCTTATTATCTTGCTAGACAATGTATGTAGGAAAATGATGGTAACTTCGAATAGATGGAATTGTACAAAAAAAATATTTTTTTTAAATTATATTTACCGAAAGCTAAATTTTAAATCTCTTTAAAAGGTTCTAATGTTCTACGTTTATTAAAAAAAATGTATTTCTATGGAAGTAAGTATTAGTATTTATGAATAAATGTAATATGGCTAAGATTGGCGTAAAAGAACGGAATTAACTGTTAGAAGATTCCTTTCTAAATGTTCTGGTATAAAATTTATTCGTTCTAGTCTTCGAAATTGCATCAGAAGTCATATAATTGATACAAAGTATTTAACGGAGTGATCAATTTTAGTCAGAGAAACGTTTAAAGCAAGGAAAAAGAGATGAAGTTGCAAGCATTTCTGTGGAGACTGATAGATTCCTTATCAAATTTTACTCAACGTCTACACTATTGCCAAGAACTGAATGGTGAGCACCCTCCATAGAGCAACTAATTCTTTATCGTTAATTTCTTATTTGACACCAAAACCTTTTAGTTATTTGCTTTTTTTCCACATTTCTGTAAAAAATTAAAATATCCAAACATGCACGCAGAGAAATTAGATTTTCTTGCAAAAATCAGTCTCTATTCAAGAAAATATTTTTATTTCAAGACTATAAAAAATGTTTAATATAAGAAAATAGTTTTCTTGAAATTTTATTTGTATTAAATAAATATTTTCTTGGGGTTAGGGAATCAAAAAAATCCAAGACAAAAAAATGTACCTTTCAAGTAAGTCATTTAGTTTTAAATCAAGAAGATATTCATATTACATTAACCGGTATCTTTTGAAAATGTTTATGAAACGTTGTACGTTAAAAGTTATATCATTGTATAGGCAAGTATGGCATCTGTATTCCACGTTCTGTCGCTACTTTCTATGACCGAATGACTATATCTCTTGGTACTAGGTGGCCCCTGGAAATATTTCAGTGCTGTTTTTGAAGATTAGTGGCATAAACTGAGGGATGAGCAGCAATCTGGGCAGAAGCAAGAAGCGTTAGTGCTTTTCTCTTCTCACATTGTCTTTCCCGGGAGTGATTCCGTCAATACCATGAGCGTGATCTTCGTTATTGTTTCTAGGAACTTTTTTCGTGTGTACTTCTACATTAAAGATCACTTTTGTTTGAACATTATTCTGTAGATAACCTACCTTAACCTTTTTAATATCACAATCAAAATAATTTACCTACATTATATACTGCTATGTCGTACTGCTTTAAACAAGGTGCAGTTAATAAGTTAATAAGTGCAGTTAATAATTTGGATATAAATAATATGCATTTCAAGAATTCCAAGTAAATAAATGCTTTTTTAAAAAAATTAAACTATTGATTTATGAACAATACCTAAGCGCTTTCTTGAATTAAGAAAACTGTTTACCATCCTTAAGAAAACATTATTTTATGTTATAACGGCCATTTACTTATACTAAGAATTCCTTTCTTCAAACTTTCTGCAAAATTTTCTTGAATCAAGTTAACAAATGCCAAACAAAGAAACACAATTATTTCATTACAAGTATATACTTTTAAGCGGAGAAAAAACGCCAAGAAAATATTTCTTTTGATTTAAAACAGTTATTGTATTGTGAATGATTGAAACAGTAATTGTCTTGAATTGAGGCGGACAAGTAAACGTTTCTCTGTATGTATATGCCTAAATTCGCCCAGTTTCCAGCCGTCAAAATTTTCAAAAAAAAGTAATTTCTTAAAGTTGATACAACTTGGACTCATGACGCGTTATACTATTTAATTTGCATTTAAAATAAAATTGAAATAAAATTTTTACTTTCGTCTTAGTTTTTCAATGCTGCAAAGATATTTTCCATTTTTCTTTTTATATTGCATAATTTATTATTTCCCTTATTCTATGTCTTCTTTATCAACAAATCCTCCAAATCTTTCACTGCTACGAATTCATTTTGTCATGAGAAATCCATCATATTTGCTATTTCCAGATGTAACATAATAATAGAATTTTGTTAGTAATCTAAAACACAAAGCGCAGAGGCAAAAAGTTAAAATAAATTGCTTTCTTTGATAAAGGTGTGCGACAGAAAATAAAGAACAAAAAGTTAAGAAACGATGACGCGCTAACTAACGCAAAGTAGATAACGTATTCCACGTAATACTTTGAGGGTCCACGACATAATTACGATGATATTGTTGGTTAAGGGAGGTCTACACTCTACGGGATGCCGTCAGCACCATCTGCGACGCTAATAACCCGCTCATTACCTATTATCATGCAGGCTGACGTCTACGTGAACCTACGGTCCCTTTATGCGCCCTTAACTAACCAAAAACTGAAATTGATTAACCTGTATATAAACCGCTAACTAGCTGGTCTTGATAGGTTTCGCTTATGGCCTTTGTTTCGACTTAACGTATTAATTATCTTGCAAGATTATTTACCTTATTTACTCATCATTGACATGGGATTACATTTTAGATACTACATCACAAAAAAGAAACCGATACCTTACAGAATTAGATAAATTCATCGTCCTGATTTTGTTAGTATTTGCCAACTTACAGGAAGAATCTTCGAGAAAGTTTTTATAATACGTATGTATTTGTATCCAGAAATACAAATTGCGGTAGTATTCCGTTGTAGTGTCTATCAGTGAAAATAAAATTATATTCTGCCAACATTTCAGTATTTAACTACACAACAATTAGAATACTTAACAATTTTATTGCAGATACTTCAACGTAAATATTATTAGTAAATAGCACTCTTATTATTTTTCTCAGTTATGTTTAAAAAGTCGTCGAAAGAAAACGGGAGGCCAAACTGGGTAACATCTGTTAAATATTTGAATCATTAGATATGTTTCCACAGCTGTTTCAGTCAAGTGAGTACGACGTGCGGAATAAATGTTTTTTAATGCCGAAAACGACCGTTCGACATCTAGCCATGTTATATTTGCATATTTAAAATAATCTTTGAAACAACTTAATGCATCTTCACACGCACCTTTACAAATTTGTCTTAATATAAGAAAATCGGAGTAATTCCCTAAAACGCTTTCAAATTTTCGTATTACGTACACACCAATTTGTTTCGCCCTCTACAGCGCATAACTGTCCGTGAACATCATTCACAATTTGAACAGAGTCCACTAGCGACATCAAAACATTTTGTAATTTTTCTATACCCTCCGCTAGTCCGAAGTAATTGTTGTGAATAGTTTGTAAATTTCTTTTAACCTAACTATCTTGAAATATTTCCTGGCTTTTCTTGATTGCTGCAGCTTCTGTCGGATTGAATTTTAAAACTACCTTCTTTACTTGATTAAAATGTTTGCTGTAGTAAAACGCAGCCTGCAACCATATTCCCCAACGTGTAACAATCGGCTATGGTGGTTCAGGTAAATCAGGACACAGTTTGTGAAATAGTCGGGTACGTTTCGGGGACTTTAGAAACACTGCCTTTGTACTAGCAATCAATGCATTTACTAGTGGAAAACATGTAGGAATCCTTTGTGCCGCAAGATTTAGAATATGGATTTCACGCGTTACATGTAAAAAGTTACCACTGTGTTCTTTAAGAGGTCGGCCCAAAGAACGCATGTTTGCGGCACCATCACTCATAAACATTAAAAGTTGCTTAGTTGAAACTTCAAATTTGTTCAATGAGTTCAACACCACCTTGAAAATCTCATCGGCAATACAATTTATAACTTTTTTGGAAGCAAGTAAGAAGGAGGATGACGATCGATGTGGTTCCATTGTACGTACCATAACATTAATCACAGAATGTTTTTGACGATCTGTTGTTTCGTCCACACACAACCACAGTCTTTTATCTTTCAATTCCGTTTTCATTCTTTTTTCTACATGTTCACGAACAAATGACACTACATTTCGTATCGATGTCCGACTAGGTAATTTACAGTCCGCATATTTATTCCAGAAGGAGACAAATGCTTCTTTGTCTAGTAAACGAAACGATAGATTACATAAAATAAGAGTAACACATAAATCAAATGTAAATTTTTCTTGGTCTCGTATGCCACTTTTTGCAGTAGAATGCTGTTTGCTTTCGATGTGACGTTGACAATGGTTCCTGGACCAACACATTAAAGGGATTTTACAAACTAGACATTGAATTTTAGCGCTATCAAAAATTAAGTCCGGCATCTCCACTATAAAGTTTTTAACTATGTCTGCCATTGGTCGTTTTCGCGACGTTCCTAACTGCGACATTTTTAAAGCAAACGTAAGCGTACAATTACGAAATAAGTTACGACAGCCTACATATACACAGAACTACTCGCATACAGCATCGATTTAGTACTGACGCTGTGAACGCGTGAAATAAATAATCGCCGACTCCGCACCACGTATCTACTACACTGATTGTTACCGTTGTTTGCCCAGACTACTGATTACTGCACAAAGTGTCATTAGAACGAAATGTTTAGGTAATATGTATCAGCTTCTGTTCCATTAGATAGAAAAAAGATCATTTATACAGGGTGAGGCACGGGAACCAAGTGGTTTTGGATTAATTATAAAATGTTTAGATTTTACTGTAGAAGAAATTTATTAGTAAAAAAATCTTTATAAGTACATAGCATTTCATTATTATTCATGTTCGGAAAATTAAATCTGGCACGTGATAACCATTACTATCGACACATTGTTGAAGGCGTTGAAGAAAATTGGTCTCCACTCTTTCCAGCAGGTCTCTATTGATTTCGGTGATTTGCTGACGGATCGCCTCTTTCAAATCAATTAATGTACGGGGCTGGTCATTGTAAACACGTGCTTTCAGGTATCCCCATAGAAAAAAGTCACATGTGGACATGTCAGGGCTCCGAGGGTGCCACAACACGTCACCAAATCTCGAAATGAGATGATTAGGAAACAGGGGTCGAAGAACAGCCATTGTTGCTCCGGCGGTGTGTGCCGTGGCCCCATCTTGCTGAAACCACAAATGCTGACGATCAATATTCCGTCTCTGTAATTCAGGGATGAAAAATGCGTTCACAAACAATCGTACGCAAACATCCGCTGTTCTAACGTCCACAGCACCATGATGGTAACTGACAGTGAAATGCTATGAGCCAAAGAATGCAACACCACCTCGCGCACGCCCGTCCTTTCTATAACGAGAGAGTAATACCTCTTCCAAAACCACGTGGTTCCCGTGCCTCGCCCTGTACAAATAACCCTCATATATTGCTCTTTTATTTGACAACTATCGAGCAGTCTCAAGACTAAATCGATACTTTCCATTTCTGCTTTTAACGTTTGATTTAATAAGCAAAATTACCTTTTCCTTTCTCTACAAGTTAAAAATAAATATATTCCCAGAAATAAATTGAACGTCGTTGTTACGTGAAGAATGGTTTACATCCACATAAAGTTTGCAATGTTGAAAGTGTTTTGCATAAGTCACTGTTTTCATTATTTTTTATTTAAATTATGCAAAAGTGTACATCTGTCAGAGTGATAGTTTTTCGTCCTATAGAAATTATATGAATAAATATTTGATTATACAGTGAGGTCCTCACGTATCCCCAAGTACGCAGCAACAAAGGTTTTGGTAATCTGTTTTTATTGTTGCTCAAAGTTGGCTGGGAAAGAGCGCCAAATTGTCTCTTGTGACACCATATTGATCTAAAAAGCTCATTGCTAAGCAAAGTAATCATAACAATTGCCAAACTGTCAAATCTCAATTCCAAAAGCATAAATTATTCTTCTTATTTTTTGTTATTGTATTTTGTATTTATCACACCTTCGTTCTTTATTCTCGTTATTTTCTCTCATTTTAACTTGTTTTGTTAATTGTTGTTTCTTCTTTACTTTATCGAACTTTATTCTAATGAGTTAATTATGATAGGTTTCTTTAAATTTGTTAGTCTTTAATAGACAATGTGTTTGATATTGTTTATTTTACAACGGCCTCCGCATGGGCAACATAAGATAAACTTCAAGTACCTAATTTTAATATTCTGTGAATTTGGCAACAATTACCACAAATGTTTGAATTTTGCGCTAAGTAAGGATAGATAGGATAAAATCTACAGAGCGAACTGCATTAACAGAAGATAATATGATTTAAATTATTGTAGAATTTGTTGCACAATCACGGCAAATAAGGTGATAATTGTTGCAAAATTTACATAATATTAAAGTTTACCCAGCAATTTTGCATGGTTCGTATTGCAAACGCCAAGTTAGATGGCGAGCGGTGGGGATGCGCCGTAGTCGTTTTTGAAAACGCGCACGCCCATTTACTGAAGTAATAGTCAGACTATATTTGTCAGTGGCGGAACATAATGTCTTTGCTCATAAAGTGATACACGCTCAAACGCGAGAAGTAGTTTTTAATGTTTACAATTATTTTTATAAACATAAAAGTACATCAGTGCCATTAAGTGAAATAAAAGAATGTGTTCATGAAGCAACTGGTGTGTCGATGCGAACAATAGAAAGAATTATTCGAGAAGGAAATACGGCATCAAACAACGATGAAAAAAAAATTACAAGTCCTGGTAAGAAGAGACAAAGAACAAACAAGTTTGCCGGAGTATCAATTAACAACGGTGCGAGATATGATCTATAATTTTCATAGAACAGACGAGCGACGAGTTACGATTTCAGCTCTACGCCAAAAGATGCACGATGAATTAGAATAGAAAGGATCAAACACATCATTAAGAAGAATTGTAACAGATTTGGGATTCAAGTTTCGACGTACACAAAATAATAGGCAAGTATTGATAGAGCGATTAGATATACGAACATTAAGAATTGATTATTTGCAAAAGATTAAGCATTTTCCTGAGACAAATCGACGCATTGTATATATAGATGAGACTTACATTCACAGTAGTCATACGTCTTCCAAGATGTGGAGTGATGAAAGTACAAAAGGTCTTTTCAAAAACATATCAAAAGGACCCAGACTAATAATAGTGCACGCAGGAGGCAATATGGGCTTTATCCCCAACGCCCTATTGATTTTTAAGTCCGGCGTAAAAACTGGTGATTACCATTCGGATATGAACGCAGAAAATTATGGCAGATGGATTCGACAGATGCTTATACCAAACTTGCCCACAAACTCCGTTGTTGTAATTGATAATGCGTCGTATCACAATACACAAACAAATCATGCTCCAACAAGTAATAGTAAGAAAAATGAAATGATTGAATGGTTAACGTTAAAAAATATTCCTTTTGACACTAGAATGCTAAAGCTACAACTATACCAGCTAATCAAACACTATAAGGGTCAATATATAACGTATAAATTCGACGAAATTCTACAACGTAATGGACACACAGTTTTGAGACTTCCACCGTATCACCCCGATCTAAATCCGATTGAGTTGATCTGGGCCACCGTCAAAAACAATGTCGCTGCAAGAAATCTAAATTTTAAGATAGAAGATGTTCGTAAAATAGCGGAAGAATTTTCGAGAATTTCTCCGGAAGATTGGCAACAACGTTGTAAACATGTTGTTAATATTGAAGATAAATATTTAGAATCAGAAATATTAGTTGATGAAACGACAGAAAGTTTAATTGTTCATGTAAATAATGAAAGTGATAGTGATGACGACATCTTCAGTTCCGAAGAAGATTAATCTGTTTATTTAATTATTAATTATTATTATTATTATATAGTTATTATTAGAAATGGAATTATGATTTGCGATATTCGTAACTACCTGTGTGTACATTTAAATCTCATTTAATATGTAAACTCTTTAATTACTTGTAACTTCAATTAGCTTCCTATGTAAATTTATACTGTTTGCAGAATATTCTTAAATACCTGTTTATACAATAGAATCTCATTATTTATATCATTTCGTTTAGTAATTAATGTATATGCATATATTTGATTATTACCTGATTACCTATTTGCACATTTTACTCTAATAAATTGTTTATTTATTAAGAGATGGATATTTAGTATGCGCCGCCTATGGTTTCTGGTAACTGTATGTAAGACCAAACACAAATTTGCCCACTATTTCTAATGCTGCGCGGACTTACTCCCACCGCTCGCCATCTAATCTAGCGTTTGCTGTACCAAAGCCATCATAAAAGTAACAACACAAAAACCTAAAAAACAGACATATTGTCTATCAAAAACTAACAAATTTAAACAAACCTACCATAATCAATGAATTACAATAAAGTTAGATAAAGTAAAAAAGAAACAACAATTAACAAAACAAGTTAAAAAGAGAGAAAACAATAACGAGAACAAAGAACGAAGGTATGGCAAATGTAAGATATAATAACAATATACAACAAGAATAATTTACGCTTATGGAATTGAGATTTGACAGTTTGGCAATTGTTATGATTACTTTGCTTAGCAACGAGCTCTTTGCATCAATCTGGCGTCACGAGAAACAATTTGGCGCTCTTTCCTAGCCAACTTTGCGTAACAACAAAAACAGACTACCAAAACATTTGATGCTGTATATCGTCATATTTTTTAAATTAAAGTATAACATATGTGCTATCGCTGGATTCGCCTCTCGATTACCTTTCTAAAAACATAAAAATATGTAGGATATTCTATTTAAAATAAGAAAGTTGACGTCACTTCCGGTGACACCGGAAATGCAATTAAACCACCAGTAATCGACCTATTTTTTCTAAAAACGCTAATTTTTGTCGCTCAAAAGTTAGCATGGGGGAACCTCACTGTATATTGAATGTAATATTGCAGTAATAAACGTTACTACTGATTTGTGGTTTTTCGTTTCCAAGCATTTCTATTTATTGTAAATGAAAAAGTTTTCTGCTGTAATTAAACGAGTAGGTAACCATAATTATAATAATTAAATGATGTACCTGTTTCAACTAAACAGTTTAGTTGGTTTAAGTGATTCACTTTTCTACTACTAATAGATATCCCCAACAAATAATTAGGAATAATAGCAGTATAAATTAGATATCATTTGACAACATGCATGTTGTATTAATTTTAAAAAAGATATAGTGAGAAACTAATGTAGTTTGGTACTAATTTTTTCTAGTCTAAACCTCGCCAAGTCCTTAATAAAAAAAGAAATATTTAAGGGAGAAACTGTTTATTTGCAAAAAAAATTTAACACGTATTGTTGGATCTTATAGTCTAGGTGATACATCGTGACCATTTTCTTTGTTATTTGCAATTCGTGACCCAAATTGAAGCGCCCTCTTCTTGAACGTCGTTGAACCTCGCAATCCCAAGTAATATGCCAAGGCTCTTAGCAATATTTTATCGCCTACGCCAGCAGGCAATTTGTCAGACGGACAAGTTCTAAAACGAAATTATTTATTACTCTGCTATAAAAGTCTATAGTGAAATAAATATGTGTACTTTTCCCAACAGTTGAGATTCCGTACAAATTCCACAACATTCTCGTCTAAATACGGAGTTCTTAGTTGTCTTCCATGATCTGACACTACTCTATCATCTCTAGCGAGATTTCTGTGGGGAATATTTTGCCAATCTTCATTCAGTGAATTATGAAGACCTAACCACCCACTTTTCTTTAAAGCGGCTCGGTGTCTGGTATAACCACCGAAAAGCTCATCAGCACCCATGCCTACCAACAGCACCTATTTATTAAATAAGTTAAGAAAGTTCGTATTAGTAAAAATAAATATTAGCATCCTTTGTTTTTATCTTTTGATTCTCATAAGTTTATTTAAAAAAGAAATAATTCAAGACTTGCAGTTACATTTACTTCCATATGGGGTAGGGCAATTGTATGAGGTTTCTCGATAGCCAGTTTTAATTAATAATACAAATATTCACTAGTAGTCAAATTGTAAATTATTTTCACATACACAGGGGATGCCAGAAAAAGTAGATATCAATATTGTTTTTTAATGGAATACTCTGTATGTACACGTTTGGTTTCCATTTGAAAACTTATGGTCACTTTCTGTAAGATCATCTATATCTAAACTCGAAATATGTATTTACAAAAACTGGACTTATTAATGGATCTATTGCATTCTAAAGAGTTCATGTGCTTAATGTATCGTATTCAACAGTTATTGCAAACTGAGATTTTAAAAATGAAAAGAGTGCTGTATGAAAGAATTGGTTTGCGCGATGTGCTATTGCACACTACTGCAATAATATCATTATTAGAGTTCGTAGCAAGTACATGCACACCCACAAACAGCGAGCCGACTGTGTGAAGCGAATATTAACATCGACCGCCGATCGGAAATGCATATACATATACCACGTATACACCGTAAGAGCGAGCGTACTATAATCACCCGATTTTACACGAACTTAGCGCATCTAAACGTGTGCTGTGTTGAATGTCACTGTGGAATGTTATTTGCTTGTCAAAATTGCGTAAACGCAAATTTATTTGTACACCTTGCCCACGTTATAAACGGCGTATTCGTTCACGTACACGAGCAAGCCACGATTTCGCTCTTTCATTTCCGAAAACACCTTGCTCACATTCTAAACGGTGTATTCGTTCATGTAAACGTGTAAGACACAACTTCGCTCTCGCATTTCCGAAAAATGCCGATTATACTGGCTGATCATAGTACGCTCGCTCTTACGGTATATCTACACGCAACAGCGGATCCGATCCTGTCGCGCCGCCCAGACTGCTAGATCTAGTCATCATATGCTCATATACGCTTTTGTACATTGTGCATGTAGTTGATAACGTAATAGGCAACAAGTTCTCACATTACCACATTTTAATAAGGCAAAAAGTTTTCTGTATAATGAATTTTTTTTAATCAAAAATACGAAAGAGGTTACAATTGGCCATTTTTAATTCACACTTACAATACTTGATTTGTTCTGCGATATCACATTAGTAACTGTCATTAAATAAACATCTAATAAATAAGAACGAAGACGCAAAAAATGTTTCTGTTCTAGAAAAATTTGAAAGTGTTTATGAGAAAAATTCTGATTTTGGCACATTAAGACACATTTGTGAAGGTGCGTTAACAGAATCGTTAAGTTATTTGAAAGATTATTTTACTTACGCAAATATTACGTCACTAGATGTAGAACGTTCGTTCTCTGCATATAAACGCACGTGTTATTTAATTTTTATTTAAAAGATGCGCGAAATTATTTGCGGCAGCAAACATCTCTATTAGCAGAGTAACTCTAGTGGAACGCGAGGCCTGGTCGACTCTACGCTACTGCGCGGTACCGCTCGTGGCCAGCTTTACTCATAATACAACGTACTACGTATTGGGTGCGGAGCGCTTTGCCGTCAAGCTAATGCTTCTTTGTATTTTTTTTTTTTTTTGTATTCAGGTATTTAAGCGAGTCGCACAGCTATTTTGGACCCTAAAAATTAAACGCCTAGCCATCTATGGCTAATATTTTACACAAGTACTCCAAGGAGTCCTCGCAACAAGCTAAAAAAGCCGGTACCAAAACCGAGCTTTACATCTGGTGACCTCTCCTTGTAAGTTGAGGTCAGTAGAGTTGGGAATCTCTACAACAATACCATTCATCTCATATGAAAAATCCCGCAGAAGAGGGAAAAGCAATTGACATTGGACCAGTTCTTTAATCCCCCATAAACAAAAACAATATGAATTAATTTTTTATTTCAATTTTTGGACTTTCAGAACGAATTAATACATTTCCTATGTCTATGGCAAATCGATAATCGATTAAGGAACAGTTCAGATAACGAACATAATCTTGGAGCGGATTATGTTCGTTAATCCGTCATCTGCTCTTTTTAAAAACAGTGGAATTTAGGCATAGGTAATCTCACATAAAGTGAGGCGAAATACGGTGATGACTTTTCATTGGAAATTTCTTTGTATTACCAATACTCAGTAAAGGCATTATCAAAGATTCTCTAACTGTTACCCCATTGCAGTTTTTGCACAGCATGTTAATATTCACACAATTTAAGCTTGAGAAATACTAACCCTAGCTGGTGTTTCATACTCGCCGGTATTTCCTCTACTGGCGAACCATAAAGCACACCCTAAACTATCATCTAAAATACTATTAAGTGGATGTATCAAGTGTCGAATATGCGTCTTTCTTTGTTGTTCTAATTCCTCAATTGTTACATTTATTTCTAGAAAATTCCATGTCCTGTCTGGACGCAATTTCTTAAGCTCTTCGTAACTTTCCAAACCAGTCTTTCTATCAGGGGTATTATAGTTCCCTCCCTTCTGGAACGCCACATTTATAAGATCTATACTATGATGACGGTTTGTAAATGTATCCGACAGTAACGCTAATACAGTACAATCAAGGCCGCCAGAAAATAATACTCCTGTTAATGTATGTGTACATAATTTTTTGACAATAATACAATCTTTACAATATTTTGGTTGCGTTGATATTCGTCTTCCAATTGCATCTTCCAATAAGTAATGTAATTTTTTTATGTTATTCAAAAATTCTACATCACTTAATAGTCTTTTGAAAATGTCATCAGGTGGCGTTATCTTAATACAATGAAACAATTCTAATGTTAATTTGCTTGGTTCGAAAAATGCTTTCTGCCTTCGTATTTCTATTTGTTCATCAACGTTAATATTACAACATAAAAATGTTTCTAATTCATTCAACTTAAGGGTAAAATTATTATTCCTAAAATTCCATGGTATTAATTCCAATTTCTTTGACTGTAAATCATATGAAAATATTCCAATTGCAGGTATCTCAATACATTCAATATCTTTAGTGGCCACACTTGCTAAAATTAATCCATCACCAACTTTCCCAGCTAATAAACTCCTTCTACCAAAAACATCACGTCCAAAATAAAGTTTTAATTTCTTTTTATCCAGGTAAATAATAGCATATGGTCCTTGAATATTTAATAATGTCGCAACAATATTTGTTGAATTTTCTAACCTTTCGAAGAGAAGTAAAGTATCACCATGTTTTGCTCGGCCCCGTTCTGAAATGTCCCCTCCAAAAATGTCCCCGTTAAATACAAAAATTGATTTATCACTACTTATAGGTTGCTGTACTATTTTTTCACCCTGTAACCAAAGTACGCTGGCACAGAATATAAATCTATAATCAGAAATCCTAATATCATAACGACTGTAATAATCAGGACCTCTCCGTTTAATATAGTGATCACACAACATACACTAGAATCAAATAGAATTATTAACGTCTGAAAAGTTAATTTATTGTTGTACCTTTTTTGAAAGATCTTCGTTACTGCAGGATGCAAAAATGCAAAATATTCCACACATCTTTTTAAAATTTCAAAAATTATCTTCGGATCTTCAACGAACTTAACCAACACATGCTAATTTACAAACATAACCTAAATCATACCTAACGAACTCGATTATGGATTAATAATTAATATAGCCAATTCCTTGACTTCCTCCTGTAAAACATATATATTTTTTCTATACTTATTTCCAAAATTATCTTTAATTTAATTTGGAACATAACAGTAAAGTGACCTCTATTGAGTAACCAGAATACTTCACTCAGATTAACGAAAACATTCTGTAAGTAATTTCTAGATAACTATTTTTATTTCTTTATTCACTTAAATTGTGGATTTTAAGATCAAAATGAACATCAAGTATATCGTATGCTTATCTTTTATAATCTTATTATACTATTGTTATCCTCTCAAAGGGCCCTTTAAAAAATAAAACGCATTCAGTCCCAAATTTTACTTTATAAATCGTTGCATTGCGCTATAAATTTTTGCGTTGCGTTATGAATTTTTGCATTTTACCTTATAAATAACAGCAAAATACAAGAATCCCACAGCCGTTAAAACATTTTTAAAATCACAAATAATTTAAGTTTCGCCAACTTAAATTATTCCAATAAAAATTATTGATACAATACAGTTTAGCATGTATTGTGCGAGTATGTTTTATTTCTAAAACCATTTCAAATTGTTCCCAAAAAACTTCCAGCAAGGTAAATGTTTTTTGATTGCTCAAACCTTTGGTCGAACAGTTATTTGAACAATTTTAAAACACCGCTCTTATTTTATACGGCATTTGTGTTACTCCAACTGGTCGATCAAAGGCTCGAGTAATTAAAACACACCCAAATGTTGTGTTCAAGCAATTAAAGAATACTTCCAAAGAGAATCCTCGCTGAAAAAATTTTAGACATAAAACAATTGTCAAATAAACTGCCATTATTTTAAACCATTCAAAAATCGTTAGAAATTGCTAATCATAAATCGACTACTTTATAATAAACTGTGTAAAAAATTTGGTGCCATTTAGTACGCAGATGATCAAACCTTGTATATTGAAATCAGATAAAAAGCTATTTTACTATTTGAAAATGAAAATTGCAGTACAAATTTATTCTTCTTGCTAGTAACACAGATCATCGCTCGATAGTTTCCCGTTTGAGGAAGATTACTATAACTCCTGTAATTTTTTATATTTCGCGGCCATCAACGGTCCCGCTAAATATTCTTAAATTTGGATAATTTGGGCAATAAAAAATATTTGCCAATTTCTTAGTGCAATTCATGCAAATATAATTACTGCAAACGTTCACAAAATGTCTTGGGGTTGTTTTTATTGCGGAAAGGTGTAGTTCGATACATTTTGCGTGAATCATATTACCTCACAAAACAGCTATAGTCTCAATACCTACGTACGCAAAATGTTAGCACTCTACAAAAGTTACTAAAATAACTGCTCGTAACGCACCAACCAATATAAAAGAAAAAAACTCATAGAACACAGCTATATGGAACAAGTTCCGGTAAATCCGTACTAAATATTGGTGCAATACTATTAAAAAATAGTAGCTAAAAGGGCAAACTAAAAATTGTACCACGCGACTATTTTTATTGCAGAGGGTACTTAATGCATGATAAAAGTGTTTTATTTGTGCTTGTCTATTGTGCTTTCCTTCATTTTTACTCTAAATATTCAGTTCTGTATGCTTCAGGTTCAATTTTGTACTACATTATGAAGCCATGCAAAAATACTCAAAAAATTCTTTCTATATGTCCTTGATTAAACGAAATAATGTACAAAATGTACAAAAATGCTAAGTTATTTATAAGCTATGTTACCTGAAGATGTTATTCACACATTCCTATAAGACTATCCATACAAATTGTATTAAACTCAATTATGTAAGAATGCGTTTACGTTGGAGCTACGATAAACTATTAGAGATATACTCGATCCGTAACCATAGCTACAGATATGCGACGCTCACCAATTAGCTTAATAATGCCCTAGCCATGCTTACAAATCAAGTATCAGTAGGTACGGAGACCACTTAGCGTAGGAACAAAAGCGGAAACAGTTCCCGAAACAGCTTAAACGAGGATGCGTGCGAAGATAACACACTTGTAAACAATTGTCCGATACCACGCCCATTTCTTGGAATTCGCTACCTACTTCCGATTTTTTCCCACGCTCAGGTGCCCCCATACCTACTACTGTCGCCGCTCTTATCATATATCGCAGCACCAATATAAGCAGACCCTAAAGTAGCGTTCACATAAAATAGTGCGAAACCATACACACGTCAAACTTTGACGCTGCATTAAGCATTAATACTTCCTACATTTGTTTTTGAATTTGCGTCATGATTACTGCAAAACCTACCAATAAACATACCGTGCAATGTTTCTGTGCAATTTGGTGCATTACAAAAAAAATTGTAGATTACATCGAGTACTTTTCAGGTTTTCCCACCACATACAATTTCCATCGGTGGGGCTAGCGAGAGCAACACCACATGCATACTGATGCATACGCCGCCTACCTGCACCTAAGAGGGGACGGGTGGGGGTTGTATCTAGGTCCTTGATCTAAAGTGTCCGGGCCCTAATTAAGACAAAGCAAATCATTGGTTAGTTGCCAATTCTTACTTCCCTACTCTTCTCTAGGGTAGTGTGAAATTGGCGTAATTGACAACTGATACCAATGATTTACTTTGTCGTAAGTCATAACGTAATCTAAATTATGAATTTCTTTTGTATTGCGCGGAATTACGCAGAAATGTTATATGGTATGTTCATTAGCAGTTTCTGCAGTAATCAAATTCAAAAACAAAAGCAAAAATTAGGCAGCGGCGTAGCAGCGTCAGCAGTTTACCGTGTGTATAGTTTCAAACTACCTTATGTAAACTTGTAATTATTACGTAAATGGAAAAAATATTAAAATAAGTTAGGATAATGTTTGAAATAAATTGAAAACTCACAAAGAAAAATACTGTTACAAATTTATTAAATAAAACATTATACAACACAACGATAAAAATAAAATATTTCACAAGAAATTTGTTCACCACAGAAAGAATTCGATGTTAATATCTTTGAGCAATTTCTTTATGTTTCTAGTTTAAGGTTATCGATACCCTCCCATTATTATAAATAGAATATGTATTTATTCTCTATAGTATTAGCATTTCGAAAGAAAACAAAAACAATACTTCTTACTGTACGTATCTTTATAATGGTATATAACATACTATAAAAAAATTAAAATAAAAATTGACTAAGGTTCTCTTCAAAATAAATACAAAACCCAAAAATACGAATACATAAGTTGCGTCTCCATTTTTCGGGTTTTAATATACAAAACACGTATTAAAATTTCATTTGTATATTAAAAAAATTGACAATAAATCATTCATATATAACATTGAGTTTTGACAGTATTGGCGAGACGTTTATACAAATAACATTTTTTCCAATGCACTACTAATACTTCCAATAATTTTTTTAATTCTTTAGAGGTTGATAAACAATTCCCCGGTCATTAACACTTTTTTACATGCCACACACCAACAGAGTAAGGCACCAGAAATATTTATACAATTATGATAATTACATGGGAAAAAATGGTATTGTGAATTTGTTTTCTTCAACGTGGTGGCACTGAATTTGCAGATTATGTATCATCTGAAACAATTAATATTGATTGTTAGAATGCGATTATATTTAAATGTTTTATTGAATAATTTTACAAAAACTGAAAGGAAAAATATATTTCTAAATGTTACAGTTTTTATGACATCCAAAATTTTAAACAATTAGATGCCAGTACCAGTGTATTTAATATCCCCAAAGAAAATTTGAACATTTACCTCTAAATGTTCTCTTTTTTCATGGGTAAATATCAAGGAAATTATAGCAAATAAAACTTACCTAGTCGCTACTTCCATCAGAGTCGCTCTCTTCTTCAGCATTTTGTAACCACTCAATAAATTTCTTCATCTGGTCAACAAACATCATCTTACCCTTAACATTAAAATCTTGCTTGTACCATTTGAGAATGACTTGTTCGGAAATCACATCTGTTTTATAGAAGAGCATAATTATCTTTTGGAATGCTCTCATGAAAGTCATGTTTGAATAACAGTATTCTTGTACTTTGAGCAAGAGGCTCAGTTCGGATCGGGCATTTTGGGCAAAGGCCGAGAATAAACTTGTGTACTGTTTTAAGTGACGAACTGCTTGATCAGTCACTAATTCCTACGAAAAAGATGATTAAGTATTAAAAATTTTTGATCATATAAAACTTGTTACCTCTTTCTTATTCCATTCAGGCAAAGCCATAATGGTTGTCCATATTATGCACACAGTTTCATGTTCTTGTATATTTTCTTTGGTCGCGTATTCGCGTAATTCGGCGATAATATCACGCAGGGCCTTGTTTTCTGCCAATCCATCGCTAAGTAGTATTTGGAGCTCTTTTTTAGCCTGCAGCTGGTGCTGATCATAATAGAGCTTGAGTATTTCGTCCAGGCCGTTCTCTTCGAAGGCAGTGCGAAAGTACGTATGGGACTGTTTGTTATCAGGCACGAAAGTCATCAAGTGTGATTCAATGTTAGATTTTTTGATGGCTGAATGCAAGGAGCTGACGCCCTTCTCTTGCCTCCACCATTTGAATATATCGATAAGGAAATCGAGGGCTAGATGGTCCTTGACAAGGTGAGAATTATTCAATGTCAGCACAGAGCTGAATGGTAAACTTCCATTAGAAATCCATAGGAACATCATCAATGACAATTTCTTCCTATCCACAGGCTGGAAGTACTTCACATAGAGCAAAATTTTCTTTATTTCCTCCTATTAAAAATAAAACAAAAAACAATAGTAATACTTCCTTTCTATTATGACCTTACGTAAGTAATTATAACAATTTAGCAACTCTATATTAATTAGATTGAAAAACAAACGTTGTTTCTACTACCACACGTCTTTTAATAAATCGTAATATTTACAAAACAAATCAAATGATTGTATTATTTTTAGTAACAATTCGATTACTATTTTTCTCTTGAATTTAAGTAAATTGATACAGAATTTTCACGCAAGGAAGCGGTGCAAGTCATCAATAGATAACAGGAAAATAATATAACGCAACCAAGATAACTATGAACGCAAAGTTAATTGCGTATGTCAACAGAATATTTTAAATTAAAGATTAAATTGCAATACAACTTGCAATATTTTATATTAAAATATGCGTACTTTTCACATTACATACACATGTACAGCGAAGTAATAATGACAGCAATCCTTAATCAAGCAATTTAATAAACGTTAGGAATTCTTGCTTTAAGCTCTCTCTCTTGCTACGTAATATCACAAATAGTGTTTAAGGCACCATTATGCGTTCAATTTAATAAGTATTTAACATAACCTGAATATTAAAACAGCTATCTCTAAATTTATATCTGTATATGCAATTGTGCAACACAGCACAATCGTAATCGGCGTGCATCGCTTCCTTTTGTAAACCCAGTTATTTCAATTTGAAAGAAATAAAGGTACAACAATTGGTACTCACCTGGAAAATTTTCTCTAAATACTTGTATCGACGCATAAGTTTTATAAAAACCTGTTCCCAATTCTTCATCATCTCTAGATTGATCTCGTCCGGAGAATTGAAAATACATGCTTCAG
Organism: Dynastes maya; assembly: GCA_029619315.2. Classification (NCBI taxonomy): domain Eukaryota; kingdom Metazoa; phylum Arthropoda; class Insecta; order Coleoptera; family Scarabaeidae; genus Dynastes; species Dynastes maya. Next base: position 19,687,148 of record JAROYE020000003.1, on the reverse strand, counting down.
TTTTACAAGTTTCCCCCTCCGGAAGGAGCGTCCCTCCTGGGACTAAACAAAAAGAAAACATTTACGTTTTAACACATAACGTTTTAACACTACTTTCCTTATCGGTACAGGAGCCCAAATAGTTATTATCAATAGTTAGCGTACAAGGAAATCTGCATAAGATGGTCATTGTGAAAATCAGGATATTGTTCGTTACGGAATTATTTTAGTCCTGTTTTTACTTGTAAGTATACCTCTTAACTACGAAACCTGTTTAAGACGGAATCAAAAAGCCTTCCGCACAGATTTTTTTCTCGCATAAGACAAAAACAAACAATAATTGATTGCTTGATATGCCATCAACAATAGGGTACACGCGTTTGCAAAATATATACTCAACATAATTATTTATACATAGTATGATAAGAACAATATATGTAAATGATTTATCATCGAAAGGACTATGGGGTAATATGACAAATACTACACTAAAGTAGCAGCACACTCGCGCCACAATGGGAGTCCACGAACTCCCGAATCCCAATGTGAGCACTTTTCTAATTTTTTGCCTCTAACTACAGAACAGAATCTATTACTGACTTGTTCTGGAAAAAAATGAACAAGAAATAGCAACTATGAAAACCCCGGGATCATTGAGCCTCTTTTTAAGAAGCAAGTTAAACAGTCAACAATCATCTTCAACAGTTAAAAGCTCTTATCCCTATGGATTATAATCTATTTTATGAAACACCCCCCTTTGTGAGCGACTGAATAGTTTTAAAATTAATTTCTATTTAAGTTTTTTTTTAATACTTTTATATTTTGTATCCTTTCACGTTTGCAATAAAATAATCAAAACCACCAAAGTCTTTGAGTATTTCAGAATTTTAATGCTCACGCCTGCTAAGTCCTCCTTCTTCAATAGTGAAATTCTGAAAATGTTTTTTTTTTGCTTCCTGAAAAATTATTTAAAAAATGACAGGAGGTTTGGGAAGTAAACCGACGATATGTTCCCAATCAATTAAATATTTTGTGTGGTGCGGAATGTATCGATACCTTAGTGTTTGCCATGTAAATGACGATAAAATTTTATACGACTTAAATGTGCAAATACACGACGGCCATCATGACGTCACGATATCTATATACAACGGATTTATCTGTTTTAAAAATGTAATCCTACATTGATTTTAGCATTCTATTGTTGTTTTGTGAGAAAATGGTACAAAAATGTGAAAAATGTCCGAGGAGCAATTTGTTGCAGCGTAAAGTGACAAACTACCCAATGAAGACCAAATGTAGACGCGTTAGTGTTCGTGAAATTCATAAGAGAAACTAACTTTACAGAAATTGAAGATGTTAAAGAAGAAATGCAAATTTAATAAGTAAATGTAAACTTATGTTCAAAATTAACGCACCACTCAAATAATTCTATAAAATTTTTACATTTTTTAATTGGCGAATTATTTTTAGTATATATCATCAAAAAACAATATAGTTGGAGATAACTAAACATGGGTTTTCAATTGACTTCTTTTTTAATGGAAACTTATGACAAAAAAATATAAATTCCATGCAATTACAAATTCAGAAACAAAACGATATTATTGGAAATTTTAAAAAACTCTATAAACAAAAAAAAGGGAATAAAAGAATGAAAGTTAACAACGCGTAACACCTCCCCTAGCTCTGACAACTGCTTGGATTCGCCGTGGTGAGCTCACTATCAAATTTATTATTATTTCTTGGTAATATTATCCCACTCGAAAAGAGCATGTTACCAGAAGGTGGTAAATGACGGCTTACTGACTTTTTAAGCATCCCAAAGGTGCTCAATCGGATTTAAGTTTGAGCTTCGTGGTGGCCAGTCCATGATTTGGATATTGACCTCTTGTGAGCAATCCAAAACTTGTCTAGCGATGTGTGGTCTCGCATTATTCTGCATGAACATGATTGTTCCCTAAAAATGCTGCAAAAAGCATTACCTGGTGCTGAATATTGTACTCTAGGAAGTATTCAGCATTCATTGGCCTTTGGCGAATAGGGATTAACTCTGTCCACACGTCAAAGCAAATACTTCCCCAGAATATTTTTGACACACGACCAAAGGGCTCTCTTTGAGAGCTTGTGCTGTCAAGATATCTTTCTCCAGTTCTTTGCCATACTCTCTCGCGACTATCTGGAGATTTTGAACTTACTCTAGTCTCGTCCGAAAACAAAATTCGCTTCCAATCTTCAACTGTCCAATCTGCATGATTTCTGGCTAATCTCAAACGTTGAACTCTTGTGTGCTGTGGTAAATAATGGTCCAATTGAAGGCCTTCTACTACTCAATCTTAATTCCCTCAACCTTTCCTTACAGTAAAAGCAGATAATTCTGTTCTTTTTTTTGTTCTGTGCTTGTTATTCATATATTTCTGAGAACTTGCAATTGCAAAAAACCATATCTCGCACTTGAGGCTCGTTTCCTAACTTGGCCACGTCTTCTACAATGCCATCCAATTTCCCTAAATCTTCTAACCATTCGACTGACTGTTGTATGATTAATGCCAAGCAAATTAACCACTCAGCGCATTGTACGTCCTTCTTCTAACAAAGTTGAAGGTCTTACACATTAATCATTGGTTAAATGATGTGATCCGTTCATGATTTTCGATTTAAGCTTTATTAACTTAAATTCTATACACGCAAAAAATTAACAAACCCACAATTAAAGCTTATCTAATGCCTGAACTGTAACTTAAACGACTCAAGAAAAACTGTTTAACAGAATTTGACATTAACTTGAGGTCATTCTCACCAGAATGGTTAAAATAACTTTCTAGTCGCATGAAACTATTAGATTATCTTCTATTAAACCAGAAATTTAAAAAAAAAATACAAAAATTATAGAAAATACATCAGAAACATTTCGTGGTGCGTTAATTTTGAACATGAATTTATATTAGATATTCTCAATGTTAACATAAAGAACCACATTTGCTAATATATATTAATAATATAATTCATTTAACAAAATTTTATCTTAATTTTAGATTTATGGGAAACAGCTATATTAATAGGGAGTTATCTAAGAATGCCGGTAAGAATCCGATAACGTTAACGCCACGTGGCTCCGGTGGATAAATTTATGTTTAACGAAAAACGCATAAAGAATTCTCTACAAATTAAAAATATTTGAATTTGGCGATTAGCTTGGTGTCATTTATATCAACCTAACCAAACAATCCAAACAAAATCTTCTCAGATTTGATGAATATGAAAGGACGATATCACCCATACCCCCTAAGTAAATAGAAATGGATAGCAACGATTGGTCTTTTACTGCCAGAAGACGATGCGTATGAGTATATCAGGCACCGGTACCCATAACTCTGTTCCCATAAGTCTGGGCATGCGCATTGAAGGCATCAAATGGATTATCGTTTTCGCAAATTTATCGGAATGCTTGGAATAATTCCCCAATAAAGCGATTGGATACGTAAAATGGAAATGGAGTGGTAACGAATTCATCATAAAGTGTCAAATATGTCCGCAACATCATATTTGAAATAAAAATACATATCGTAATAAGCCTGCATAAAGATATTCACATTAAAATAAACTTCACAAACAAATTCCCATGTATTTTTAGATAAATCACTCCTATAACCATAACTTTAATTTTTTTATATTTTTATGATATTCTGGTGTTTTGATTGAAGATGGTTGGCATAATGCAATATTTAGAATAACTTTTATGAATTTTATTTTTCATATTCCATTCTTTACAACAAGAATAGTTTGAGCTTATATTTCCCGTCAGTAATCTGTAAATAAATATTACATCACGGATGTTTTGACGGTTATTTAAAAATCACAATAATTTATTTATATAACTAAATTAATTATTATTCGTTGCATTGAAGGGTCTTCCGTACTACGTAGCTTGAAAAAATTGCTTATGTACCCTATTGCACACCACACAAAGATCTTCCAATTCACACCCAAGAGGACAAACTTTGACAGAAGCTAAATTGCATTCTAAAGTCTAAAAAAAGTGTCTTTGTTGAAACAACGACATGTACAATACCGAATTACGTTTACTAAAAAAATTTAGAATGGCTATGACAAAACATTTTACGTGTCACATGAAAGTAAGGAGATATATGACATATTGAATCAATATTTTAGATACAAATAATTACAACTCAATATAATGCTATTGTTGTTTTATCTAGCAAAACATCGCGTTACAAAACACACCTAGTACTTCTAAACTTCGATTAAACCTCAATTGGAGCCGATGCAACCATCAGACCCGAGTTCTGTAGAAAATCTATAGACAAACCGACGCCCTGTGGGGTATTTGATCGATATAGAAGAAAAAATCGATTTACTGTAACTCAATCCACCCAGAAGAAAATACCGTAAGCTAAACCTGAATAGTTAGCTAACAACTAATCTCCGTGTTTCGCATAATACTAAGCCGTTACCCCCGGTATAACAAAGCATAACTGCATATTTATCGTCTTGTTATTTACACGTTCAGACCGTCTGTTGCGTTTCGAATTAGTTTATCCAAGTTATATTGGTTTCATTTAAAAAAATACTGTTTAGTAATATTTCCATACTTTGTTGGTGATACCTGTAATGTTTTTCTAGTGTTGTATAAGCGATAAAACCTTTTCTAAGACGATAAAAGCGTGACTCTATTTATAGTACTGTGGCGTCGGCTGTAAAAGAAGATACTATTTATTTTTCTACAGCTACAGATTCAAGGACCGGTGAAACTATAACTGCAAGTTTAAAAAATCCTAGGCTTAAAAAAGATGCTATTCCAACTCAATTCCCTAACTGTCCGCTGTATTTGACAAAAAACATGAAGATTTTATTGTTCAAATAGTTTTATATTCTTACGTTATATTTAACAAAATTATTTTTGAACTCGAAGAGATGTTTTTAAATGTGTATAATAAACATTCTGTTTTAATACAATATATTTTAAATTATATCACCGAACATAGCCATTTGGATACTGATATATGAAAATGTCATATTCACAGCAGTGAACGTATTGCAACAATTATAATAACTTGTTAGTAATGATAGATTAGATAAAACACCACATGATAGGAAATTAAAGGCCCTGGTTAAATAGCATGTCTGTAATTTTCTCGTGAAATTGAACAAAATTTCGAATAAAATTGCAATTACTGCATCATTTAAACCTTGGTTCCGTCCAAATACATATACAATTACAAATAATAATAATTAGTCGATTAAATATCAACCACAAATACATCTTTCACGAATACGGTGTTTGATTTTTGCTTTGAAACTTCGCTTTTCTAAAATAAAATCGAGTGGGATACGAAGAAGGGCTCAGTTGACGACTGGCATCCTCTTTAAACCGGAAGCCTTTCAAAACTTAAAAAAGAAACGCAAAAAAACGATTCCTTCACCGCTTTGTGCATGGCGATACATGACCTAAGCAGCGTGACGTCATCAAAGAGCGCTGAGACCTTGTAGTCTGGGTTGTAACGGCTAAGCCCATATGATAAGTTATTATAACTCAATAATTTCTTGTAAAGTAATATCTTACCGCATACAAATACATTTTCAATGTTTCCTAATTTTCTTACAAAAAATTTAAAAATGTAGAGTATTGAGATGTTTTTTCTTATATAAAAGTATGAAATATTAAATTAAATAACAATCAAATTCCGTTTATTATTTCCAACTCTCTACTTACAGATTAATTTTGAATGATTCACTTACATTAATGTATATGTAGTGTATGTGTTGTTTAAATTCCTCTTCGGAATCCAGATTCCTTCTTTTCCAGTTGAAACTTGAAATTCTTTTTGTGGTAAACCCCTCCAATCCTTTTCTTTGGCTTCTTCGGTTAGGTTTGCTTGATTATTTTCTTTAAACTGTTTCCGTTTAGTTTTAATACTTTTAAGTTTACTGTTTCAAATACGTTTGGGCTTTGAATTTCAATTTCTAAATGATCGGTCGAAAAATTGTCTTCTGTCAGAAAGTTATTTTTTGTATCTCTCTTGTTTATGCGTTGTCCCGGCATTGTCAATCCAACAACTTGCCACTTTTAAATTTGGCGTTACGATGTTCATTTTCGATACTGCAGATGACGTTGTGGATTTTGATGTTTGGATTCCAAATAGTATGTGTTGTATGTGAGTTTTATGTCGTTTTTACAAATAATATCTTAAAATGTAAATTACTGAAAATAATCCGGAACTTTGATATTTCCCCTTAAAATAACATTAAGGGAGTCTTTTTTTTTAAGAAATAAAAGATAATATAAATCATCAAAATGTCAGAATTCGAATAATAACCCAAAATAATGCGAATTCTGCAAATGCTACATTAAATTCTAATATTCTACGAATATTGACATGAAATTAATTGAAATTAATGTATTAAAGTGTGAACGCACGCACTTCAGGTGGGATGCTCCACTACAGTATATACGCTGGTCCAGCTACGCCTCTGTGAATGGCAACAGCGCATTCGAGTCACGCTGAGAGATCTTATCCAGTCGTAGTATATCATAAAACGAGCAGCATTACGCATACATATTTTAAACGTAATATTACAATTCAACGCCTTCCGACAAATTGTGTTAATAAAGAATTACTCCGTAATTTTTCTGTATTCTCAGATTATGTGAGAAATTACAGTTTCTTATATTCATTTTGTTGCTGCTATGCGATGTAGAAGAACGAAAAAGTAATTCTAAATAGGAAAATAAACAACGATTCTTATAAAATTAAACTAAAGAAAAATAACTTCGATAATTATACAAAATAAATTAAAATTCTAACAACGTTACTTTATTAAGGGAAAAATCTCCTAGCAATTTTGAACTTCATAACTTTTATATTTGTTGCGTTTCAAAATACGTTTCACAGTACTTCTATTAGCACCGATTTCGTCTGCAATTTGCCGGCTAAAGCAAGGTTCGTTCATTTCAACCAACGAACAAACCCTCACTTCTCTCTCCTCCACGATCACTTGTTAGAACCTTGCGAGCCCACAGATAAACAAAGAGTGCGTCAGGCGGGGATAAATATAAGTATGCCAGATCGCGCTACGTAGAATATATCTCGCACCCCGGTGAGACCTGGGCCTACGTTTATAAAACTACATACCTATGTATATCTATGAGCATATAATATAAACTGTATAACCAGAAAATTAAATAAAAAAGATTTTTTTTCTGTTGAATTTTTTGAAAACTTAACTCTTGAAGTCTATTTAAAACTAACATATCAGCAATATCAACACTATTTTCTTTTGCCCATTCACAACATATTTTTACGCTTTTTGAAGGCATTTTCGTCTTTGACATCTTTCTAACTGACTTTTCAAAAATTGTTTTACTTGTTTCACAAATGAAGGAAGAAATCATTCCTTAAAAATTTGTGATTTCGACCAAGCATTTTATGTGGACTTATACTCAACTAGGAGACCATAGTTTTCAAAGGCTTGAGAGGTTTTATATTTGCCAATCACAAATAACTTTAACTTGTGTGAGCCTTCAACATTACAGCATGCCAGAAATCTAAGTCTCTCTTTGCTGGTTTTTCTTCCAGCTGCATTAATTTCTTTCGAATGAACAAGTGTTTTATCAGGCAGAAGTTTCCAATATAATCCTGACTTGTCAGCATTACAAGTTTGTCCTGGCACTAAATTTAATTCACTAATTTTTTGACGCAATTTTTGCACAAATGAATCAACTACTTTTGGCATAAAGCTTTTCTCCGCAAATTTTTAAGCCTCTTAAACCATACCTTTTTTAAAATTTTCGTATCCAACCTTTGCTTGCTATAAATTTGTCATCGTTGTAAGATTCCTCGTAAAATTGTAAGAATTTAGTTGCTAAAATAACAGGTGACACCGGAATATGTTTATTGCGCTGCATCAAGAACCAAGAATAAAGTTTTTCTCCGTTACAGGAAAATCCGGTTTTCTTAAAGTTTTCCTTTCTCCTGGACTCGAAAGGCAGCTATTAACGTAGCTAAAAATTATGAACTGTTCGGGTTATCGAACATAGTTGAATTCGGATTACAGCACCTTTATATGTATACATTTGTTGATTCGGATTACTGTGAAATTCGGATCACCATATTTCGGATTGGCAAGCCCTTACTGTATATCAGATATTGTTATTAAAACGAGAGACAATAGCGATTTAAAAATAATAACAATGCTAGAGAAAATATGTTGAAGAGAGCTGAGAAAGCGTTCTATTTCACTCTAACTAATTTTAGAAGATTGAATTTAACTTAACGAAGTACGTCAAAACATCATAAATTATACACGTTTTGCATGTAGTAGAGATTATTAGAATCTTATTGCATAATTTAATATAATTGATGTAACAAAGACTATTATACACGTGCTGCATAAAGTGAGTCGTTTCTTGTTTATTACAATTAATTTGAAAAAAAAAGACATGCATTTTCTTTTCCATTTTTAATGATATTTAAATAAAACAAAATTTTTGCAAAGAATAATAAGTTTTATGTTTTCAATGTCAAACGAATCACTTTCTATAGAAGTGCGCGTACTTTTATTTCTGGCAACCTACCAAGGCGAGGGAAAACAGATATTTAGGTGTATCTGTGTGTATACGGCTCTCGTATAAAAATTTGTTTGCATTGATTAAAGATGAAAACGTATGCCATATCTATACTAAATTAATACATTTTAGGAAGTGAACGAAGACGCTTAGATACCAGCTGATCAAAAAAAATAAAAACCAATAAAATTATGACGCTAGAAAGATGCATGTAAAACAGTCTAATGTTTTCCGCTGTTTTGCATAAAAAAGTAGACTATACTTATTTATTGCTATTTCCATTTCAAGTATTTAAACAAATCAGGACTGGTCGATGAGTAATACTAAAAGTTCTTGACCTACAAAGATCTGTGAGTAAAATTTTTGTTGCTACAAGGTCGGCGTAAATGATTTAGACGATTTTCGTCAAATACTCTATCAACAAATGCACTTACACAATAAAGACCAGAAGGTAGGAAAAATGACTCACCCAGTATGCCTCCAGCGATAAGGATGTCGAATAAATTCTCTCCATAACGTCGATAATCAAGTTTGTTTCCGGCACCGTCCAAAAATCGCGATATTGCTTCGAAATCGTTAGCACATTTATCTAGTCCTGAAATTATTGCATCTCTGAATCCAACTGGATCATACCTTTCTTTTTCATCTAAAAATAGAAAAGAAACGTTGTTATAACTTCAATAAAAACATTAAGGCTAATGAAAACACGAAACCCAACGTTTCCAAACAAAAAAATGATAAATTCATGAAAGAAATGCTATAATTTTTGCAGTTATCAAAAAACTTGACATAGAATGAATTCTTTGGTACTTAAGATTGTACAACTAGAAAATTTTAATATAAATATGTAATACAACATATTACATTTCGTTGTGCTGCTAACTAGCTCTAAATTTTCAACAGGAGAGATAATAACAAATTGTTATAACAATTGCACTGCTTTTGGAATCATATTTATATCATACCAATATTATTATTAACATGTTGAGACATGTTATAACATATTATATTTGTGCATTACATGTTATAACCATCTAGTAAATTTCACAATTATAGCGACATAATTTTTGAGAATTTTATTGCTACAAATGGATTCGCCATAATCAAACGTACAGCTAATGCAACGTAATCAATTGAAATGGAAAAAACATATACATGCATTTGACGGAAACTAACCTCTTTTTCTGGTCTTGATGCGTTGACCGGACAGAACTGGTTTCTCTACCTTTTGACTCATACAAAAATTTCTGAAAAATGAAGAAGCCGTTAGGAACATCGACTAAAGCCTCAAACAATGGATATGTTTAAAAAACTAAAAAAGTATTTTGTTACTTACACAAGCAACAATAATGGGCTCTAAAACAAAACATTAATAGTTAATTGCATTATAATATATAAAATTTCAGTAAAAATAACGGCAAAACGTCTGTAGAATCAGGTCATCGACATTTGTTCTAAAAAAAGGCACGTTTTTGACGAATAAATGTTTAAATAATACCGAATGATATACAAAAAAAATAAATAATATAACAAAATACTTAAAAAAATTGTAGTACAGAAACGAAAATGCAAAGAAACATTGTTGCAATATGCAATAAGGCATGAACCACCATTACAGAAAAATAATCAAACTAAAATTACTAAACAAATGTTAAATAATTAACAAACTGATACAGTAATGGTATCCCTTTCTTTGCGTCCTTATCGATTAGTAATATTTTAAGGCTGAAAATAAGTATACTCACGTTTTAACTGATTAAAAAAAAGCACCTCACACGAGTTCCTAAAACAATTTTAAGACAACTCGTCAAAAGAACAATTGTGCGACTGCGGAGTATTTGCTGCTAACCGGAATCAATACAAATTTAGCGCGAAATTTGATTTCTCCAAAGAACGGAGTTACAAAAAGAAATCCTGTACTGTAGGTATTTAAATACTCGACGATTTGAAATAAATTAAATCAAAAAACGTATAGAATATTTTGAAAACTGAATGTAAAAATTATATGACATAAGAAAAAAATATCGATTGTTTTCTAGGGTGACTCGAAATATCCCCAGAATGTCACAAAAGGAAGTTCGTCATCGAAATTTTAAGAAAATTTTGAAATATAAATAGTCAGTGTATACATTTGTTTGTTCTTATTTTGTTGTCTTATATTCTTTAAATAGAATTCAGTTATACGTTCTGATTCTTTATTTCAACTCTCGAAAAAATACAATTGAATTACCAATTACTTTACGTGACTGCTTATAAGAATAACTTTCCGGGCTAGATTATCTGAAATCACCCGATATTAATTTATTAGATTCATTCGAACCCTACAATCATTCCAAATTTGTGGGTAAAAGCTTGGACAAACTTCTTGAAAAAATTAACTAAAAACGATTGCTGTGTTGAACAGCTTGTAATAATTAACACAATACATCTTTTTATCTAATAGTAAGGATAATTAATTAATGTCTGGAAACCCAATATTTAGGCAAGTTCTTGTAAAATTTTAATTATAATATTCACTTATCTATTAGCAGGCATTTAACAACGTCCTAATTTTTTTTTAATTTCATCGATATTTTAAATTAGCAAAAAAATTAAAGTTTGTAACTGATTCTACTTTTATACGCAAAAGCATAAAAATTATATCATTTTATTCGAAAAATGTATTATAATTTGGAAATAAAACGAGATCAAGATTTAAATCAAGCCGAGACGTGATGCACAATTGGATATGTGACCAAGCGCCAGTACCAGATGGGATGAGTGACAGAGTTAGATAGATGGATCTAAAAAGAAAAGGCGGAGAGCGCAATTTCTAAAGAGTTAATGTTATGCCCGCAATTCCTTGCCTTAGGGTGTGTTTATAGTGAAGCTCCGATGATCACACCCTTAGTCATAATCATAAGTGTCATAACAATGTCATTTACAACGTACTAATGCAGTGTTCTATAATTTAGGCCGGATATTTTATTTTAGCTATTCAACCACAGATGATTTAACATAGCGCACATCTGCACAATCTTGAATAAGACTCCACATAAGAAAAGAAAAACTCAATTAATTACCAAATTTTATTGAAATGTAAAGGAAATAAATAAAAAATATTTGAAATCATTTATCTTTAATAGGTTTCAAATTCTCCAATATTAAATTAGCATTTTTTCTTCTTTCTTCCTCATCACTAAATAACTCCGCAAGATCATCTTTTTTACTTGGTGATTTACATTTTGGTAATTGTACAGTATCTACTGTTAGACCCGAATGTGTTAGTTTGTTGTAGATACTCATTGCCTAAAAATAAGTATATATATGAATATTTATTCTGAAATTAAATGTCAATATTTAAATACCTGCGCAACCATACTTGACACATCACCTGCATTTGCAGGTAAAATCAAGGTATTATTATTTTTCGCTAATTTATTAAAAGCATGTACGTATTGTTCGGCTATGCTTAGAGAAGCAGCATTCGCACCCATTTTTGTACCCAAAGAACCTGCCACTAATTTTAAGCCAGTTGCCCTAGCATCGGCAATAGCTAACATGGCAGAAGCTTCACCAGCTGCCTTATTTATTTGTTCTTGTTTTTCAGCTTCCGAAGCCAATATCCTAGCCTGTCTTTTACCTTCTGCAACATTAATATCAGCTTCTCTAACACCCTCCGATTCTAAAATTGCTGCCCTTTTCTTCCGTTCTGCTTCGACTTGCATTTGCATAGCTTCTTGCACTCTGCTTGGCAATTTTATATCACCTAAAAACAAGATTCCAAATATGTAAACAATACATCATAGGGTTTCTAGAATTAGAAAAATGAACAACCTACGTATTTCATACCGCAGGCATGTAATACCCCATGCTTCACTTGCTTTATTTATCGAGTCTACTATAGACACATTTAGATTTTCTCTCTCTTGAAATACCTTATCCAAGGCAATTTTACCAAGTTCAGATCTCATGGTTGTTTGTGCTAATTGTGTGATTGCAAATTCTGGATCTTCTACTCCATAACTAGCCAAGTAAGGATCTATAATTCTCAAGTACAATACACCATCAATATTCAACGTTACATTATCAGAAGTTATAGCACTTTGCTTAGGAACATCTATAGCAATTTCTTTTAAACTTTGAACATATTTCACCTTGTCTATAATTGGTATTAAGATATTTAATCCAGGCTCTAACATTCTATGGAACTTCCCCATTCTTTCAACTATCCATGCCTACAATTAATATTATCATACCTTGCATTGTGAGAAACGTATTCAATTACCTCTTGCTGTGGCACAAACATTATCACTGTATTTATGGGGGTTGAAGAACGATGTCTAACAGCAACAACTCTAATTTGAGGAGTTACTCTTGATAAATTTGGTATTTGCTAAAAGACATGGCATATATAGTACACCACTTTCTTATTGTCTTGTTAATACATACTTTTAAAGATCCTGATATGGAAAATAATAATCTCGATTGTGAAAACATTTTTCGTTTATTTTAAATATTGCTTTGTAGTCGACTTTTAAATACGAATGACACTTTTTAAAACTATAACCTATATACTCTTGAGTTCTTGCTTCAAACTTGACATAAGCCCATAAGACATTTTTGGCAATATGATGCCAATCTAGAAAAACGGAAAAAACTTTGTTTTTTTTTTATTTTTCGAAAAAAACATATAAAAATTTACCTATATATAAAACATACACTTTTGGTGAATCCTTTCCTAATTTGGAGTATAACGGGTAAACTTATTATAATAAATGTATTTTCTATAGAGTTATGTATTCAGAAGAGTATTTCAAAAGAAGCTATTGGCAATAAATTGAAGCAAGACACTTCCATAGTTCCGTATCAAAATTTAAAATATTTGGGTTGGTTGGTTATTATTTGTTGGGTTTGTTGCCTAGCAATACGAAAATTTACTGAAGAATAAAAAAATATATAATAAATTTAAACAACTACTTGCAAGAAATTCCCCAAAATGACGTCAAATTTCTTATCAGAAGCTAATAAACTTAGAAATATTCAAATAAACTTGGAGAAGAATGAACAAATTCTATTAGAAAATCTAACAAAACATGGTGCAATGAAAATAGTTGAGTTTCATGAAAAGTTGGAAATGGATAGGTATCAAAAACTATTCATTTTCAATAGCATATCTTAATACGTACTTATAATTTCTAGGAAAAAAGAGTTAAACCTAATACAAACTGAACTGATAAACATTTTAACATCGTTGAATAAATTTAAATCCCTACCAAAAACAACGGACAAGGAAAAGGAAAACTTAGGTAAACTAATTATTTTAAAACACATTTTATATCTTTTATGTGAAAAATGCTCTACTTTCAGATTACAAACAAACTAAGAGAGAAATGATTTTATTGGGAGAAAATATTAAATATGTTAATTATAAAACTAAAGAATATATCAATAAGCTCAAACAAGATGAAAAGTATTTTTACGATGATGTGAGGCGTTACGATTGTAAAATAACCGAATGGGAGAAACATGCTAATTTAACACAAAGCAGCTTAAAACCCAATGAAAAAGTTGATCAGGTTACATAATTATCAAGAAGTTTATAAACTTCCATGGCATTTTATTTTTTTTTTATAGAATATTACTGATTTTTTAACATTTTTAAATAGATATGGGGGTCATAGCAATGGCTGGACACCAGATGACCACAATCTCTTTTTGAAAGCCCGATCAAAATGTTGTGATGTAGACGAACTTTGTTCTTATCTGCATACCCTCTTACCAGGTAGTAAAACATTTAAAAAATAATGTTTATACATTGTATATATGTATATTGTTAGATATAAGTGAAGATGAAATCAGGGTACACGAAAAATGGTATTTAAAATATCTAGAGTTAAAAGAAAAACAAAAGCATGCAATTAAAATATGGAGAAAAGCTAAGTCAGCAACGGTACCTCAAACTAAATCGAAAGAGTCTGATATTAAAAGAGTTTCCTCAGCATATAGTCAAATGAATACTTTTAATAAACAAGAAATAAAAGAAAAACTTGATAAATGGAGGGTAAGAATTGTAATGTATAAGTATTGGCCAATATTATAGCATAGTCTGAACTTAATTTTGAATTATCATGATAATAATAGCTATTTTATGCAGTATTAATTATTTATACGCCGCGATTTGTTGGCCAATTAACTGAACAAGTATTTGGCCAAGAAATCGGTAGAAATAATGCCGTTTTACATTCTACAATAAATTGGACAAGCTTTATTAATAGTTGAACGGCGGGATTATTAAATAGAAAATTTTCATCTGCATATGAAATCCCATCCATTACATCAACCCCCGTAAATTTTCGAAATTTAACTTCACTTTACTTTAAAAACACTAAAACAAGACTCGTAGGTATTTTTCCGTTACTGGGTTGGCATTACAAGAGCAAAGTTAGTGAGAAATCGGAAAATCATGGCAAAAATAGAGCATGTTCCATTCAATTCAATTAATCGTACGATAAATTGTTCAAGAAATTGGATCGATTTTTACTGTTTTACACGGTGCGATAAACTTTAAGTTCAACTTGTTAAATTAATTGACCAATAAATCGCAACGTGAAAAACAAGCTTTAGAAAATCTATTTAAGAAATCTAATGTTATTTGTGAGTTTGAGAACAAGCAAGAACTTTTACAATCATTTTTTCATAAATCCCATAAGTTTTCTTCTTCTGGCACAACCACCGATTTCTGTACGGTACGCGTTTCAAATATCGATTATTGCGCGTGTGTCAGATATGTGAATTAAGCCCGTTTTTACACGCCGCGATTTATTGATCAATTAATTGAACAAGTTGATCATCGATTTTATCGTACCGAGTAAAACAGCAAAAATCGGTACGAATTTATCGTACGATTAATTAAATCGAATAGAACATGCCCCTTTTTGCCACGATTTTTCACTAACTTTGCTATTTTAATACCAACCCAGTAACATAAAAGTACCTACGAATTTTGTTCAGTGTTTTTAAAGTAAAGTGAAGATAAATTTCGAAAATTTGTGCCTAGACCAAAACTGCCAAAACATTTGACAAAGACAGATTACCAATTCATTTTCACCTGCAGATGGAAAATTTCCTATTTAATACGCGCACATTCGACCCCGACGTTCGTGTTGGAGAGCAAAAAGAAGATGCGGTACCCATCTTGCACTAATCGCATTCATACCCAAATGGTTATGGAAAATTCAGCGAGTAGTTGTTTCAAAAATGTTAGACGTCACCGCTAATTCCTTCACTTTCAAACGGCGATCTGCTAATACCATTTCTTCAATAACTGAAATGTTTTGAGGCGATCTCAGTTCAATTGGCCGAAAAATAGATTGTCGGTCTGTTTTTGTCCAATGTTTGGCCGTTTTGGTATAGGCACAAATGTAGATAAGGTTACTTCGGTTTGGGTTAGCTAATTCAAAATATCCGTTACATCATATTCGTCGCCATTTTCCGAAATTTAACCTCACTTTACTTTAAAAGCACTAAACAAAATTCGTAGGTACTTTTCTGTTACTGGGTTGATATTAAAACAGCAAAGTTAGTGAAAAATCGTGGCAAAAATAGAGCAAGTTCTATTCAATTCAATTAATCGTACGATTAATTGTTTAAGCAATCGTACCGATTTGTGCTGTTTTTCAGGGTACGATAAAATCGAAGATCAACTTCTTCAATTAATTGGCCAATAAATCGCGGCGTGTAAAGTAGGCTTTAGTAAAGAATATAGATGTTGGAACGCGTTTCGGAATCGATAGTGCATCGATATTGAGAAAGAAAAATGATAGCTAAGGGTGTAACATGCAACAGGTAGACACTGCGCATGTCAGTACAAACGGTTCTTGCACGGTATAGTAAAACAACCAGCGGTGAAACTCTTACTTATTTATGTAATTGGCGTCAGTAACGATTCGCCTGTGCTGTCGATAACGTGATGTGAGGTTGAATTTTAATTTCAATACCACGCTAAAAAATATTCATTTGGAAGCGCTATTCTTATAATAGCGTAGTATAATTAATAATGTTGCCGCCAATACTGTATGTATATAGTGCAAATAAACTAACGGACTTTTCATATAGCAAGAAAAATGCGAGAAAATTCAACAGAGAAAAATGTTAAAGGAGGAAATGGAAAAACGTAAGAAAGAAACTGAGCAGAAAAATAAACAGAAATATAAGGAAGTTAAGAAGACCATTGAAAATTGGAAACTAGCAAAATTAGAGAAAGAAGAAGTGCAACTCTATGAAAAGCATTTTATGGAAAAACAGCAGCGCTTATTTAAGTAATACTTATTCATATTTACAGTTGATGCAGGAATTTTGTTTCAATCTCCCCGTATTTTTTTTCCTGGCCAATAATGTTTGTACTAATAAATAAAACTCTTGAGATTCGTGGCCTTATTTTTTGATTAAAATGTGACGAAATGGTTAAACGTTTTTTAAATTTTAAATGATTAATCATTTCGACAAATTTTAATTAAAAAATAAGGCCACGAATTTTATTTATTAGTATATTCATCGCTATTTAAGTTTAATTCAAGCAAAATGACAACTGGTAATTTTTATATTATTACTTGCAGCCTAACAAAGAAAGCTAAATTAGCTTGCAATTAAAATGCTATTTTTTCAAATTTCTTTTTGATTAATACACAATATTCAGTCATGGGCAAAATAAAGAACGTATTTAGGAAAAAACAAACTATATTAATTTCATGCATATGAATCAAATCGGTTCATAGTCAATTGAGCTATTAGGAGGTCGTACTTCCAATCCAAATGTCAATTTAAATGTGGTTGGCGGCTTTATATACAAGTTACATTAGTTACGTAATAATTGCGTATTTATTTCCCTTAAACTGAATAAGAATATATGTAACACAAAATAAAATTCAAGTGTGAATAGATGTGAGATGATCATTAAAGCTGGCCACGAGCGGTACCGCGCAGTAGCGTAGAGTCGACCAGGCCTCGCGTTCCACTAGAGTTATTCTGCTAATAGAGATGTTTGCTGCCGCAAATAATTTCGCTCATCTTTTAAATAAAAATTAAATAACACGTGCTCAAACGCTTACCATTTTAAGAGTCCTCCGTGAAATAACAAAGTGAATAATGTCTGTTAAATATCTGCAATATTAGATATGTTTCAACTGTTGTTTCGGCAAAACTAGTACGGCATGAGGAAAAAATGCGTTTATATGCAGAGAACGAACGTTCTACATCTAGTGATCTCGTAATATTTGCGTAAGTAAAATAATCTTTCAAATAACTTAACGATTCTGTTGACGCACCTTCACAAATGTGTCTTAATGTGCCAAAATCAGAATTTTTCTCAAAAACACTTTCAAATTTTTCTAGAACAGAAACATTTCTTGCGTCTTCAATCGCGCGTAGCTGTGCATGAA
Source organism: Dynastes maya (assembly GCA_029619315.2). Taxonomy (NCBI): domain Eukaryota; kingdom Metazoa; phylum Arthropoda; class Insecta; order Coleoptera; family Scarabaeidae; genus Dynastes; species Dynastes maya. Next base: position 19,669,163 of record JAROYE020000003.1, on the reverse strand, counting down.
CATGTTGCACTATTTGTAGAGATTCTTCTAACGGCACCGCAGGATTTTGTAATTTTTCTATTGCATCTGCTAGCCCGAAGTGATTGTCGTGAATGATTTTTAAATCCATTTTAACCTGACTATCTTGAAATTTCGACTGGCTTTTCTGGATAGCGGCAGCTTCCTTTGTATCGAATTGTAAAACCACGTTCTTAATATTGTCAAAATATTTATGATAATAAAACGCGGCCTGCAACCATGTTTCCCAACGAGTTAGAATAGGTTCTGGTGGCTCTGGTATACGGGGGCAGTCTGTGAAATTCGCGAATACGTTTCGGTGATTTGACAAATAACATTTTCTGATACTATCCGCCACAAGATTGAGAGCATGAATTTTACACGTAATGTGTAACAAATTAGCAGAATGCTTTTTAAGAGACCGGCCTACAGAAAGCATGTTTGCAGCACCATCATTCACTAACATCAAGAGTTGGTTTGTTGAAAGTTCAAACTTGTCCAATGTATTTAACACTAACTTTGAAATTACTTCGGCAGTATACTGTTGTATTCGTTTGGAGACTAATAGAATTGAAGGTGCCGATTGATGAGGTTCCAATTTGCGTGCCATTACATTAAGAACAGAATGTTTCTTCCGATCTGTTGTTTCGTCGACACATAACCACAATTTTTGATCTTTCAACTCCGATTTTATTTTTTGTTCAATATGTTCGCGCGCAGATGGCACAATTCTTCGTAACGATGTTCGACTTGGTAATTTGCACTCCGAATAGTTATTCCAAAAGCAGATAAATGGTTCCTTGTCTAGTAAATTAAACGGTATATTACATGCGATAAACGTAACGCATAAATTAAATATACATTTTTCATTGTCTCGCCGCAATTTCTTTTTGAGACATGCTTTTCGCTATTTACGTGTCGTAGACAATGTTGTCTGGACCAACACATTAACGGGATTTTACAGATTACACATTTAATTTTAGCACCTTTATATATTAAGTCTGGAATTTCTGCAATAAATTTTCGAAGTTTGTCCGACCGCGGAAATCATAATTTTTCTAGGACAGATAAACAATTGCGCAAATGACCGGCAGCGAAAATGTCCGTACTGCTCCGCAGACGAAGTAATACTACCGTTCCTCTCGGTCCGAACTGATTCTACGCCGATGCGCGGTACCGCTCGTGGCCAGCGTTAATGATCATGCAATAAGTGCCAGAGGTTATAACTAGAGAGGCCCAAATTTTAGGTAATGGGGATGATGCATCCAGCAGCGATGAGTAATCGATATCAGTGCCGTCACCATTGAAAATTTTATTTATTTTACTATAGTTCGATAACTATTAATTATTCGTCCTTTTACGAAATCGTCAATTCATTGGTTTTTTTTTAGTTTTATTTATTTTAGTTCAAATTGTCGGTCTATTGCATTTCATACATGTAAAGGTATTTTTACCTTTACGTGTGAATTTTGTATAGTTTGCTTACGTTGCTTATATAGGAACAAAACAATATACTATTTCATTTATTTAAGCGATCCAAGGTGACTCACATTGTAACTTGTAAAAAAAATAGTGAGTTTGTAATTTTTTTTTGTGTAAATGTATAAAAGAAAATTGAAAATTGTAAATATAGTTAATATAAATAAATATCAGTAAAAATAAAAGTTAATAATCTATAGTGTAAACTGCAACTTACACTACTTATTTTTAAAAAATAATAAAAATATTATTATATAAAAAAATTATTCATTTTTATCATATTCACAGCGGGGGATGGGATATAACTTGGAGATTTGTTACTCTACATTTCATTATGAAGCTAGCTTTTATTTTAATATGTTGTACATGGCTTTACAAAACAATTTTTACATTTTAACATTAATTTACGACAATTGATTTTATTCTATTCGGAGTATAATTGACCAGTTTGAATTGTAATATTTTATCATATTTTGACATTTCTTTTACCTGCAGTAAATTAACTCTAAGTATTTTCATATTTAGGAATTGTTTTTCTAGAATTCTACGTATATGTACAGTTCTTTCTATTTTTGTAATCTAAATTATTTGTATTGCAGTTTACACGATAGATTATTAACTTTTATTTTTACTGGTATTTATTTACATTAACTAAATCTACAATTTTCAATTTTCTTTTAACATTCATGCAAAAAAAAATTACAAATTTAGACTAAATTTTTTACTAGTTACAATGTCTAAGAAAAATAATTTAAACTTTAGTTATTTCATAATTTTTGATATATTGCAACTTGTATCATTGGATGATTTTCAACCTGCCTGATGATGAGCTGACTTGCTCGAAACCAGTAACATCGATTTATTAAAGGAGTTTTGTGAGAATTTAGACCATTATTATACCTACTCCCAGTTTTAATTTATTTATTTGAAATTTGTGTATATCTATTTGCATTGAATTATACATACGAGGTGTGGCAATTAAATAATCGGACTGGTGCTATTATCGGAAAGCGAGCACGCCACGGCAAGTTTGAACATGTCTGTGCTTATAGATGCTTCCCTCACCCTGAGCTGGATGGGCACAGTTGTACGTCGCTCAGTCTCGCTGTAGCAATCGTCCGTTCCAGTTCTTACGCTAGCGTCGCGTCGAAAAAATGCAGAGTGTTCAGATTGAGCAACGAGTTAACCTCAAGTTTCTTGTGAATCACGAGGTTCTAATTACCCTTCGTGAACGAGTGAGAAGACGAAGACCCGATTTGTGGAAGGGCAAATCCTGGATGCGTTCTTTGCGAAATCCGGCATCACCGTGTTGGACCACCCACCGTACTCGCCCGACTTGGCCCCCTGTGACTTTTTTTTTATTTCCTAAGGTAAAATCGGAGCTTAAAGGGACAAGATTTGACAGTGTGGAAGCGGTGAAAGCGAAAGTGACGGAGGTTCTCAACAAGCTGACAGAAACGGACTTCCAGCACTGCTTTCGATAGTGGAAAATTTGTATGGGGCGTTGTAGGGATCGGCAAGGAGAGTACATTGAAGGGGATAAACTTTGTAATGTAATTGGTGTTCAATAAAATGTTTTATAGCACCACTCCGGTTATTTAATTGCCACACCTCGTATTTCGGTTATATCCTCGCACAGTAAGCGATTTCAGTCGCCTAAAATATGTCTCGCTAATTATAACCTCCTAATTGTTTCAGTAGGTCAACTAAGAGTATTTTCTATGAATTTATAAAGCTTTCTTTGACTGTTGATTTTTTAAATCAAATTTCGTTCTTGCACACACTGCCTTTTGAGACCCATACTACTACTAATAAAAACACAAACAGTGAAAATAAAAATTTTGTCTTCAACGCTAATGCTAATACTTTTCTAGTTCTTCTATTATTTTAGACAAATTGTCTACAGATTGGTGGCGGGTATCACACCAACTAGAATTCAGATTTCCCATCGCTTCCCATTTTATATTATTCAAATTAGTATCACACTAATCCAGCGCAATCTGCTCCATACTGTTGCGTAGCATTTTAATTTCATTTTTCTAAAAGTGTTCTAGAAAAGCTGATATTATTTTGCACACGGCTGTATATGAATCAAGCCAATCATTTTATTAATTTCCAAACATATTTACAGATCTGCAATGGCAAATAGATTAATAAAAGAGTTTCAGTCACAAGATGCGGTCTTTATGAGGAGAAGGATAGAATCTTGCAAGCCAACAATAAAAAATTTTGAAAGATGTCCAAATACTGTTAACGCGGTAAGAGATCCTTCGCGGTTATTAAAACCAACAAAACAATGGATATCCAGGGTAAAATCTCGCGGGGGATCTTACAACAGCAGCTCTACAACCATTAAAACAATACAGAAACTGTAAGTATCAAGAAAGTGTAAGTTTTTGTTTGTACTGAAAGTATATTTAAGGCGTGTACCAGAATGGAGAAAAAATGGTGGGATTTCCAGATAATTTGTCGAATATAGTGATAAGTTAAATACAAGGATATACTGCCTATTTGCAATTAAGCGCCATTTAGCATATTTAAAACTCGAAATGTTCGCTTACACAGTTTATGTAACTGCTTCTACTATATATTTATATTATTTTATATCCCTATTTATGTGGTTAATAAAACGTACAATAAAGCAAAGCAAAGTAAGCAATTTATTGTGTTAGTGGAGGTAAAATGTTTTACTCCATAATTAAATCACATTTTTAAAAAGAAGTAATATATTTCCATAGGATATACAAGTAAAAAAATACATTTGAATATTTCATAGTATTATAAACTTATTCCTAAGAAAAGAATTAACAAATTAGTATTATTTATAAATAAAACTATGCGTACATAATAACAATGTAAAAATATGGAATAATTCCCCACATTCATCTTATAATATCACATAATGGGCTGTAATCTTACTTATTGCTAGGAGACAAAGACTAGACTAACAGTATTTAAGGGAATGCAAAATTAGTACTGTATCAATATCACTTTAGAAAATTTACATAGTTTGGATACAAATTAGATTAAGATCGATATATACGTTTGAATAAAACCGTCACTGAGCAATTAGGTTTCATTGGCGATATAATAATGCTGGAATTTTGTTTTACCCTGAGATTTTAATATTTATCAATGACCGATCAGATGCACTGAGACTAGTTCCATCAAATTGTCGTAAATGTATCTGAAATCAATAAATATGGTATTTAGTACCGCTGCAACCATTAGACAATTATTTCAAAAGTATCAAAATACCTGTAAATGTAAATTAACTTCGCCACATCTACTTAAATATGGAAAATTTCCTCCTGACTTCAAATGAGCCAATTTTGCATGTGGATAGCATTTATACAATTCCTCTCGAACTGAATTTGATAAAGCGTACTCATCGAATACATCTACGATCGTTACGGGTAGGTTAGCCAATTTATGCGCTTCTACATAACCCTTTATACAGTTTAGTGTTAATCTGCTTGCTAAATCAGCTTGTGGAAGACTTTCAAGCTAAAATATAAATAACATAGTACTTGTAGCACTGCAGCACTGCACACTACCACTCATAAGTATTTGGGCACCCTTGGATTTTAGATTTTTGTATACAAAGAATGTATTTAGGAAATACATTCCAGCATTATTGAATAGTATGCCAATAATCAGTAAGATTCACTTAAGTTCATTAAATAATATGGGTCTATTTATTTCTTTTATCTATGAGTGGTTATACGGCCAGTTATCGTTCCATGTTAGTAGCGACAACATATCTTAACGAATAGTGTTTATAATTTCGATTGAAATTTTAAAACATGTCGAAATGGAAAGAAATTACTTAGGCATAAGCAATCATCAAATTGCTAGAAAATTGCATTTAAATCCATCTACTGTTGATTATAACATCAAAAAATACAGTGAAAGTGACAGTTTTCTAAATAAGGTAAGAAGTGGTAGACCAAGGGCGACAACATCAGCTCAAGATATTGCAATCGTGGTATCCAGCAAGCGAAATAGAAGAAAAACAGCTCCAGAAATCGCTGGTGAAATCAATACTGTACTTCCGAAGTCGATTAGCGTGCCCACGGTTAAACGCCGTCTGCAAAAAGCCGGCCTTCACGGACGAATTGCGATGCGAAAGTCCTTGCTTCGCCAAATTAATAAGAAAAAGAGGTTACAGTGGACACGTAAATATCGAAATTGGATGGTAGAAGATTGGAGCAAGGTATTGTGCACCGACAAATCCAAATTCGAGATTTTCAGTTCGCGAAGACGAATGTTTGTAAGAAAATCTGTAGGTGAACATGCACTAGAGCAATGCACAGTCTCTACCGTCAAACCCGGTGGTGGTTCGGTAACGATTTGAGGTTGTTTTGCTGGTACATCCGCAGGTGATCTCGTAAAGGCATGATGAGAAAAGAGCAATACAAACGCATGTTAGAGGAAAATGCAATACCCTCTGGTGTAAAAATTTTAGGTCAGAATTTTGTATTCCAACAAGACAATGACCCAAAACACACATCAAAAATATGCAAGCAATATTTAGAATAGTTGGAAGAGGAAGGGACTCCAACTAATCAGGGCCACCCCAGAGCCCGGATTTGAATGCCATCGAGTTATTATGGGAAGAACTCGATCGGGAAGTAAGAAAAACTGCTCCAACTTCAGCAGATGGCACGTGGAACAATGTCGAATAACTGGAAACATTGTTAAAATTAATTGCAAGAATGCCCCGATTATACGACGCAATCATTAAAAGTAAAGGTCACATAGACGAATCTAAAATTTAGGTCAAATAAATAATTTTAATTGTTAAAGTTGTATATTTGTGTATACTTAAATACGAAATACATATTTTAATATTTCCATTTAAATATTTTAATGATTTACCCTGAAATTTGAGGTGCCCAAATACTTGTGAGCGGTAGTGTATGTATAACAATATATTTTAATAGCAAAAATATATTTCTATTAATTAGAGTAGTCCCAATTAGAGAAGGACATGTTATGTCATCATTATCAGCGCGAACAAAATTTGTCATTGCCGTAGATATTTTAAACAGTATAGGGTGTTCAAAAATACAAAACGAAGAAACGATAAATTGCGTTAAGTTTTTACCTGTAGAAAAATTAAAAACTCTCAAATGTCTTGAAAAAGACAGTAAAACAGTTTACTAAAACCCTCATCACAATACTTAACGAGTTAAGTATTGTGGTAAGGGTTTTAGTGAACTATTTCAGTGTTCCAGTGCCACAGATTTAGAGTACCCGATTAAAAAGACAGTAATTCATAAAACTATAAGGAATACAAAAAAATTAAAATGCTAAACAATTGCTTTGAACACCCCTAGCCTCTTCGCAAATAGTAATGGTAAGCTACTGAAGTACGGCCCACCCTTTGACGAGTGAGAATCAAATCGCCGGACTAAAACAAGCGATCTGCGCATATGACGTAATATGTACTTCTGTATTTGAGACTACTCAACATGCAGGAAAAACTTTTATAAGAGCTTTAGCTATGCAAAATAAAACTACAAAGTTCTTTCGAGTAGAAAATGTCAAATAGCATAAAATGTAAATTCTAAGTACAGTAGTATCAATATGTTTTAGACCACTAAGTGCAAACCTAACTTTTATTTTACCGAATACAGTTCTTCAAACTCCTACATACAATACAATAAATTCACTAAAATGGAAGCAATGTCACTATTATGCGCAAGAATTGCAACAATCTAGCGAAACGAGTGTAATGTATCAATGGATGAGAAGGTATCTAGTAAAAGAGAGATTTTAAGGCCTTGTCGCACTGCCAAAAACCATTTGGTAATAAACAGAAACGCAAAAACTGGTATCCCGATACGGAATAGGATACTTTGAAAAGACGAGTCAAATTTGGGCAACAAACATGGTAGGAGTTCGGTGGTATTCTGGGAATGTTCATCAGTTTCTGGTGTAGGAAATTTAGCAAAAATTAAAAGAAATGTTACGTTAACATTCTTAGAAACCACGCCTCTCTTTCTGAGCAGTTACGTGCTATTTAATTGTAAAAATCCGAAGAAGACGTGTCAAAAATATTAGAATGGCATAAATTTGACAAGATTGGACTCAAGAATGAAGATAGGACAGCCATGAAATATAAACCAGTGTGTTAGAATCCTAAAAACGGAACGAAGAGTATTCCACAAGATTATATTTCCAAATTACTTATCTACCAAAAATAATTTTGAAATTACTTAAAGCGCAATGAGGTTACGCCCAAAGAACTAAAAGTGCTAGATGCAGCATTGTACACTACTCACAACATATATGTGGTGGCAAAGCCAACATAATGTCGATTTTTTACACAAACATGCCTTGCCACCACCACTCAGTAACATATCGTTTTTGGTTTCATTAGCGATGTAACATGCTCAATAGGATTACAAAAAATATACACAAGACAATAATCTAACGAAGATAAACACAAACAAATGAAAACAGTAATCCAACTCATTTCGAAATACATTAATTTTACAGAACGGGGGTGTTTTGTTTACGTACACGTACAGAAAGAAAATATTAAGGAGACTTAACATTATTAATTAAGTTTAAAAACACTAACATTATTTAAATGTTTTCGAAGTATCGGGTCCAAGTCAGCAGAAAAATCGATTAATTCCCTAGATATACTACAAAATTTCGCGTCCCAAATGCATATACACCGGCTAGACTGTGATTGTTTATTAGGTCAGGCGTCGTAGCGTTGCCACAGCAACCAGGGCCAAATATTTCCTTCCAACCTATTGTACGTTGTATGAGGTATGATATCCATTTCGCAATATTGTCCACGGAATAAATAGGAAACCACAAGATATTCAAACTGTATTTTTGCAATAATTACGAAATATAAATTTGAATAATTTTGTTTATAAATGGAATTAAATTTTTAAATGATATATCACGAAGGGCGCGTAGCCTCGCGGCCTTATGAACACACCGGCCCTGACCTTTTCCCACCCAAGTACCAAATAAATGTTTGCATACGTGTATTTTGATATTATTTTGAAAAATATATATATATTTGTGACTTAATTTTGAGTAAAAATCGATAATTTTGACAACACTGTACGATAATTTCTTCACCGCTGATCTTTATACAGTGTGTTAGAAGTAGACAGCAGGTACCACTACTGCAGGACTGAATACAAATGTTTTGGTTTTACGTTAGCTTGAATAAGTTCCTTTGTTACACAAGGTACAGATTATTTAAACGTAATAAGTAAGCTTCATTTTATTTAAGTTATTTTGAAGCAACATATTAAATTTTACTTTCCGTTCGCAACTCAATACACTTTTGCCAAAAGTATAAAATAATTTTATATTTAACCCAGCGTTGCCAGAAGCAATGTTAAAGCACTATTTGTAGTACTTTTTTAGTGTTGCAGTATCAAAGTGTTACTTTTAGACAACGAGTACTTTTTTCCTTCGATCGTTCATCTAGAACTTTCGGGTGTAAAAGAAATTGTATACCTATTATGTTCCTTTTTTGTTCAATCTAAATTCGCTTATTAAAATTTGTGAAAAATGTTTACATTTGCGTCTCTTTCGTAATCACCTTATGCATTTATGTACTGAAAAGAATAATTTTAATATCGTTTTAAACAGAAAATAAAGAGAAAGTGATGGAAAAAGATATATATTAAATGTATTATTAGTTTAGCGTAATAAAATCCTAAAAAATAGGCAGTTCATTGTTTATTTGAAGATGTCAAATGATATCGTTTGTGTAACTATATGATACAAATGGAATATGAAAGGAGCAGGTGGAATTAGTATAATTTAGGGATTTCTATTACTTTTTTTGTCTTGCTAAAGTACTTTTATGTTAATACCCCTGGCAACGCTGATTTAACCTGGTGGTCTAAAACATATTCACAGCACTGTATAAACATTTTGTTTGTCATTTAAAAGTTAAAGTAGCAAATAACAATATCCCTTTAAAAAAGCTAATGGAAACAAGTATAGCACTTTTGGAACCATGAGGATAAGAGGAGTTATACTTATCTACGTAACAATCAATTAACATTAGATAAAGTGCAGAATGCAAAAAGGAAGCATTAAGGAAACGCACTGTCATGAATTGATTGAGTTTCTCTTAATTTTTTCATTAAATCTCTAAGACAGGACCAATGAAAATGCAAATGGATTCAAAGATAAGATAGTACAGTAAACTCCAATTATATGTAATAGACAGAAACTGTGTTATCATTTAAAAGAGCTTCTAACTCAAGTCTGTTATAACTGGAATCTACTGTAGCATTTGCTATTAAAGATACCTGAATCAATCATTCAAACCATTTGAGATGAACAAGAAAACACACAACCTACGACAATTTTAAATCCAATTTACTTACCCTTTCAACCATAAAATCAATAGCATCCACAATATGTGGATCTACCTTATCTGTACTAAGATTCCCCATCACCATTCTTTTTAATACCAACGCTGGCATTATCCAAAATATAGCAGCCGATTCATGATTATTAAATACAGATGTGTCAGTAAATGCATTGCATAAAATTAGTGAGGCAACCCTTGGGCAATGATATGTATGTTCGGCAAATTTCTGAGCTAAGTACCCACCTAAGTATTAACAGAAGGATATTACAGCATCTATAAAAAGAAACAGCTTGTTTACTTACCAAGCGAAGCTCCAAATAAATGTATTTTATCAACCTCCAAATAATCCAGCAGTTTTTTAAATCCTTCGCACCATTCATAGGCACTCCAATAAGTCGGTGCTTCTGCAGAAATTACTCGTATACCTTTTGCTGACAATGCAAGTGATTGTTTAAAATATACATCTGCAGTTCCTGATACTGGTGGAAGACAAACTAGGGGGTATTTTATATTTTTTGGGCCACAATCATATATTTTCCAAACCTATTATATATAACATGTTTAGACATTGTCAGTTTAGCTTATAAACATACCTTAGTGTTATCATTATCAACCACAATTCTTCTTAAAGGTACACTACTACGAAAACTTAAATATTCTTGTGATTGTGACAAATCACTTACAAAAGTCATTTTTCACACAGAAATAAACACAATAAAACTATAAAAATGCATACACAATTTATAACCAAATCTTAAATAAATTATAAAAAGATCTGTTGCAGAATTTCGCAAATAATAAGGGTAAAAAATACCGATAACCTATTTGCCACAACACGAATCATAAAGACGTAAATATTTATTTTTAGTACGTTGAACGGTTTATATACTTTGTAAATACTGAACGTAAAAACATGTTTAAGTTAAATGTAGAACTAATTAAATGGTTAAGAAAATAGCCCTGTGACTTTCAAACTGGATTTTAAATCATAAATCAAATTTGCTTTTAACGATTTGATTGTTTGAAAGTTGGCGATAACGATTGTTTGTGTATATAACGGGAAGATTGCGAAAAATAGGAGCGATAGGAATCTATAGGAATGTACTTCAATTAACCTATTAGCGCTATTAGCCTTAGATTGGCCAAGAAAAAGTTCCAAGTTTGAAGTATGAAAAAATATTATCAGTTATTGCTGTTAATAGTTTCTTTATCGAGTTTAATATTGTTTCTGATATATAGACATGAATATAATCGCCTCCATTACGTCTTAGAAGTGTTTAATTTCTTTGGACAGCCTTGTAACATTAGTGATCTTCATTTAACCGAGAATACAATTGTCCAACACGATTGGGGACCAACACCTGTATGGTATGAGAATAATGAACTATCTATATATTCTGGATTTTGGACTAAAAAGTCTGAAGCAAAAGTGATTGTTTTCCATAATGAAACAAAAGCAATTCCTAGAAATTGTTATTTATGGTATGAAGATAAAAGTAAGCCTATTATTGGCAAATTCCGATACTCGAATGTAGAAAATGAAAGACAAGGTGCGTTTAATGCACATTACTACTATTGCAGCATGAATGAATATCCTCATATTCCTTATGCAATATCTTTCAATGGAAAAAGCAAAAAAGAAGATAAATCGCACAAGATCTTGTTAAAATACCTTAGCCAGAAAATATCTTTCAATATAACTGCATGTGTGGTACCATCTTCCACATTTAATAAAAATGAATTTGTTGAATTTCTAAGTTTTCATTCATTGATTGGAGTGGATTCTTTCATATTTTATTCAAGTAATATACCATATAGGTTACAAAAAATTATAACAAACTTATCAACTAGATTGGGAATAAAAATCACTTTTTTCCCATGGAATAATATTAACATTAAAGGTGATATTGCACGCCAAGTAATTGAAAATGATTGTATATTACGAGCTCTCAGCGATAGTAAAAATACTGTAACTTTATCTATGGACGAATATATTGTGCCTTCAAAGTTTTTAACTCTTCATGAAGTAATTAATTTTTTTAATAATCAGACAGGAAAGATAACGTTACCTGTTCAAGTGTTTTGCATTAAGAATACAAATCATAGAAAGCCAATTGCATTACAAAATCTGAATGTTGCGTATTACAATGATAATATTGTTCGTCAGATCATAAGAAATGTGGAACAAAACAATATCATTAAAATTGAATCTGCAAATTATCAAGTTGCCTCCATTCATAAATATATTTATTGCACAGAAAAATCCGAGCGTAGTTATCCTGATAACTCTATTATGAAATATTCAACAGACTTTATTAGATCAACTCTAGTTCAATTAAATCTGCATGATCAGCTATAATATCATAACACTTCATTATTATGTACATATTTTTGTAATTATATCAAATAAAATTTATTGCTTCTATAAAGTCTTTTCCTACTACCGGCTACGTAAGTCAATCATTACTGCCCTCGTATGAAGGATGTAAGTGAGATTTACAGGTTTTTTTACGTTGGTTGCTCTTGACAGCGAGATGTAATGAAATTTTACGTCCCTAGGGACGTAAGGTAATACATAAATATAGAAATAGGTATCAATACGTAACAGAAATTGACAGCTTGGACAATTATGTAAATATAAAGTCGATTCACTCTAAGTTCCGTCTTCCCCCAAATTGAGGGCTGATGATGCCAATCAAGAAAAACAAAATTACCAAAAACATAATTTAAAGAATACAATTGCTTTTTGTGTTAGAAATAATTTAACACCTTTGGAACTATAAAAAATATAGTAATTGAATTAAATTGAAACTAATATTTCAATTATTGAAGCTGTAATATAGAAAAAAAAATTGTATATAAAATAATTTTCACCCCTCCACAATGCTTCGTTGCAAGATAACCAAAACATCAGTTGTTTACTGTTTCTCGTGCGTTGACGTTTTTTTATTCCATTTTGGTTGCATTTTGTTATTATATATCGTGTTATATACGTTTTAATAACTGTTCTTTTCAAAACAAATTGTGCATTATGCCGAGAGGTTTAAATTCGCAGTCAAAAGCGCTGGTCGCGTCACTTATAAATTATTTTGAAAGAGAACGTGATAATGGTGGACCCCTTATTCCATTAGTCTCTGTTCGTCAGGTAAAAATTATAAAAAGTATTATACATATACTACAACTTAATTTTTAGAGAGTTGCAGATGCCCTGTCAATTAATAAATCTACCGTTTGTGGTATCTCGACAGAAGTAAAAGAATGCCGCCCCCTCAGTAGCCGAAGAAAACCAACACCGCGTAAAAACAGTGACAGCTGTTGATGATTTCACTGTTGTGGCAATCCGAAATGCACTCTATACTATGTATAGACAAAGTAATACTATTACATATTCTAATGCGGTTTGAAGTGCTAAATTTGTATCTTTTCAGAACAACAAGTAACATTAACTTTACTTTTACAAAAATTGAAGGATGATGAAATTTTCTCTGGGGGGAGAAACTTCGTTAATGAAATTTTAAAGAATATTGGGTTTTCTTGGAAAAAAGACGATCCTCGCAGAGCCATGATGGAACGTTCGGATATTGCTCTTTTAAGAATTGATTTCCTTCGAAACTACGTTCAAAATATTAAAAATAGTTATTTCTGGGACCCGGTATTCCTTGATGAAACATGGGTATTTGAGAATGGCACAGTTGGTCGATCCTGGCAAGATACCAGCGTGCCAAAGTGTTAAAAGAACAAAAATTGATGGGAAAAGGTTAGTGAACTGATATTATAGCCCCATGAGGTCCACATGAATATTATTTTTAGATATATCATAGTACATGCAGGTAATCGCAGTGGTTTTTAAATTTCCCGGTGCATCATTGATTTTCCCATCAAAAACAAAAAATGCAGATTACCACGGAGAAATGAATGCAGAGAAAATTTTTGGACTGGTTTGAAAATTATTTATTAAGAAACTTGGAAAAACCGTCTATGATTATTATGGACAATGCCCCCATATCACAGAACATGCGTCAATGTTTCTCCAACAGCAGCTTGGAAAAAACAGGACATTCAAACTTGGCTGACACAAAACAACATTGTATATGCTGCTGATATGTTAAAATTGCAACTATTACATTTAGTTCAATTGTAAGTGTTGTTTTACTATTTTTTAATATATACAATACATATATATATATCTATTTTAGACATAAACCAAACAAAATTTATGCTGTGGATGAACTGGCACACCAGTACGGACATAGAGTTTTGCGATTGCCACCGTACCATTGCATATTCAATGCTATTGAGAACATTTGGGGTATAAGTAAGGTTTACTATAACAATCATATCGGAAGAGATGGATCTGGGATGGAAAAAGTGTTGAGTATGTGGCAAGAGTCAATTGACCACATTACAACGGAAATGTGGTCCAATACTGTTAACCATACAGAAAACACTGTCATTGAATGGTGGGAGAGAGAAATTGGTTTTGACCAAGAAGAGGTGTTACCTTTGATAATAAACCTTGAAGGGGAATCTTCAGATGAAGAATTATCTCAAGTTCGGAACCTGAGAATGAATATTGAGTTTTTCACATATTTAATTACATTTGTACTCATTTCGCACCTATGTATTTAAAATCCAGATAACCACTTGTTTCTCTTGTATATTTCTCACTACAGCAATAAATGACTTGAATGAATTTTATATGTCTTGCATAATGTATTCAACAAATTTAATAAACAGTCTAGTTGTTTCGCATTTATTTCTTTCTGTATTTGATGCATTCCCTTTTTTTGTTATTCTGATAGAGTAATACTTCAAGGTGTATTGGTCAAGTTAATATAACGTCTTGTATCTGAAAATTTTGCAGGTTAAAAACCATTACTTATCCTCTAGCAATGTAAATCCGTTTATAATTTCGCAATCGTAATTATGAATTTTTGAAATCTTGCATTGATAACAGGAATAAACTATAGAAATATCCAGAATTTGCCTAAATTTAACAGAATGACTAATTACTACTTCATATTTTTATTGGTTTTATTCGGTGATTTAAAAATCTTGTGATTTCTAACCTATATTGGCTAACGTCAGTTTGGCGGATTTGGCATCACTGTGGAGGGGAAGTGCCCTTTAAAAAGACGGAACTTACAGTGAATGGACTTTATAAGTAAACGTCAAATATTTTTGTAAAATGCGGATTTTTCCGAAATTTTGGGCCGATATACAATAGAGTAGGAAAAATATAATATGATACTCAAATGTATTGCAGACCTCGGCTTTGCCTCGATCTGCAAGAAACATCGTCGACCGCAAAATTGCACTTACACCCTTTGTGAAATAAATTTTTAATTTTCAAATTTTTTTGTTTTAAATTTTTGAAATCTTGTATATAAATAAATTTAGAAAAGGTCTACCAACCTATATTTATTAGCTCTTGAAAATAATATAAACAAGGCATTTTAATTTGAATATATTGCTGTATTTACAGCACTATAAAATATGTAGGCACTTCTAGGATGTTTAAAAAAACGATTGTAATTTATACAAATTTCGTATTTCGCAATAATAAAGCTTAGCTTCCTTCGCGGTCATGGGATGATGATTGGAAAAGTGCTGCCAGGTTGGCAATCACAGTCAAAATAATTACAAGTATTTTTTAGTAGTTTTGACAGATGGTGGATCAAAATAAACTTTTGCAATGCGTAATTAATCAAACTATTTTAATGTTAAGTATTAATTTATAAAAGTGTATTAGGATAGGATGGCATCCGTTAAAGTAGCTGTGAGAGTTCGTCCATTCAATCAAAGGTAAAAAATAATATTCAAAACTAGTATATTTTATAACAAAGTAATTTAAATAGCACAATGAACTTTTTATTTAATACAATACAGAAATTTACAGTTAAGAATATGTTATTTCAGAGAGATTGATATGGATGCAAAGCTAATTATTCAAATGAATGGCAAAAAAACTGGCATATTGAACAGCAAGGTAATTAGGTTGTACCTATTTGTGTTACTATCTAAAATTTACTGACGTTAACTAATGTTACAAAAATTTACTAGGCAAATGCGAGAGATGAAAGTATACGTTATAAGGAATTTACTTTCGATTATTCGTATTGGTCTCATGATGATAATTCGGAAGATTTTGCATCTCAAGAACAAGTGTACGATGATCTTGGCACAGAAGTTGTAGATTGCGCTTTTGAAGGGTATAATGCTTGTGTATTTGCATATGGACAAACTGGAAGTGGAAAAACATATACAATGATGGGTTCTCCAGTAATTTACAAAATATTAATGTTAATTGTATACAAGTAGTATAATTAAAATATTTTAGGACAATCAAGGACTTATACCTCGCATATGTAAAGCCCTTTTCGAAAGAATGGCGGAGGATTCTAAAAGGGGAACAACTCATCGTGTTCAAGTTAGTTACTTGGAAATATACCAAGAGAGAGTAGCAGACTTACTTAGAGGAAGAGAATGTACATCTTTGAAAGTTCGTGAACACCCTAAAAGGGGTCCATATGTTCAAGGCCTTACAACTTGTTTAGTAACTCATTATGGACATATTCAAGAATGTATGAACAGGTACTATTTTTTGCTAAAATAAAAATAAGTGATTTTAATTAGAATCATATTTATTTAGAGGAAATGCACATAGAACAACTGCAGCTACAAATATGAACGATGTAAGTAGCCGAAGCCATGCGATATTTACCATCACATTTGTGCAAGCCGGTTACTGCGACGGCGTTCCAAGTGAAACTGTATCAAAGGTATGTATAAAATCATCGGTAATACTACACTTTATATCTCCTATTTCATATGGTCACTGTTCATATACAAAAGCCAATGCAACGTTGTCAAATTTTTGTTGGTTACTTTGTCATTCGAGAATCATTCCACGATCTCCTCTTTACAGAGCTGAGCAGTTAGCCTTTAAGCTCTCTAATCACTTAGAAGCAGGGTAATTCTCTCTTCATGAAATCCTAAGTATTACCTTCCAAATAGCGTTCTTAGTTTATGTTGAAGATGTCATTACCACACTGCAGATCGGCGACCGCCTCTATCACTTCGCATAGATGTTCCTACAGAGTCGTGCGTTACCAGTGATATACACAAGGCCTACGCGCTTTGACGTCAGGAGGCTGTGGCGTATTTTGACATAGCGTTTACATACTGAGACTATCTCTGCGTTTTGAATTGGTTTATCCAAATTATATTAGTTTTATTTAAAAAAATACCGTGTAGTGATATTTCCGTACATTGTTGGTGATACCTGCAATGTTTTTCTAGTGTTGTATAAGCGATAAAACCTTTTCTGAAACAATAAAAACAAGGTAACCTCATCTAAGATGGCGTCGGTGGTTTTGTGTTTTGTTTATGAGTTACACTTTGTAAATAAAAGAAAATATTATTTATTTTTCAACAGCCACAGATTCAAGAACCAGTGAAACTATAATTGTAAGTTTAAAATATCCTAGGCTTAAAAAAGATGTTATTCCAACTCAATTCCCTAACTGTCCGTTGTATTTGCCAAAAACGTGAAGTTGTTATTGTTCAAATAGCTTTTATATTATTACATTATAGTTAACAAAATTATTTTTGAATATATGTAAATGTCATATTCACAGCAGTGAACGTATTGTAACAATTATAATAACTTGTCCTACAAGTACCCTACTTAAAAATTAGTGTGGGAAAAGTAATGATAGATTATGTAAAACACCGCATAATAGGAAATTAAAGACCTTGGTTAAATAGCATGTCTGTAAATTTTCTCGTGAAATTGAACAAAATTTCAAATAAAATTGCAATTACTGTATCATTTCAACCTTAGTTTCGTCCAAATACATGTATAATTACAAATAATAATAATTCTGTAGTCGATTAAATATCCACCACAAATACATCTTTCACGAAAACGGTGCTCGGTTAGCGTTTGGTTTTTGCTTTGAAAATTTGCTTTTCCAAAATAGAATCGAATGGTATGCGAAGAAGGGCTCAGTTGACGACTGGTATTCTCTTTAAACCAGAAGTCCTTCAAAACTTAAAAAAGAAATGCTAAAAAACGATTCCTTTACCGCTTAGGCTAATATCGTGCATGGCGATATATCCCCTAAACAGCGTGACGTCATCGAAGAGCTATGAGGGCTAGGTATGCGCATGCGCAGATGGCCACGTGAAATGGGAGCCGTAAATTACAGGATTACCAAACTATCTACTTTGATTAAATTTTTTTAAGAAAAACTACTATACGGGTTGATTCATTTTGGACCCTCGCCATGGGGATCTCGCTTCTTATTCGGAATAGAGGGCAGGTTTAAATTTGGCAAAATTGCAAAATTTATGTTTGTTAGGAACCCGAAGAAAACCTGGACCGGAGACAAATGACGTTCGAGATTAAAAAAAAAAACTCCACCTCTAGCACCTTTATTTGGCCTTGCAGAAACAAATTAAAACTTCATTTCCAAGGCCACCTTCGATCTTCTACCTACTCGAAATTTTTATATCATGTTTCGGTTCTTTCTGGCCATTATCAACATTCATATTGCATATCGGCGCCATATTGGATTTTGACACCATCAGGAAGAGTGTTTTTCTGATTTCAACCATGTGTAACATGTTGACTAAAGTTTCTTTATTATGCTTTAATTTATGAAGAATACGTTTCAATTTTAAACAAGGTAGCCATAAAATTTTAAATTGTCAAACATATCGTTCATTAGTAATTGAAAAGTGTAGTAAATTAACGAAATGAAACGAGATATGTTACGTATTTTCGATTCATCGAATCGAAATACAATCTTGAGAGAAGCTTGGTCGAGAATGGATTGTTTACCAAGCTGCGTAAAACAGAAAATTCAGCAGCCGAATTTAAACCTACACTCTATCTCCAGTAATACATATAATAAACAAGATCCCTATGATGAGAGTGAAAATTAATCAGCCCGTATATGCAAATTATATACATTAGCGATAGTTACTTTCATTGCTGTCAGTACATTTGTTACTTTAAATTGTTTTTTGTCAAACTGTCAATTATTTGTCAGATACACTTAGTCGATTTAGCTGGAAGTGAACGTGCGGATGCGACAGGTGCAACTGGTCAAAGACTTAAAGAAGGTGCCCATATAAACAAATCTCTAGTGACCTTGGGCTCTGTGATATCTGCATTAGCAGAAATATCTGTTGAACAAAACGGCCACAGGAAATCTTACTTTATACCTTATAGAGATTCCGTATTGACTTGGTTACTTAAAGACAGCTTAGGAGGCAATTCCAAGACTATTATGATAGCAGCTATAAGTCCCGCAGGTAAAATTTTTACTGGCAATACCTTAGAGCGAACTTTTAAAAACATCCAATATCAACCATAGATTGCAATTATGGTGAAACACTAAGTACCTTAAGGTACGCAAATAGAGCGAAGAATATTATTAACAAACCTACTGTTAATGAAGATCCGAATGTTAAATTGATTAGGGAATTAAGAGACGAAATATCGAAGTTGAAAGCACTCATGTTTAATGAGCATAGATCTGATGATATGCTAGCGCAGCTGCATGAAAAAGAAGCAAGAGAAAAGGTTTGTTACATTACTTTCACACCTTTTGCTCCTATCTAATTTCCCTTAATTCTACTTTGCCAGGAACTTACTGAAGAATGGGCTGGAAAATGGCGAGAAGCACAAGCTATACTGCGCGAGCAAAGGGCTTTAGGATTGCGAAAAGCTGGTCCAGGTGTGGTTTTAGATTCTGACAGGCCACATCTTGTAGCGATTGATGATGATCCGTTAAGTACGGGTGTTACTTTATACCATTTGAAGGTAACTTATGTTGTAATATAATTTTTTAATCAACTATAAAAATTTTACATACGAGGGGAGTTTTTTATGTTATTTACCAAGGTATGAAAACAATATGCTATCGCGACAATTTTCTTATGTCAAGCTTCTGTGCATTTTATAATGTCATCTACAAATTTGGTTCCAATTACTTAACATTTGTCATTTATATATAAATTTAAAGGAGCAAAAATGAGTGATTTGAATCGTGAACAGAAAAGCGTCATGAAATTTCTATCGAAAGAAGGCAGTAGCTGCTCAGTCCCGAACAAAACTCTGTAGACAACAAATCTGCGAGGAGAATTTGACTGTTGCATTCATTCTAGGATGAATACTTCTTTTATAGAATTATAATCGGGGATGAGACTTGGGTACACCACTGGGACCTTCCCACGAAAGTGACGGCCATAGTTTTCTGGGATGCGGAGTTGGTTTTCTTAATGAAGTATATGCTAAAAGGGACTATAATAATGGGGAATGTCTACAAAGGCGCAATTAGGAACTTGAAAGCGATTATACGCGAAAAAAGTCCCCGTAATTATGCTCAGGAAACTCTGCTTCTGCACGACAACTGCAGGGCACTTAAAGCACGAATTGTTCAAGCAGTAATCAATGAATGCGGAATTACTAAAAGATTTTTTATTCGAAGGCATAGCGTTATTAGAAAAACGTTGGAATAAGTGTGTTAGTGTTAATGATTTTTACGTTGAAAAAATAAAATTTTATCTGTTTTCTAACTCGTTTTCATAGCTATGTAGATAACATAAAAAACTCCCTTCGTATATCCCATACAAATAATCTTCTGAATATTACATATGTTACATTACATAAGTATTTATTCTAAAATCCTATAATGTATGTAGATGTTTATTTAATTTTTACACATAATAAGAAATTTTATCTTTAATATTACCAACAACCAAAGAATTTCTAGTTTAAATAAATGTTATTGTCAGAAACTGGCAATGATTTATCCCGTTAGTGTCTCATTGCTCCTTTATAATGAATATAGTTTTCAATTTAAGTTAAATGTCGGTAAAATGTAAATATAAACACAAAAATACAACTGCCTATAATAACAATGTCATTTCAATGTTGTACGATCTGATTATGTATAAATACAGTTTATAACGTACATATTTTGTATAGAAGCTGCTGACCTTCACCTGTGAGTCATGCATTGTATTTAGAAATATTTTTAGAACGTGATTTATATCACATGCATACTGAGATTCGTTTCTGATCTGGGAAACCTCGTTGATCTATCGCTCACTTCTGATGCAAAACATGTTACGAAGTGACTAAGTGAGAGGTGTACATTTGAAATTAAAATTATGTATGAATAATACGGTTATTTATCAACATAGGTATAAAGTGCTCATTCATGTGTGGACATAAACGTATTTTAAGCAATTGCAGACATTTCAAAGTTTAGATATCTTAAAAATCTTCAAAATATGTTCATTATAAAACTAATTTAGTTTTAATTTCACACCTCGAAATGTACTAAGAAATGTGGACATTTTGAACATTTGCTTCAGATTTTTTAAATTTCTTTTCAAATAAAAGCATAGATTAAAATGTTGGCATTTTATATTTTATTGTTTCTTTTGTTTTTTTAACAGCAAAAAAAAAACTAAACCATTACATTAAGAAAAAAGAAGTCGCGACAGCGTATTTTAGCTACGAACTATAATAAATGGTTCGTTAATGACGTCATTGTTAATAAATTCTTGGAAGATCTTCCTTAATGTTGAATACAGCTCGGAGGATCGTCCGTGTTTGGTTATTGTAGTTCGGGTAAAGTCGTGGACTAACATATTTGCCGAATTATACGCGGGCTGACATTTTATGAATATATACAGGAGTAATAGAAATATAACTTAAGTGCTTCGTATATTCTGATTCATATTTTGTAGTTCAAATATTTTTATAAATTTGTCTGCAATTGACCTAAGCGCTTCTCCTTTTAGGAATTATCACGAAGCTATTAATAATGCTTTCTCATCGGGAATAACGTGGTCCAAGGGTGGTGCCCATCATTCACTACATCTGCATATTTCCCTGATAATATTGTGTAATTTCTGAAAAGTGTCTCTAGAACTCCAGATATTCTAAACATTCGGAAGAAGTTAGTATCTATATATTTCGGCAACCAATCCTCGAAATAATATGATGGTCTATACACTTGCCGATATGTATTTAACTGTAGTAAGCATGGCCAATCTCACCGACTTAAATTATAAGTAAAGCGAGGTAATATCTCTGCGCGGCATAGGCGTGCACTTCCTTCAATAAGTACAATGCCAAAAAATAAGTAATAAATCGAATAATAATAATAAAATCAATCAAGAACTATATCTGAAAAGCTGTGAAATACTCGCCCTTTTAAACAGCGTTATCAAGTAGGTTGGCGGGCTGTATCGGAATTACCGAACATTAAAACTAGAAGCACCATTATCAGTATTATCACCTACTGGATAAGAGTCGTAAAAAGTTGACAGGATTAGATATGTTTCCACAGTTATTTCGTTGAACGATGTGTTGAAAAAAATGTGTTTATATTTTGAAAAAAATCGTTCGACATCGACGGATGTAATATATGCGTGATTAAAACACTCTTTGAATACAGTTAATGGATTAGTCGATGCACCATCACAAATTTGTTTTAATGTGTGAAAATCGGAATCTTTCTTTAACACACTCAACTTTTATAAAACGCAATTATATTTTGCGTCATGTACAGTGCGTAGCAGTGTATGTAGTTCGTCTACTATTTGCAGTGACTCCACTAACGACAACGCTCTATTTTGTAATTGTTCTATTACGTTATGTAATCCTTCATAGTTGTTACGAATAGTTTGTAACTCTGTTTCAACGGAAATATCTTGAAATTTTGTCTGGCTCTCCTTAATACCTGCAGCTTCGACAGAATTGATTTGTAGAATAATAGCTTTTACTTGTTTGAAATATTCAGCATAATAAGGGGCTGTCTACGACCATGTTCGTGTGAGAATCGGCTGTGGTGGTTCACGAATACCAGGGCACTGTGCGTGAAATAGTCGAAGATGTTTTGGAGATTTGAAAAACACTTTTTGCACTTCCTATTAATGCAGCTACCTCGGGTGAACATTGTTAAATAGATTCTGTCACAAGATGTAAAGCATGCACTTTACACGTAACATGTAAACACTTGCGACCGTGTTCAAGAAGAGAACGGTCTACCGAACGCATTGTCGCATAAACATCAACACTTGACGTGGCGACACTTGAAAGAAAGTACTAAGTATCACCCCCACAATTGCTGCACTAGTACACTTTTCCAGTGTTTTGCTAGCTAGTAACAGTGGAAATGTCGGTTAATGAGGGTCCAGCACACGTATGTACTATAACATTTAGAATAGAATTTGTTGTCCCGTCAACACATAACCAAAGCAACAGATTTTTTAATATATGACTTTTTTTTCTACGTCTTCGCGTACAAATAAAACATGCTTACGTGCTGTTTTCGTAGTTGGCTACTTCAACTCGGGGTTGTACTTATACCAAAAGTTCTGAAACGGTTTTTTTTCGAGTAAGCGAAATGACAAATTAAAATATCATTATGACAAGTAAATCGAAAATAAAGGCAGTTCTCGTTGGCACGCCCTTTTTTCTATTTCTGTATTCGGTATTTACATGTTCGTTACAGTCCGCCTTGTCCCAGCACATCAAATGTTTCGCACACTTTACAAACTATTTTAGCACCATCGTAGAATAAATCCCGAAAGTCACAGATAAACTTATTTACTGTGCCAGCAGAGTCGTTTTTTGGCCTTGTTCACATTACACATTTTAAATTAATAATCACGTATTTATAACGAATAACACGTAACACAAAACAAAACGCACGCTCTCGTTTCTTAAACTGAACGAAAAATAAACAAGCGGACGCTGACAAGGCGAGAATCGATTTTTGCACACAGCCCGCTACTCCGATGAAACGCCTATGTATCGCAGAGATGATTACCTCGTCCCAATTATAAGTAATTCTTAAAGCATTAAGCGTCACTTAAACAAATAAATTTTACCCATTTTACAACAAAATATTGTGTTAACTTATACAACTTATAAACAGAACGATAGAAGACATGTTTGAATGTTTTAAACAATGCCATCGCGCAGTCAGACTATGACGTCATTTTCTCAATAATTGTTTAAACGCATAGTTCATTGCTAAAATATCCTTTATCTCTAAATATAGATTTTTCTCTTACATAACCCAAAAGAATTCTAAGTTTATGTTAAAATATTTCTTTCATATAACGTACTATAGTGACTGAACCATTATTTTATACAATTTTTTAATAACTCTATCAACAAACCATTGTCAAAACCAAACTATTTAAAGAGATTTTTAGGTAATACATTTTTACCTAAATGTAATATTAAGCTTTCTTAGAAGCAAGCCGTTACGGAAATAATATTGTACTTTAACAGGAAGGTGTTACGACGATAGGTACCGAAGAATCCGATGAAAAACAAGATATAGTGCTACGCGGTTCTGGCATGGAACCTAAACATTGTACAATTACTTTTGAAAATGGTGTTGCGTTTCTAAATCCACTCCCTGGTGCCCAAGTATGGCTCAATAATATTCTTATTGAATCTCCATCGAGGTTGTCCCAGGGATGCATAATATTCTTAGGTCGCGCACATGTCTTCCGGTAATTATTTATCCATTCTCATACTAAACACTATCCGTAAAGGGTATGTTTTTTAAATGCTTGAACCTTTGATCGAACACTTCGAGCAGCACAAATGCGTCTTTTATAAGTAGAGTAAAATAGAGCTGCGTTTTAATTGTTCCATCGAAGTTTCGAGCAATTAAAAAACTCATCCACAATATTACACGTTTTTCATGCAGCTTCAACGATCCTGCTGAAGCAGCTGAATTAAGGAAAGGCGAGAGAACTATAAACTTAGCGAGGTTAAGTTTATTAAGTTGGTCGACACCTGACCTAGCGACTTCCATTGAGAATCTGCCACCGTAAGTTAAAATATTGCTTTATCGTATCTTATCAGTACTTCACCTTATCTTGTAGATTAGATGACGATAAGTACGATATTGAGTCACAACGGTTAAATTTGGAAAAGGAAAAAGAATTGTTTGAAAGAGAACAGGAAGAATTTGAAAAGAGACGGAAATCGTTAGAAGAGGCGCAAGCTAAACTAGAAGTTGAAAAAAGGGATATGGAAAGAGAACATGCTGCTCAAGTTAGTAAAAAATATATAAGTTTAAACCTGATTGCATTTCAATTGATTAATATTTTTAAGGCACGACAATTACAAGAGAATTGGCGACAGATCGCTGCTCAGCAAAAACAAAGAGAACAAGAGCTGCAACGTAAGGAAAAGGAACTTATTTTACAAAGGGAGGAACTGGAGAAAGAAAGAAAAAAGTTAATGGGCGAGGTATGCTTTCTATACAATATCACGTTATTTTAATTTATATTTAAATCCCTTACCTAAGTTTTTTGTTTTTTTTTTTTGTTTTTTGTACGTAGCTTCAAGAGGAATATAAACAGCTAAACGAACTTAAGAATGAGCTTTTAATTAAATTGAAAAATACATGCCACTTTATCATGTCACATTGTAACGAGTTCACCTTTCCCGATTCCCATACCAAACGAGTGTTTCAGGTATCTATTGCTTTCAATTATTTTTAGTTTTATTTGTTTTGTTGTTTGTGTCTTTTTTTGTTTTTGGTGATTTTTGTAGTGTCCTTTGATTTTGATTTCGTTTTTCTTGATTTGGATTGTGGTATTTGTGAGTGACGTTTAATCTCGTACGGATTGCCGTGAGTTTTGTTTGTTTGTTTTTTAGGATCTCGTGGCGAAATCGGAATCTAATACGCCGCTATCCGATACAGATTCTGACTATCTAGTCGATCTTCTCAATGGTATTAAAGGACAGTCCGTCATACAGGATTTAGTACATCAACATGTAAGCTTATTTACTTATTTTATTTAATTAGAGGCGAATGTTAGCGAAGAACTGCGTTCATGAACGTTTATTTGCACCACATTAAGGCTTCTGTCGAATTTGATTTTCCTTTCTGGTACGCAGGCTTCCGCGGTCGTCAATAACACTATACTCTTGGTTTTCGGGTGGGAACCGCGACGTTGTTGTAGTTTTTGCCGACGTTTCGACTGCACTCTTATGGGACACCTTCAGGGTTGCTACTGCACATTGACTGGAGACTGTTAATTCCGGAGGGGTTTATATTAGGCTTGTTTCGTGTCAATGAAGCGGAAAAGTAACGGATCAATGAAGCGTGGCGATTACTAGGAGATATAATCAGTTGAGATTCCCACGTGTGATGTAAGGAATAGCCATCTTCGCGATTTAAATTGTTGGGATGTTTGAAGATTATATTATATTGTATTGATTCACGTACACCGACGTCCTGACGGTGCGCTGTAACATTCCGTTTACCGAAAACCCACGCACACGGATAGATATATTAATGGTCTCTCACACCATCATCCAGCAAAAACGCGGTGTTATCAATTCTCTTCCATATTTGGGCCCAATTCGCTTTCTTAAGAACTGTACCACTGAAAGTCTGATTCGCAATAGTTATTCTAGAAAAGATATTCAAACTACCACTAACCGCTACACCAACCTTTCTCCACAGCAACTCTCCTCATCTAACCCAAATTTCCGTAAGCAAACGTATCTACCCTACATTTAAGGTGTCGCCGATCACATCAGCAAGATTCTCTTCGGGAACAATATAAAAACCAACTTCAAATCCAATTTCAAACTCCCATCAAAGATCGCAATCATCTGGATGCTCCTAGTGTCTACCAGATTCCATGTTCGTGCGGTAGTGTGTACGTCGGTGAAACGAAGCGGTCGGGTAGCACTCGTGTTACCGAGCACGAGCGTTGTACACGGTTGTTGCGTGTAGCCGCAGCTTGTCTCACAACCCTCACTATTGTAGTATAAATTTCTGTGAATCAATAGAGATCTTGAAACATCGTAAATCACGAAGATGGGTACCCCTTATATCACACGTGGAAATCTCAACTGATTATACCTCCTAGTAATCGCCACGCTTCATTGATCCGTTACTTTTCCGCTTCATTAACCCAAAACAAGCCTTATATAAAACCCTCCCCAGTCAGTATACAGTAACCGCCCTGAAGATGTTCCATAAGAGTGCAACCCGGAAACCAAGAGCATTGAATTTCCTTTGTTCTTCCATATGTTGACGACTTTTCGGTTATTTTACTCTATGACAAAATCCAAACTACTTTAGACGTTTGCAATAGCTAGAAGAATAATTTAATTTATAATTATTCTGATAAGCACAAAAATATTGTCGAAGCGTAATAATAAATGATTTAAGTTAAATTTGATTTTATTAACTGGCTGAAATTATCTACTAAAGAAGAAAAAAATTCTGTCGTATAAAATTTACTAGCCACGAA
This sequence comes from Dynastes maya, assembly GCA_029619315.2. Lineage (NCBI taxonomy): Eukaryota > Metazoa > Arthropoda > Insecta > Coleoptera > Scarabaeidae > Dynastes > Dynastes maya. The sequence continues at coordinate 19,641,985 of JAROYE020000003.1, read as the reverse complement.
AATATTAAATATGACAAGAACATTCAGACCATAGTCCTGATATTAATTTATAAATGCCACGTTATTTATGAACGCTAGCAAGTTACAAATCCTTAATCATAAAAAAAAATGCCTAGAAACAAACAAGACATGTTTCTGCCTGCCCGGCCTCATCAGTGTTGCTCCGAGTGCTCTTTTCTACCTTATGTCGCTGTTTGCTTCTTAGCTTATACCACTAATTTCTAAAAAACAGCGATGAAATATTTGCCACCCAGTGCCAAGAGATACAGACATTCCGTCTAGAACGTAGCGATAGAAACCGGAATACACTAAACTATCTCTCGAGCAGTTCTTGGACTGCTTAACACGAGATGACGTGCGTCTAAGCGCTTTGGTATTTTTTAGAAATTAGTCGCATAAGTTGAGAGGCAAACGGCGATGTAAGGTAGGAAAGAGCACACGAAGCAACGCTCATGACGTCAGGTAGACAGAAACATGTCCGTTGGCTAGTATTTCCTCTCCTCACATTGCTTTTGCCGTGAGTGATTCCATCAATACCATGAGCTATACTAACATTATTTTGGTTACAAATCCTTACGTCTTAATGTATACAAGTGTACGTACTTATTACATATAATGTCTCCCGCTTTTTAGTTCTAAAATCAATCATAGTAATGTTTTATAGTTCTTCAATTCTTAACACTAATTAACAATTTGTTTAGAGGAGAGAATTAGCGGAATTACAAGCCGAACTCGAACGAAGAGTCCAAACCCTGTCGGAAAGACGAAAAGCCGTTGAGAAACTAGATAAGCGACTAGTAGATCTGGTAGATGAACAATTAGAGTTAGGAAACCCTTCGAGCAGTGAGAATTTACATCATTTGAAAATGTCGTTAGCTTCACGAACAGAGCAACAAATGCAGGAGCTCGAACAGCGTAAACAAGCGTATGTACTGTGTGTTTTATTGCATTCACTAATTTTCACGATATTTTTTAATTTAGGTTAACCTTAAATTTGAACAAAATTAACACCGCTCAAAGCCCTAGTTCTTGCCCGGTAACGAATGAAACCAGCAGTGTGGAAGGCGGAACGTTAAGTAGCGATACTTACCATACCGCAACGAGCAGTTGCTCTACAAACTTAAAAATGGATACAGTAGAACAATTTATGAGCGATAGTGGTGTTGAATTGAGAGCTGCTAATGTTCATGACGAAAGTGATGTATCTAGTACAGAGAGTCAAGATTGCAAGGTATTAAGTAACAACATTTAATAAATACCTAGGTTATTGTAGCACAATATGAATTTGTAGTGTGTGGCAAGTGATTCACATTCATCTAGTTCGATTGAAACGAAGTCGCCAGTGTTACGAAAACGAAGAAGGGATTGCGAAGCTTTGCGAAGGCTAAGTCAAAGGATTATGCAGCAGAAACAATTAATTATGAAGAATTTAGATGCTCATTGTCCAAAGTCTCAATTAGATGGACAAATTGCAGTAAGTAAATAATTTTGGTGGACTGAAAAATGTTTCAACCTCTAGTAAGTATTTTGTAACGTAGAGGAGCCCGGTTAACAGAGACACTTTTTTTTCTTTTCATGATAATTCAAAAACCACTGGGAAAAATTAATGCTTTTAACTGATCCTCTTCGAACGAATATCAATGCGCTCAATTAAAACTTTTCTATTATTTTACATACACCTGAATTTAAAACCGGTGCTTTTTAAAATTCTTCGCAACGATCAGTCTAACCTGTTTCGTCCTAATTCGTTTTTCATTTTCGCATGTAAAGCTGGCACGTTATATAACATTCTTCCGTCCAGTGAACGTTATAAAGTATATCTCGAACATTTCTAATTTCATATACCCGTAAATTAGTTACTGAACTTATTCGTTGTCGTTTTCTTACAGGATAGCGACATTTCTTTTCTCCAGGAGTTGTTTCTGCTTCTTTTCTTGAACAATCCTCCCAATCGTTCTCACAGACACCGCTGTTGCTTGATATGCACATTCTTTTATATCTTCTAGTGTCTGTTCTTCGGTTTTATGTTCACAAAAGTAGTTGTAAACATTAGATACAATTTCACGTGATTGATTCTGAAGAACTTTGTTGTCCACTGTACTCATTCTGCTACGCCACTGTAACCATTCTTTAGGTAGAGGAAAAATAAAATTTAATGTGTGATAAAAAAATTATATAAAAAACGGCATTTCTAAAACTCAGTAAAAAAAAACAACGCGGCATTTTTCATTTACTATGAAATTTGAATATTTTCTTGGAAATGGGTGTTTATTTTAAGACAATCTGTGTAATATTCATTCCTTTTTAAATATTATTGGTTTTTAATTTTTAAAATTGATTTATTTTAGGTATTACAAGATTTACAGAAACAGTATATGGCTTTAAAAGTGTGCTCACCTTCAGTTTTATCCCCGGCTACAGAGCATCCTTTGCAAAGTATAGATAGCTCTAGTCCAAGCCCGTTAAAACCGTTACATACAGGTTCCACTTCCGCGTTGTATACATCACCCATCCCCGTAAGATTCTTATATCTTCCGCTTTATTATTTATTTATATTATTTTTAATTATAGAATCGAAATACGTCTCCTTATTCTAATATTAGTATGTATAGATCAATGCCGTCCATTATTACAGGTAAGAAGTTGTTTACTAAGGATATAATAATTATAATTACTAATCTATTTTTTTTAGATACAGATACAGATAATATAATAAATATCTCTAGTTATTGCATAAGAGGTGCGGGTTCTCGAACACATTACGAATATGACGTTCGAATATGTACAGTTGATGATAGGTGGTCAGTGTTAAGAAGGTATAGCCGTTTTAGGGATCTTCATATAGCGATGAAGGCGAGATACGGAGAACAGGTAATTTATTTTGTTATTTAAGTTAAAGAAGGGCTTTGTCACTTATAAATGCAACAAGCAATAATGCAAAAGCTAAATTTAAATTAATGAAAAATATTTAAACAAGAAAAAAGGGAAATAAAACGATCAAAACACAACGTAGCACACGACATTCGACGCCATGTTGGCCATGTAAAAGGCAACTGACGCCACGCAGCTACGTAACTCTGATTACATTGCAAAATAGGAATTGAATAATTCGTGTCTACTATCCTTGCTTGTACTCAACATCTAGTCAAATCTCTAGAAAACTCTTCGTCAAACAATTGCTGTTAAATTTGCCATGGAGAGCTTAAAAAAACTATTGAATTTAAAGACAAAATCACTTAATCTACCAAATAATTGTAAAGATTGCCAGGCGACATATGCACAGCGTATTCACCTAGTGCATGGGTGGACGATATTTAATTAATAGGGCAGAAGGACGCATTTTAGGTATGGAAAATGCTTATAATTTTTTTAGAAGAGTTTCTGTATGAGGTTCTGTATCTATATATTTATAGAATAGAATAGCTTTATTATTGCAGCGCTTCAATACAAAGAAATGCATACGTCAAAACAGAAACAATACTTCAACTATTTATTTGAAGTTAGAAATTCTTCTATATGTGTCTTTATTTCAAGTAATACTCCGTACATGTATTTCTTATACACAGACAATCTTTTAACTAATTTAATTTGCGATGGCAATTTATTATACAACCTCAAGCAATTATATTCCAAATTGTTCTCAGTTAGGGTCAGTCAGATGCTTAAGGTAGCTGTAATCGGTTTTGAACCTAGTAGAGCACTCATGTTGTAATTCGTTATTCTTGAGTAAGTGTTTGTTTTTAAATAAATAGATCAGCAATTCAAATATACAGCGAGGTTCTAGAGTATCCCCCCCATACTAACTTTTGGACGACAGAAGCTAGCGATTTTAGAAAAAAATAGGTCAGTTTATCTTATGAGCAAACCTTTGAACGATAGAAGTTAGCGATTTTAGAAAAAATAGGCCAGTTTATCTTCTGTGTGTTGATCAATCACACAAACAACATTCACAAAAAGTTATAATCATAAATATAGTATCCTGCTCATAAAGGTAATGTAACAGCTAATAAGCAAGCAAATAGTTATAGGTAAAGAACAAAATTATGAGAAAAAGTTATTTAACGAAACGATTCATATTAAAACAAGCAAAAGTAAATGGATTAATACTGTTAAACACCAAGAATCCAAACATAAATTTTAAAAAATTGTCATATCAAATCCAAAAAAAAGTAGAGCTCAAGAAAAGAAAATTATGAGAATGAATTACTCGCGGTATAAAAAAAAGTATAAAAGACGAAATAGAAAGGAAGAAACATAACTTCCCAAAGATTTTCGAACAAAAAAGTAAAATTGTATGTTTTCAATTTTTCAGGTAGCGAAAATACCTTTCCCTTCAAAACAGTTCTTCTCAAATTCCGAATCGATAGCTCAATCGAGGAAAAAGCAGCTGCAAGCGTACTTACGTCGCCTTATTGAAACCTGCAAGAACCATGCGGCCTGTCCCCTCGCTTACGGTGGCCCGATAACACGTGATACTCTAGTAAACTTTTCTCCGTTCTTTAGGAAAGGAATTTTCGAAAACGGCAAGTGCGGAACTAGTTAGGCAGGAAAGACAATTTTAACTATTAATTTGTTAATATTAATTATACCGTCAATAATACCTAGTATTATCGTAAACATTAAAACTTAGTTGCTTTAATTTAGTGATGGTATTTGCGGGTTCGCGGTAGCACTTAAAAAAAATTTACAACAAAAGTTTTTAGTAATCATCTTTATTCTCTAGCATTTTTCCAACGTTTCTATAACTACTCAGTAAGCTTACCTATAACAGTTCCAAACAAATGCTTGTGATTGATAATTAAGAGAATGTAAAAAGCTTTACAGCAGAAAAGGTAGATGTAATGATATATAAAAGAGAAACTATTTATCTTAAATAGATTGATGTATTTACTTGTCTATCAATCTACGAAAGTTACCATACCTGAATAGCTTTTTAAACTTTTTCTTCCATCTAAAACTATTAATAACAGATTTAACAATATTTGTTAATTCAGCTTCGTCTATTGGTAAGATCCTCTTTTTGATTTTGAATTTCTTGGAAATTATTAAATGAAATCCTTTGTACATAGCCATCATATATTAGTACAATTACAAGTATTGTAATGGGAAAAAAGGAAGCAACAAAGTATAATTTTTAAATATGACTAGCATTATCCACCGTTATCATGTTTCATATACACTTTGATTTTTCGACTACAATACATGTACACAAGGTAGAACATTTCCGGCAATACAAGCCCTATAATATATAATACGCCTAACTCTGTGGTACAAAACGTGCGTGAAAATTGTCCGAGAAGGATATTGTTGTAGTGTTGTAGCGCAAAACGACAATCTACCAAACGAAGACGCATTCGTGTTGAAATGTACAAAAGCGAATGTTTTTACGTTAAACAAATTAGAGATGCTTAAGCAGAAATATAAGTAGATATATTAGTCGCTGATAATACGTTGTAGCATTCTTTATAAATGCATTTTAAATATTCTTAATACAAGAAATTAACATGAACACGTAACCTATAATTTTTTTGTTGAACTAACTCGTGCTAAGAAAGATGCATTTAACAAAATTTTATTTTCATTTTGAATCTATGAGAGACGGCTTGTTTTCTACGGTTTTTTTGTTAGCAGAAATGTGTTGGAATATAATGGCGTCAGAGCCATTTTGTATATGATAGTATATGATTTCCGATCCTCCGTGCATCCCCTCCAATCAGCGCCAATAAATCCTTTTAGAGGTTCGTTGGTTCGTTATTTACCTTTTAAGTCAAATTAAAGTTGAGAATCCCTTTTTAAGTTCCTCTTGGGCGGTTTCCACTGCCTTGACTAACCAACAGCGAAACTAATGACTAAAGCAAGGTAATGTCTTTGCGCGGCATAGGCGTGTGCTTCCATTAGTAAATACAATATTAACAAATAAGTAATAAATCGAATAATAATAACAGAACCTATCAAGAATTATAATGTTGTGAAACATTCACCCTCTTAAGCAGCGTTATCAAGTAGGTTGGCGGGCTACATCGGAATTATCGAACAATAAAAGTAGAAGCACCATTGTCAGTATTATTACCCATTGAATAAAAATCATAAAAAGTTGACGGCATTAGATATGTTTCCACAGTTGTCTCGTTGAACGACGTTCGCCGTGGTGAAAAAATGTGTTTATATTTTGAAAAAGATCGCTCGACATCTACAATAATACTTGATTAAAACATTCTTTGAATTCAGTTCATTAACTGAATTCAAAGAATGTTTTAATGTGATAAAATCGGAATCTTTCTTTAACACACAACGCGATTATAATTTGCGTCATGTATAGTGCGTAGCAGTGTATGTACTTCGTCTACTATTTGCAGTGACTCCACTAACGACAGCGCTCTATTTTGTAATTATTCTATTGCGTCATGTAATCGAGTTGTTACGAATAGTTTGTAACTCTATTTCAACGGAAATATCTTGAAATTTTGTCTAGCTATCCTTAATATCTGCAGCTTCGGCAGGATTGAACTGTAGAATAACAGTTTTACTTGTTTGAAATATTCAACATAATAAAGAGCTGCCTACAACCGTATTCCCCGACGTGTAAGAATCGGCTGTGGTAGTTCACGAATACCAGGACACTGTGCGTGAAGTGGTCGAAGACGTTTTGGAGATTTACTTTTTTTGTACTTGCTACTAATGCATCTACCTCGGGTGAACATTGTCGAATAGTTTCTGCCACAAGATGTAAAGCAGGCACTTTACACGTAACATATAAATACAACTGTGTTCAAGAAGAAAACGGCCTATCGAACGCATTGTCGCGGCACCATCACTTATAAACATCAACACTTGACGTGGTGAGGCTTGGAAGTTCTCTAACGAACGAAGTATCACCCTCACAATTGCTGCACCAGTACACTTTTCCAGTTACAAAAAAACCTGTAATACAGCTTTTCACTTCACAATATAACAATGCGCATACGTTTGATCGAACACTGGACGATAACCTTCAAACGGTTAGAAATTAATTTGGTAATCTCTAGGAACGCCAAACATGGTCAGAGTTTGATGTTTTAACCGTACGAACAATATTTTTGTAATGCACATGTCCCTAACGATTTCAACTGATTGGAAATCGTTGCAGAAACAAACCTATTATTTCCAAGATTTCTTTGCCCAACTTCGGAGGTTCTGTGTAAAAAACCCAAATATGCTGGCAACTATTAGTTGAAGATGTATTACATCATATCATCACTATACTTAAGTCACGCGGAACAAGAAACAAAAAGATAGGAATATTTTAGAAAAATATGAGAAATTATCAAAAATGAGTCAAAGAAATGCAAATTTTGCATATAGGGGCTGTTTCTGCCTTGGTATTGCGAAACAAAAGCTACTAACCCAAACAGCTTAATGCATCTATTACAGTAGGTTTTTACTTCTTAATTATATATTTGAAATAAATTATTTTGTTTTATTTACATTATTGTGTGCTGATATTGAAAGGCAAAAACATTAATTTTCGTGGCTGATTATTGTTAGCATTCCATTGTTGTTATTAAAGCCTCAAAGTTCCAGAATGGTTACAATAACTGGAGTCCATTGTATTTGACTTGTGTTGTTGGAAATAACCGCTTCTACTACTTCCTTTCGCTGTGACTTACAGGTCACTCGGTATATTATTAGAACTTGATTTAAATTCTCTGACAATAATATTGTGATACGCTTAAGACTTTTTTATTTCTATTTATCTTATGCTATTTCTTCCGAATTATACACTGTTAAAAAAGCAGAAAAGATATACTTATTAATTGAAACATGGGCATATAATGTATTGCAACAATTCAAGCAAGCATCTCCCCTACTTAATTTGTGTAAAGAAAATGTACCTTATTTGTGCATGCGCTTTGGCAAGTAAAATATTCGTATACTTTGTTGCTTTCTTTTATTTCTCGAACTTTATGTCAATTGATAAATTATAAAAAAGGTACTTCGAACTAAATCCTAGAAATAAATAAATCGGTACAGGCATATATTTTTTATTGTATAAAGTCAATTACCATATTTTTCAAGTAGAAGGCAGCCTATAATTTTAAGCTTTTGTAGATCTTTATTTTATTTGGAAGTGGTTCTCTATTAGTGCATCCTTCTTTGTAGATTCTTACATAGTAGTAATAATAGTTAATTTTCAAGGATCGGCAAAAGATGCACATATGTATTTTTTTTATTTCTGTTTACTGTTATTGTTTGATTGATTTTTATTTAAAAATATATATATTCTTACTTTTTTGAAGTCGAAGATTTTATTTATTTAAGAAATGAAATTGTTGCATCTACAAAAGCTAAAAAAACGATCCTTAATTGGAAGGATACACTTTGTCTCAAAGAGAAAGTATTAAATACAGTAATATAATGAGTTTATACGTCTAGCTCTCCGAAGTTATTGCAATACGCAATCACTGCATATTTATATGCAAAATTGATGTATTATTTATATTTTATCGTAAATTCGTATATATCCAGTAAAAAATGAAATGTTATCGTATATCCCTTAGTCCTAAACAAATTTAGAACAATACGTCAAAATTGTCTCCTAATTGTGATATTGGTGATGTCATCTCGTCGTATGTCGAGGACTATTTTAAGTAGATTAAAACAAAATTTTATGTGATAAGACTCACTAAAGCTATGTGTGTGATATAACAAAATAAAGAGAATAAATTAAAGTTATTTTTATTAATCCTTGCCAATGTGCAATTACTGTACTACTAATTTATTCTTGGGTTGAAAATGTAGGAAAAAGTATGTATTTTGTTATCCTTTTATTGTTTTCTTCGTTTAACCTATTTTTTTTACATCAAATGTTTCTGTATATTAAAGATGATATATTTTGTGTATATGATTTTTTTAGTAGAAATAAAAAGTAAATCAACGCATGGTATTTTTATTTATCACAAATTGCCATATAAGAAATGCAAACCTTTATAACATAATAAACAATTTACCGTCCCCTTAATACTACAACTAGGTAATTTGAAATTGACGATATATGGAAAATAAATTTTGTACCTTTCAATAGGTATGCTGGATATGGAAGTTGTTTTACTAGGATATTTTGTGCTTTACAAATACTGTGAAACTTGCCTGGTTATTGCATTAAATAGAACATAAAAAAAAATAAAAAATTACAAGGAGATAATTGAAGTTGTAGTACTAAGAGCACGATATTAACTTTTGCATAATCATAAATTTTAATATATAGGGTGTGATTTTAATCCATAATTGCAAATTTTAAAATTTAGGATTATGAATTAAAATCACACCCAGTATATTAAAATCGCACTCTGTATATTAAAATGTACAACCGTGAATTAAAATTACATTCTGTGTATTAAAATTTCCGATTGCAAAGTAAAATCACACCCTGTGTATTAAAAACTTCCAATTACGAATTAAAATCACACCTACATACAAATTTACCATTGCGAATTAAAAATCACACCTGTATATTAAAATTTATCATTCTGAATTAAAATCGCACCCTGTGTAATTAAAATTTACGAGTATGAATTAAATTCACATCCTGTATATAAACATTTACGATTGCGAAGTAAAATCACATCCTGTATATTAAAAACTTACTCGATTACAAATTAAAATCATACGCTTTACAACAAAATTTACCTTTACGAATTAAAATCATAGCCTGTACATTGTTCGCCTAATCCTGTTTGATCTTGTTTAGACCCATTCAGTGCCATTCAGCTTTGTTCCATACCATTTCTTTTAATTTACACTACGGTCGTGAAAGCCTATACATGTTGGTCCAGATACGAAAGGGGGATTGCCTCTATAAATGGCAACAGCGTATTCGAGACTCACTGAGAGATCCTATCCAGTTGTAGTATATGAAAGCGAGCAGCGGTACGCACGCATATTACTATAAATACGCATATCTGCTCAATTACGTAATATAATTCAACAAAATGAGTTAATACATAATTACTGGTTAATTTTTCTGTATTCTCAGATTATGTTAGAAATTGCAGTTTCCTATATTCATTTTGTTGCTGCTATGCGATGCAGGAGAACGAAAAAGTAATTCGAAGTAGAAAAATAAACAACGATTCTTATAAAATTAAACTAAAGAAAAATAACTTCGATAATTGTACAAAATAAATTGAATTTCTAACAATGTTACTTTATTAAGAGGAAAAATCTCCTGGCAATTTTGAACTTTGTAACTTTTGTATTTGTTGCATTTCAAAATACGTTTCATAGTACTTCTATTAACACCGATTTCGTCTGTAATTTGCCGACTAGAGCAAGGCTCGCCCATTTAAACCAACGAACAAACCTTCACTTCTCTCTCCACGATCACTTGTTAGAACTTTGCAAGCGCACAGCTACGGTAGTTACGCACGGCGAAGCTGGCCGGCAGGGATAAATGCAAGTATGCTAGATCGCGCTACGTACAATATATCTCGCACCCCGGTAAAACCTGGACCAACGTGTACGACATGGACGTACACGTTATACCTTGTATATGGAATTTTGTATTTGTAATTTAAAATTACATCAAAACTGTTGTACAACATACAGTGCAAAAATAAAAACTTTCCGACAGTACTCTAACAATACTTACCTGCTTCTAATATTTACCATTTTACTTACTAATCGTTCAGAAGCGATAAATATCCTATCCCGGAATCGAAAATAAAATTCATGAATGATAAAACTATTTAAATTCTTTCATAAAATTCGCCACCAACATTATAAAATATTCTTTTCGGAATGGAATTTGTAAATAAAGACGGTAGCGAGTGATATTTTTCGTACTCTATATGCGAGAGATATATATTTTACTTATTCAATTTGTCCACGAGTGAAAAATATTCCATCTAAGATTTGAAAATAAAATGCACGGGTGATGTAAAAATGTCTTTTTATAAATATTGCTTACGAGTGAAAAATATTTTGGACACTCTTCTAGCCCTGGTTTCAGCAACTGATCTACTAACGTCTTCAGTATATACTTCTGATTTTTATTTATCTTTTACTCCAAGTATGGCAATAAATTCACTACTAAAATCGTATTAGATTCCATGGAAATAGATATCCACATAAGACCAAACATCAAACAAGAATGTCAACATATTTTTTCAATATGAAATATGAAAAGAACATAATATCAGGTAACTTATTATTGGAAAGTGCTAAGATGCGAAACATAAAACCTGGTTTCTTATCATTGGACAATAAGTGAAATTTCAAACTTTTGCATTTTCCAATACTAAAAATACAATATCAGCTGTTATTATTTTACGTCGTTCCACGTCTAAATGCCGAAAGGTCAAGTTTAGTATCCCTTATTAACCTGGTACGAAAATCGCGTGTCGCCTTTATGCAGTACAAAACACACACAAAGTATATATCCACATAAATAATTTGAACATTCCTTTATATCGACTCATTCTCGAATTTGTTAGTCTCGTTCAACATTATGTTACGGTAATCACATTTCTTTGAGCGTTTGTGTTGTTACATCAATTTCTTTTGTATTTAAAAGCAATTGTTTGAAGACATTTTGAATTTCACAATTGGTTAAGGGAAATACATACATGTAAAGGGGTGAGTGCCTTTGTGAATGGAAGTTTCATACTTAGAATTTTTCGTTACACAAAAATTTTGACGTCAACCTGTTTTTTTTTTAATAATTTATTTGAATCTAGACTACTTTCATGCATTAAGAGATTTAATTCTTTTTCTGTGCTCTATGGAATAATGCAATAATTACTTACCATCGCTTTCATAAAAATCTGGGACAAGGGATACTATTATGACATTACCCATTTTAAACATGTCTTTTGTAAACTATGAAAAAAGATGTCAAATTGTCTGTCAGTGTCAATCGTAAATGGACAAGTCATTGTCACACGATTGAAAAAACGTCAAAATGAGCTCATAAGAGTTGTCCCAGATTTTTATGCAAGTGACGGTACATGCAATCAACTTATTGGAAGACCTCAATTAATCTTCTATTTATAAGTATAGTATAATATCTACTACGATAAGCCAAAACAAAATTAGTGTTGATTATAAGTAGTAACACCTCTAATTAAAATTTGTCAACCGCAGAATGCGGCACTTTACCTTAATAATCGAAATCTATCAAAAAATTTATAAAGTCGATTTTATACCTGTCAATTTATTGATCAATTTATAGAACTACATGGTGCGACTTCAACTTATATCTTTACATTTGTCAATTTCCAGTGCAATTTTGAATTCTAGCTTACTTCAATTTCAAGTTATTGACATATGTCAATAAATTAATCAATTATAAGAACTTGGCCAAACTGTAGAAATTGACGAATTAGAACATATTCTATTTGTGCTTCAATTTTTCTTCAATTTTCTAGTTGTCATTATCATTACTGTCACTGTATCGCATGAGGAGTGCATGTACGTAGATTGTGATTTTGTACATACAATGACGAGGATAAAGTCGATAAGGCAAAGAAAGCGAATAACAAATTTGAGAAAGGTTGTTTTCTCTGCTATTAGCCAAGATAACTAACCTTATAACAAAATCAAAATGATCAAAAAGATAAAATGGGTTAAACCGTAGCCGAAAGCAAAAAAAGGCAATTTATCATTAGTTGAATCAGAATTTGCAACAAATCCAAAACAGTTTAAGAAATATCTTCGAAATGATGGAGATTCTTTGACCATTGAATGCAGTCAAAGGTACGATTCCAAAAAGGATACGTTCTTTAGAATTGCTATAACTGCGAAAGAAAAGTTCATAATTACTTTATGAACAAAATGAAATAATTAAGTAACAGGTAACTATTGAACACCAGACATCACTATACACAACTTATGTTAATTTCAGTTAATTTATTGACAGGTGTAATACAAGGACTAAGAGCCAAATTCATAGTCCTAACTTGGTTAGCACTCAACTTCATCTCATCTGCTACTCATATTGAACTCACTCAAGTGATCTTCATTCAAACCTCATTTTTCGGATTCATGGAGACTAGGATATGAGTTCCTAACATGAAGAAAATATGAGGAGGCGTCTGTATCTCACGTCAGAGTTTTCGTGACGTTTTTAACACGAGTATGCGCATAGCCAAATAATTTTGAAAGGCGGCAAGTGAATTGTTAGGGGTTCTTTTAACTGTCCGAAAGTTAGAACGTAAAACCTGTTGCGTTTGCAAGAATTTATTATTGTACAAAACTTCTATTATGAATAATAAAAATTTTTTCACCAGGGACGAGAAAATATTTTTAAAAGAACTCGTGGCAAAGTACAAGGACATCGTAGAATGCAAAAAAAATGAATTTTACCTGTATCACCAATAACCCTCTAAAATTGTATTATTGTATTACCTCAATAAACTAATGAAAATGCATTCTTACTAGAAATGAACCGCTTGCATAAAACCGTAGAGCAACACAATTGCATAATGGGAGGTATTGGTTACCTACGTTGATTCATCGGTGGATCATCAGGATAAACTAGGGAAAGTATAATATTTTGTAGTATAGTATTCCTTGAAAATCTATATCTTTGCAGTAGTTCATTATTATTATATTTTTGTAGAGGATTCTGCGCATCCCTTATTATGCGTCTGTAATAAACTGTAGGTTATACATCACTCATTAACCGTATTTGAATTTGTATACCGTGGTACGCGTAAATAGGGAAAGTCATCTACGTAGTCAACAAATTCCAAAAAATCATTCATTATAAAATTTAAAATATCCATAAATGACTTTTGTTTTATTTTCCAGCTACCGGATGACTTTATTCTTTCATAAATAATTATGAGTGCTTAGTTAGTGTCCTACCCCGTACTTTAACAATTACTTACTTCTCACTCACTCACAACTCAAATATAAGGCACCAATGAGTACCTAATTGTCTATGAATTCCGATTTGTCGGAAGAAGACGCTATGAGTGACGGGTGAGGGTGAGTGTTACTTAAGGAACATCTATGAATTTGGCTCTAAGTTCTTATTTAAAAGCTAGATATTGATTAAATTTAAGATCTAGGAATTATTAGTAGATGTAAAACAAAAACAGGTTCTAATGAACAGCTATAATTTGATCAATTTAAAGATCTTGAAATCGGCTTAAGAAAAATAGAGTAGGTTCTAAATTATTTTGTATTAATTATTGCGCAAGAAAATGTAGCCTTCTTGTGTGATTTATAAACTTGACGTTTCAGTTGCCGTTACAATGACGTTCGCAGTTGGCGTTTATTTATCCACTGTATAGCTCCAACTGTCAATTACTTAAGGCTGATTTACACGGTCAAAGAAATTGTACAGTAAATTGTCCAATTTCTTGTCGAATAAATTCAACAAATTATTGCAACATAGTATTTGTGTTTACACAATTCAATTTCTTGGTTCAATTTTCTGGGAATATACATTACTGCCAATCACATACAATATAACCTTTGAAAATTACTAAACAGTTTCTAAACAAACATTTGTGATGGTTGATTGTGGTTATCCACTTGAAATTTAAATTTAATTGATATATCTCTTATAAATACATTATGTTGTGTAATGTAACTTGTGCTATCAAGGCTAATTACTAATTACTACGTTCATACACCAACCATGTGCTAATGAACGATATAGGTTACGTTACTATGTTATGACTTGTGACATGAACCAGCCGTGTATTTCAGGTTAGGCACAACAAAATCTTCAGTTGCCATACACAAATATAACTATATTCCCCAAAAAGATTTGACGACAAATTGGACCTGTTCTATTACGTCCAATTTCTTGAACAACTTCTTGATTCAGCTTATTGAATGTCAAATGTCTGCTTTACACGGTTCAATTAGTTGAATATTCAATAAAATGAATATTCAATAAATTGTACAATTTCTTTGACCGTGTAAATCAGCCTTTATAAACTTGCTGTAGATTGGAGCGGGAACGTTGACAAGTAAATAAAAGTACATAACCTCAAAATTTGTTTGTATTTAGTTAGAAGTTTCTAAAGTGGATTATTTAACAGAAAGATATAAAGACTTGGTGGCACCTGTAAAATGCTGAAATTAAATGCAAATGATGAGTTGCAACGGAAGTATAAAATAAGACGCATTAATAGAACCAGATGAGCAGCAGGAAACTCAATATTTTGTTGATGTTTTGCAATAGTTTGTATACAAGGATGACAATTCCTGTATTTCAAATCTATCAAATATAAGAAAACTACAATTAAAAAAAAACAGAAAAGATCTAATGATATATCCTGGGAAAGTTTATAAAAGGATGAATTTGTTGTTCATATTCTTTTACTTATCGCAAGGAACGAGTATGTATGCAACTGCTTGCGTGGGCTCACCACAGGGATCAAATCATCCTGTTGCAAGTTCTGTTCAGGCCCTGTTTATCTAAAATCACTTTTCTGTCATTATTTTCGTATATTGACTCGTTCCTGCGTAAACATACCGCGTAACTCATATAACCAAGGTTTTTTGACAATTCAAATTTAAATTATCACGTGACATGTAAATTTTTGTTTCATTGGTTTATTATTTAACGGCAGCAAACGGCAACGACAAAAGTTAAAAATTAGTTAAGTCCGAACAGTAACTTGTTACGCTGCAATTTTCTGTCCTTGAAAAATTCTACAAAATAATGTGTAAATTATTGCATCATTACAAACGGGCCTAAGAAAAATAAAATATAATTTATTATGCACTACCGCACTACTTTTTTATGAACATATTTTTCAATACTCCTAAAATCAAACAGTAACAAAAATTTCTTCCGATAAAATCTTAATCTAACAATTGAACCAATTACGAACCCCTACATGATGTGATTTATATCCATTTCATCACGTAATTATTCAGGTACCGTATGTGCGTGCAGCCCCACGTAGAGCTTTCAAATTAAGATATAATCCAGCAATTATACAGCACCTAACGCAACATGATTTCAATCAGGATGATTGAACCCATTACCCGAATGTTAAGTTTGTATTGATACACCAACGAACTCCCGTTCAGTCCTTGACTGGCTTTTGTCGTCGCACTACCGGCGAATTGACAAGAATGACCAATTAATTATTTAAATGGCCTGATTAATGTCATAAAAATGTCATTCCTACGTGGCACCGAAGAATATTACCAAAAATTCCTCGAACTGCAAGAAAAATTGAGAAAAAGGTAAGCCTTGAAATACATTTTAATTTTTTCTATTAGGAGCTGTTTGTTTGTATTGTACGTTTCTTGAGAGTACAAACAAAACTTTTTTGATTATTCCAGTGAAGAGGAAAGGCTGTTGTTGGAAATGAAGTTTAATGAAATGGTTCAAGTAACCAGGGAAGAGTAAGTATTTTTTTTTGAAACACTTTCGTTTTGATTTTTTCTATTTAGTAAATTCCATTATTTTTTTCTTAATTAAGATTGCATAAATGATGATTATTAAATAAACTTTATGTAAAAAAGTTGTTTTGTATCATATTTGCACTGCTAGAATTTATTAAGTGTTCACAGTGGGAACTTTATTTCACCAAATTGGCAGTTTTTATAATTTTTACATACACTACGCCTATGAAGTGATATTGTGCTTTTCTCAAAAATTTTTACTCTAGAAAAAATAGTGATTGATTTGGAGGCATAAAATCGAGAATTTTGATAATTTTTGACAATTTTCATGATTTATATTTGTCTGTTTGCACCTTAAGCAAATGCAATGCAACTTTTACGAAAAGTTCTTCCTTTATTGTCATTGATTGTCATACATCAAATGTATCTCAATTAGACAGTTGGTTGACTGTCATCTGCTCATCTGTCACCGCTTGTCCGAGTTCCTCTTTTTGCTCCTAACAACTACATGCTGGGACACAGTGTAATAATTTTACAATAAATAATGTAGAATTATTACACAACATTAATACAATTAATATTCAAATAATCACATCGAACACATGATTGTTTGAACAAAAAAATATTTTAAGCTGCAATAAACAATTAAATTTAAAAAAACAACAAGTTTTGACAACTAAAGGTTGGGACGCAAAACTAAATTGGTATAACTAATAACTCTAGTAACCCGTGATGTCTCCTTTTGACTTGATAACCGCTCGAATACGAGTTGGTACACTTTTTACTACCTTCTTGCAAATTTCAGGAGTTAACGTGTCCCAGATTTGTCTTAATTTGGCTCATAAATCAGCAATTGTTCTTTAAGGATTGTTTCTTATGTATTCTTTCATTTCGAGCCATTCATTTTCGATGACATTTAAGTTCGAGCTACTTGAGGACCAAGACGACAGTTTATATACTGTTGGACAAACTCTTTGGTTTAACGCGCGGTATATACGAGGCGCTATCCTTCTGGAAAATAAAATCGACATCTCTTCCGTACAATTTTTCTATATTATGCAACAAACTACCCTGCTAAATTTCTTTATACATTGCAGCGTTCACCTTACTCTCAATCAGCTCCAATTGACCCAAACCACTGACAAACATAAAACCCCATATCGTTTTTGCCCACAAACGTCAAGCTTAGACTCGTCATTGAAAATAACTTCCCTACAGTCGTCAAAAGTCCAGTTTGCTGTTGATTTTGCCCAAATCAATCGGTTTCGTTTGTCAACAGCAGTTAATGGGGGTTTCTCTTTGGTTTAAATAAGTTACTTATATAATTTACTTATGTTCATACATAAAAGCCAACTTGTTCCGAGTTTTATGTATATATTTCCGACAACACTCTTGAGACACATTAACACCATTGTAATTTCGCTTACAGTTCTTCTTTTGCAAATGTTTTTTTTTTTGGATTCGTTCCATTATAATTCTGCGTCTACCAGTACTTTTTCCTTTAATTTCGATAGTTCCAGTTTGTCTCTATTGTTTGACAATGTTCCCCACTGAAGATTTTGCCATTCTTAATTCAGTGGATTCAGATTTACTTTATTGATTTTCCTCGACAATACTTGGGCACACTTATTTCGCCTAATTTTTGTAAAGCAGGCGTACTTCTAACCATTAAAAAAAAATTAACGCTATTATTCACTTAGACATTAACAGTAGATTACCAACAGAGGTGGCAGCTAAGTGTTCCAACGTTTGTTTTTGAAGGTCGTATGTTTTTGGAATTTTAATTAAAGATACAATTAAAGAATAGTGTTAACAATTCGTCTGATTAGAATAATGTTGCCCTAACTCCATCTTAGCAACAGTGGAGTTAGAACACTGTTATTCTGGGTAGTCGAATTGTCAAACGTTGCTATATGTTCAAAAAGATGTTTCAAAATATTTTAAAGTATCTTTGAAAAAATCCTTAATCGTCCCAACATACACATTGGTCCAGGTACCAACGGGGTATTGCCTTTGTGAATGGCAACAGCGCATTCGAGTCTCACTGATAGATCGCATCCAATCGCAGTATATCATAAAGCGAGCAGCGGTACGCACGCATATTATAAACACGCATGTCCGCCCAATCACGTAATATTATAATTCAACGCCTTCTGACAAAATGTGTCAACACAGAATTACTGCGTAACTTTTCTGTATTCTCAAATTATATTAGAAAGTACAGTTTCCTATATTCATTTTGTTGCTGCTATACGATGTAGGAGAACGAACAAGTAATTCTAAGTAGGAAAATAAACAACGATTCTTACAAAATTAAACTAAAGAAAAATGAATTTGATAATTATACAAAATAAATTGAAATTCCAACAATGTTACTTTATTAAGGGGAAAAATCTTCTGGCAATTTTGAACTTTGTAACTTTTGTATTTGTTGCGTTTCAAAATACGTTTCGCAGTACTTCTACTAACACCGATTTCGTCTGCAATTTGCCGGCTAAAGCAAGATTCGTCCGTTTCAACTAACGAACAAACCCTCACTTCTCTCTCCTCCCGCTAGGGGTTTCATTAAAGGGATTTGAGGCTGTTCGTCTATTTGCTGGCATTCACGGCATTTAATGGTCTGTACCATCTCTGCGGTTGTATAACCTAAAATAATGTATTCGATCTCTTGTTAGGACCTTACGAGCGCACATAAAGATAAAGAGTGCATCTGATAGGCTTCTCAGAGTTACTGAAGTTACGCGCGGCGAGGCTGGTCGGCGGGGATAAATGCAAGGATGCCAGATCGCGCTACGTACAATATACCGATTGGGAAAATGTGAAATTAGCCATATCGCTATCTCCTCCTCGCTCTCAAGCGGAGGGGTTAGCGGCAGTCGATGGCTCAAGGTTACCGATGTGGTTAGTTACGCGGTAGACTGCCTTATGTGCGGACGATCTTAGTAAGAATTTCTAGAGTATTTACTTTCCTTTTTTTTTTGATTTCATTTCAGAATCTGTTTTTATTTTCGTCGTTAGAATTTCGTATTAATTTCGTCTAAGCTTCGTAGCAACAACAAAATAAATATGCGAAACTCTCATTTCCAGGCGACCTTGACTTCAAATTATTACGTGCGCTCTTCGCAACAGTACGTCTACATCCCGACATTGTTTGAAGTGTACTGGCATGAATTGCTCGGATTTCACTCAGTACCCTCCACGCTCTCTCGTATGTACGGCGAGAGAGCGAGGAGGGGATATCGATATGGCTAATTTCTCATTTTCCCAATCGGTATCTCGCAGCCCGGTGAAGCCTGAGCCAATGTGTATTTTGTATTATGTAGTTGCTAGGGCTCGTATAAAAAATAGTCATGTATGACCCGGAGCTTTTATTTTTTTGCGAGTAATTGAATGATCAAAATCTAAACAATTCCTCTTTTGTTGGAAATCGCAAATGCCGCAAAATCTAGCTGCAAATATGGTTGAAACATATAAATTGTAAGAGTGAATAAATCAAATCCAAATACGATGAAAAACTGTTTTTGGTAACCCAAATTTCAATACAATTTCATTGGAGATCTTTAATGTATTCTTCAAGGATATTTTACAACTGCAGCAATTAAATAGAAGCACATCAATCAATTTTTAGTCGGAAACGGATTAAGTAGGATTTTATCTTAAGGTGATCGTAGAATTAAGCTGAATAAATTATATCTTATTAAAAATTAAACTCAAAGAGTAGATATTGAAGCAAAAACAAATACCTAAATAATCAATCGAAATGGAAGAATTAACTTGGGTAATAATTCTCGATAAGAAGAGAAAAAAAAACATTTGTAACTTAACGGAACAGCAATTTGATTAAAGTACTAAGAGGTACAAAATTAGGAATAGTACAAGCATATTAGCTGAATTTAGTGTCCATAAAGCTGATGACGTCGAAGGTGAGTGTCTGAAAGAGGACGTAAACCTTCATAATAAATGTCGAAATTTATTTTAAAATTAGAGAACCTGTAGTCATTTTACCATTGGAAATATTTATGCGTTGTTATACTAGATAGAGTTACGAGATTTGCAGCGATCCTGCCAACACGAATGTGTCGCATACGGGAAAGTCAAAGTGGGGATATGTCGATATGTGGTAGAGAATAATGATAAACAACAATATTCTCGGCACACCCCGCACCACACAAATTATTAATTAACTCGGAAAGGCCGTTTCGAAGACACATGGGTCTTCATCTTTAGCCGCGTACCGATTGATATGAGAGAACATATATTAAATCTAACGAACCCGCTCTATCCCTATTCTACAAGAAAAATATATACAAGTACCTAACTTTTGCCGCTTAGACTAGAAAGCAAGTTAAAATAAGGAGAAAAGGCGGAAAACGGCCTTGTCACCACGAAACGTAGGACATCCCACCTTAATAAAAATAAAAATCGAGTGAGACAACGGTTATGTCCTTTCTGTTCATTAAAGTTGTGTGCTTTCCGCTTCTACCCTTAAAACTAAAGACACAACCACCACATACAATTTTGTAAATTCCCAACCA
The DNA here is from genome assembly GCA_029619315.2 of Dynastes maya. NCBI lineage: Eukaryota > Metazoa > Arthropoda > Insecta > Coleoptera > Scarabaeidae > Dynastes > Dynastes maya. The sequence continues at coordinate 19,621,094 of JAROYE020000003.1, read as the reverse complement.
TTACAAAATTGCATGTGGTGATTGTGATAAAGCCTATATTAAACATAAACATAATTGTTGTAACCTTCACATAAAAGGACATTGACTTTGTCATAAATAAATAAGTAAAATAAATTAATATATGTATAGATAAAAGATATAAAGATAAAAATGTATATCGAACAAACACAACAAAAAACTAGTAAACTGGACCAGCACAAACATATTAAAATTCTACATTGAAGTATTCGTCGAGGGTGTAAATTACTTACCACTATTGGTCAAACGAAACGAGCGATAGGTATTAGATTCAATGAACACATCAGGTGTTACAGGTACGGGAACATAGTCAAGTGTAGCAAAACACATAAACGATACCGAATATGTTAAATGTTAATGTTAAATGTTAATGTTAAATCAGAAAACCTAAAATTGATTAAAAACGTGATTTCGCCGCTTGAACTGGACGCCTATGAGACAATTTACATAAATTAGAATGCAAACCTAATCAATAAAGAGAAGGGACCTTTACACTTTTCCTGCCCTTTCGATTTATTACGGTAAAGAGGTTACTTGATTTATGGTTGTGCTAAGACGTCGATCCTTTCGTACATTCCGTATGCGTCCAGTCTTTAATGTTAAGGGTAGAAGCGGAAAGAACACAAATTTGATGAACAGAAAGGACATAACCGTTGTATCACTTGATTTTTATTTTTATTAGGGTGGGATGGCCACATGTCTTGCGTTTCGTGGTGACAATACCTTTTTCCACCTTTTCTCCTTATTTTAACTTGCTTTCTAGTCTAAGCGGCAAAAGTTAGGCACTTGTATATATTTTTCTTGTATAATAGGGATAGAGCGGGTTCGTTAGATTTAATAATATGTTCTCTCACATCAATCGGTACGCGGCTGAAGATGAAGACCCATGTGTCTTCGAAACGGCTATTCCGAGTTAATTAATAATTTGTGTGGTGCGGAGTGAGCCGAGAATATTGTTGTTTGCCATACTACTCCACAGTCCTTGCTATCATTATTGGTAGACCATTATATTTACCACGAACTCCGCGACGGTATATCTTTAATATCAAGCTCACAACAAACACATTTTTCGATTTGTCATTTAAGAAAACCCATTGTTGTAATTTCTATGAATTTTTTCAATGTTAACTCAAAACTGTTTCAAGTGGATTTATGTGCTTTTATCTGATTATTCATCCTGAATGAATTTCAATGTTTTTGCTGCATTTCTCCCGTATTTGTTTGCAAATACGTTTCAGTAAGTATAGAAATAATATATTTTTTTTTTTGTTTAGAGAGCAAACTTATTACCGCAAGCTGCGTAACCAGTACAAGCGTTTTTTGGAAGAAGACCGCAGACGGCAAGAGAGAAACGAGCGCATAATGAGGATTCTAGAACGAATCGAAAGCAGAGCGGCTGTTTTAGCAGCGAAAACAGAGAGATTCGAACTTCTCCGTCAACAGTACCAAGCCTATCTACAGCGAGTTTTCTCGAACATAAAACACACTCACGAATCGAGCCCTCAAATTTCTAAAGGAATTTCAGTAAGCGTCAACGAAGAGCCAGATTTATACAGCCATCCTATCTCGCAGAAAACAATTTATGAAGATGAATTGGACAATGTGACGCATGCAGCTAAGGATTTGTACGAACATCCAATTATTAAGAGAGCTCTTGCTAAGAAAGAGAGAAACCCGTTGGATTCCAAGTTAGATGTTGTTAAGCAATACCTACGAAGTTTATCCTCACCAATGTCAGGAGACGAGATTTTGAAGACTACTAGATCTAGTGCAAAAAATCCTTCCATTCATACATCTGATCTTACAGATTCCAACGGTACTTCTTCGTATAGGGACGATGTAGAAACACAAGAATATTACAAAACTAATACGGGCAAAATAGCGGATCAAATTATGAATTCGATCAATTCCAGACCGCGATTTTCTGATGCTCATTATAATAAATTAAGCACTAACACGCTTTTAGGAAATCAAGACCGAGATGAGTTGCTAGAAAATAGCTTTTGTGGTACAAAATATTCTCCAAAACAACCACTTTCTAAAAATGCTGATTATATTGAAGTTTTCAACAACGAACAAATATTAGAAGATGCAAGAAAATCCATATTAAAAGATAAAGAAGCGGTTAAGAAAGGTGAAGTTCGATTCCAAGAAGCCCCTGTCAATGAAAATAATATCACTCCAGATATTTCAGAAATATCTCCTCAAGAAATTGCAGATGAGCCCTCTGGAGTATTGGCAACTAGTCATGAAATAGGCGATGAGAGTAATTACTACTCAACATTTACTAATAACTTGCAATCGAAAAATATTGAAAATTACGATATTTCCGAGAGCTGTAACAATGAGATTCGTGATACATGCAAAGATCAAGACGTGGATATTGCGTTATCTAATCATGACCTTGAACCAATATGGAGCAAAGAAGAAATTAACCAAAATTTCATTACCGAAAAGGAAGTAGATGATATAGTCGAAGAAATCGAAGAAAAAGTCGAAGATGCGAGTGATTTAGAGGAGAAAAAATACGTAGCTCCCATTGACGATACGCTTTATGATGAAAACATTAGTCAAGAAATTATAAACTTCAAAGAAGAAGATCAGAGACCAGTTGGCAATCCTGAACTGGTTACACATGGAGATGACGATCAAGATCAACAATATTATGACAATAATGAGGATTATCCCACCGTAGATTACCAAGAAAACAATAAACCAACTAAGGAATACGATGAGCCCATCCAACATGATACTAAAGATGATCTTGATAAATCAAGTACTCTTGACGTGGATTCTCAACAAATTCAAGAGGAAAAATCTTTAAATCCTGATGATAAACAGTCACTTCAATCTGCGCAACACGATGATGAAGCTGATCAACGAGGCACAGAAAATATTCAATATCAAGATAACGGTCACACTAATTTCGATCACGATGAACATGAACAACAACAATTAGATCAAAACAAGTTAAATTATCCAAGCACTAAGTATGAAGGTAATCAGTCGGTAAGCCACTATGATGAGTCCGGTCCTCCAGCTATGCAGTATGAAGAAAATCAACAGCCTGCTTCGCAGTACGATGCTCAACAAGAGATACAGTATGGTGAAAATGGTCAAATAATTATGCAATATGATGAACGCGGTCAACCTATTATGCAATACGATGAACAAGGACAGCCTCTTATGCAATACGATGAAACCGGTCAACCTATAATGCAATACGATCAAAATGGTCAACCGATTGTCCAATACGATGAAACTGGTCGGCCCATTATGCAATACGATGAAAATGGTCAACCGATCGCCCATTATGATGAACACGGTCAGCCAATGTTGCAGTACGACGAAAATGGCCAGGTCATCATGCAATACGATGAGAGTGGCCAACCTCTTATGCAGTACGATGAAAATGGACAGCCTATATTAGGATACGATGAAAATGGTCAACCTATAATAAACTATGACGAAAATGGACAACCAATTATATACGATGGACACAATCAAATGTCCAATTTTGATGTAAATGGGCAACCTCTTTATCAATATGAACAAAATGAAGAATACTATTCAGAAAATCAAATGTACAACAAGCATCATCAAATTATTACGGAGGACGCGATAAAAGATGAAGCAGTATCCGAGGAACAACTACCAGCAGAAAGTACCAAGCAGAATTCTTCAGAGCAAAACTTCCCTGACAACGAACAAAAATCGAACGTAATAGAAGAAGTGACAGACACCTCCAAACAACGGGCTGTAGCACAAAATTCTCCTAACAAAGAAAGGAAGCATAACGTCATGGAGATGTTAGATACGGACACCGAAAGCGTGAGACAAGACACTAAAATTTCGAACGATAGCGATTTTGATTTTAGTAACAATTAAATGTTTCAAAGTCTAAAGAATCTTATTCTAGTCATGTGAAAATTAAAGGTTCGCCTTTATCACATTATTTACAATTAAGATGCAACATTCACAGTTTAGTCAAGCTAAATATGTATTAGAATGTATGTTATTAACTAGACCTTCATAAGTGCTTACATAAATACTGTTATGCGAAGTTAGATATCAGAGTGGAAATTTTATAAGTACATATAACCCAAAGTTTACTTGTGTATGATTCTTAGTGGTGACATTAAAAGAAATTTTATTACACAAATATTTAGTTATTAAAACATATATGAGAATATTGTATATCATGTTTTCACCACCACGTTAATCGTAAATTGAAATCATTCATATATTTTTGATAGCAACAGAATAGTACACCTCATAAGTGGAGAGAAGTGAGTCATTTTGTGACAATTTCTATTTCTTTAGTTATAACCAAATTTTTTATTGATGACACAAATAGTTGCTAAATTTTCCAGTGTTTATTTTTCAGTTAAACTTTGGGGATACTTCAATTTTTCTTTAATTCCTGTTTGTGTTTCAAGGTGACCCATTACGTTGGCGTCTATAAGGCATTGACATATTCCTATTAAATTACGAAACAAATGAAATTATCTTTTCCTACTACCGGCCATAAGTAAGACAATCATTAGTAACTTGGGCAAATATGCGGTAACATCCAGAGGCGTGGCGAGCGCGTAAAAGTTTACACATAAAATAGAAGGTAAGAAATAAATTATAAAACGTGCTCAAAGACTTACCGTTTTAAAAGTCTTCCGTGAAATCACAAACTCGGTAATATCTGTTAAATATTTGAATCATTAGATATGTTTCCACAGCTGTTTCAGTCAAGTGAGTACGACGTGCGGAATAAATGTTTTTTAACGCCGAAAACGACCGTTCGACATCTAGCGATGTTATATTTGCATATTTAAAATAATCTTTGAAACAACTTAATGCATCTGCACACGCACCTTCACAAATTTTTCTTAATACAAGAAAATCGGAGTCTTTCTCTAAAACACTTTCAAATTTTCGTATTACACACCAATTTGTTTCGCCTTCTACAGCGCATAACTGTGTGTGAACATCATTCACAATTTGAACAGAATTCACTAGTGACATCGAAACATTTTGTAATTTTTCTATTCCCTCCGCTAGTCCGAAGTAATTGTTGTGAATAGTTTGTAAATCTCTTTTAACCTGAGTATCTTGAAATATTTCCTGGCTTTTCTTGATTGCTGCAGCTTCTGTCGGATTAAATTTTAAAACTACCTTCTTTACTTGATCAAAATATTTGTTGTAGTAAAACACAGCCTACAACCATGTTCTCCAACGTGTAACAATCGGCTGTGGTGGTTCAGGTAAATCAGGACACAGTTTGTGAAATAGTCGGGTACGTTTCGTGGACTTTAGAAATACTGCCTTTGTACTAGCAATCAATGCATTTACTAGTGGAAAACACGTAGGAATCGTTTGTGCCGCAAGATTTAGAGTATGGATTTTACACGTTACATGTAAGAAGTTACCACTGTGTTCTTTAGGAAATCGGCCCAAAGAACGCATGTTTGCGGCACCATCACTCATAAACATTAAAAGTTGTTTAGTTGAAACTTCAAATTTGTTCAATGAGTTCAACACCACCTTTAAAATCTCATTGGCAGTACAATTTATATCTCTTTTGAAAGCAAGTAAGAAGGAGGATGACGGTCGATGTGGTTCCATTGTACGTACCATTACATTAACCACAGAATTTTTTTGATGATCTGTTGTTTCGTCCACCCACGACCACAGTTTTTTATCTTTCAATTCCGTTTTCATTCTCTTTTCTATATGTTCACGAGCAAATGGCACTACATTTCGTATCGATGTCCGACTAGGTATTTTACAGTCCGCATATTTATTCCAGAAGGAGACAAATGCTTCTTTGTCTAGTAAACGAAACGATAGATTACATAAAATAAGAGGAACACATAAATCAAATGTAAATTTTTCTTGGCCTCGTGTGTCACTTTTTGCAGAAGAATGCTGTTTGCTTTCGATGTGACGTTGACAATGGCTTCTGGACCAACACATTAAAGGGATTTTACAAACTAGACATTGAATTTTAGCGTCATCAAAAATTAAGTCCGGCATGTCCACTATAAAGTTTTTAACTGTATCTGCCATTGGTCATTTTCGCGACGTACCCAACTGCAATATTTTTAGAGCAAACATAAGCGTACAATTACGAAATAAGTTACGACAGCCTACATATACAGACTTATCATTAGTGTCCTGATTGGAGGGATGTATGTGCGATTTACGGGTTATTTACCTTGACAGCGGTATATAATGGAATTTTACGTTCCTAGGGACGTAAAATAAAGCATTAATATAGCAACAGGTGTCAATACATAACAGAAATTGACAACTTTGACAATTTAAATATATAAGTAAATCTCAAATATTTTCGTAAGACGCTGATTTTTCTTCGAAATTTTGGGCCGGTAGTAGGAAAAATGTAGCATGTCAATCGGGTCGTGCAGTTTTGTGGTCCTTATTTAATGAAGTTTTGAAAATTATTGTTAGTAACGGAGTACTACGGCACTATTAAAAAAGTAACGCTGTCAACTGACTCCACAAATTTAAAAAGGCAAAAGAAGTTGGAAAGGACTAAATGCTGTTATTTTTTTTCCAACTTTTTTGCCTTTCTAAAATTGTCAATTGTCGACGTTACTTGTTAATAGTTATTATCATATGATATGATGATATAAAGCGTTAACAGACCATTGGAGGCCCATTGCTGAATGCACATTTTCCATCTGTTTCTGTTCTTCGCGGTATTCTTCCGAAATAGCGTCTCTCCATTTACTTTGTGGTCTTTCCCTCTTTATTTTTCCTTCTGGTGATTTCCATCCGATATTCCTGATTTGCCTATCGCCTCCCATACGTTCCAGGCGTCCTAACCACTCTAGTCGTCGTTTTCGGTTCGTATTTGTAATTCTTGGACTACAATATAATTCATAAATTTCTTCGTTTGTTCGGGTTTTCCATGCGACTTCACCTCTTTTTCCTCCAAAGATCCTACGTAATATTTTTCTTTCCCCAACTTCCAATTTTTCTTGTAAACTTTTGTTCAGCGTTCACGACTCGCAACCGTAAATCATCGTTGGTTTTATTATTGTTCTGTAGACCCTTATTTTCATAGCGCGGGAGAATTCCTTGCACTTGAGAATTTTATTCATTCCACCGGCACATCTGTTGCCTTTTGCCATCCTTAAATTGATTTCTTCTTTGCACCTCCTATCGATAAGTACACCGAGATACATATATTCTTTTACATTTTCAAAGTCCATAGTAGAACCATCCCCATCCCTCGCTATAAAGGTTCCCTTCTCAATGTTTCATTCTTATTCCATAGTTCCATCTATTTAAATTTTTCATTATTTATTACCAACCCCATATTCCTGCTTGTCCCTTGCTATTGCTTTTAATTCTTTGACGCTCCTTGCCATAAGTAATACATCATCCGCATACGCTAAACATTAATGACTTTTGCTGAATATATATGTATAATATAAAGAACATAACCTCTCTGAAATAGAGCTGCGTTCATGTGTCAGAAACATATCGCAGTAATGTCTCCGAGAAGTACCAACGAGGAGTGTTTGTCGCGGACATTACGCGTTTCCTGAAACCTATGTGTGCCCTACATGTTATGTGTCTGAGAAAATAAATAGATCCATTGATACGTATCCGTTACGTTCCAGCCATGTAAATATGTTTGCTCGGCAACGTCATTTTTATGCAGAATGGAGCACCCCCGCACATTTATCGATCAATTAAAGACTTGTTAACTGATGTTTTTCAAGATCGTGTTATTATATGCAGATATTTGAAAAATTCATGACCATCTAGATCGCCTGATTTGAAGCCAGCGGATTTTTGGCTTTGGAATTATAACAAATTTTGTATTTAGAATACCACCAAAAAGGCTGGAAGAATTAAAAGACGGTATCAGCAATTCAACCCGAAATGTTGCATAATGCGATGTATAACTTCAAGGGCGTAGCCAGGGGTGGGCACTTGCCCCCCGCTGAATGCTGCACAGTTACGCACCACAGCAATGATTGAGAGGACATTCAGTACTCTGAAACATGCAAAAACATGGCTTAGATCAACCGTGATACAAGACCGTCTCAATAACCTTACATGATGAGCGTACACAGAAAATTGGTGAAAAACGATAAGGATTTCAAAAAAAAAGTCCATCGTCATTTTCAAAAGATAACAGAAAATTGTGTTTGGTGTAATTTTACATTTTATACAGGGTACGGCGCTTTGAGCTTAGGCCAAAAGTATTTCAAGAAGTAAGAAGAATAAAAAATCAAAGTTTTGCGAACGTAAATATTCGATTATACAAAGGTTATTTAAAATATTTTTGAAGACATATTACTTCTGGTTATGCGGGAAGTGGGTGTCAAATTTCTTATTTTAAATGAAATTTGAATTCCTCTGAAATTCTGAAACAATATTGTATATAATAACCTAAATTTTACCATTTTGAAATAAAATCGATTTTTTCCAAAAAAACACTATTATAGGGCCCGCGTTGTAGGATGGCGAGTTCCGACGCTGTCCGAAGGTACTGTCGGACATCGTTCGGGAAAATTCAAGTTTGAATGCAACGTGTAGTGGCGTAGCTCGACTTATTTTTTAAATTATTTTAGCATAATAAAAAACGACTATAAAATAAAGTCTTGTATTTCCACCGCGCATCTGAAGCGTTCGACATCCTATAACGCACAAACTGTAACTTGTTTGTTACAAACTATGCTGGTTATGGAAGAGTTATTTTGTTAAATTAATGTAGAAGGTCCAAATTATTAATAGTTGTGTCAATAGACTGAAAATACTATACAGAGTGTTTACATTTTTGATACAAATTTGGAATCGACAGAATGAACAAAAGTTCTTCAAATAGCGTCCCACTCAAGTACGATATACGTACTATGGTACGTATAATTAGTTTTTACAAATATCGTTCTTATAAAAATATATTACTGCAATGCTGATCTGAGTTACCGTGTAAAATAATATTAAATGTCAGATTGTCAGACATTTATTCTATTTGTTGATAAAAAATGAACAAAAAAGACAATTAGTTTTCACATAAAAAGAAATTACAAAACAAAAATCATATGTTGACGACAATATAGAAATAAGGATCTCTGGATACTTCGCAACATACCCTACAAACTCGCTAAAGGACGCAGAAATTGCTCTTAGGATTATGTCGACAACTATTCATAGAATCTTATTAAAACATAAATGGCAACCATTTGAATATCATCAGATTCAATTTATGAAATGAAGATCGTATTTTGAGGATAGAGTTTTCCGAGTGGTTCTTGACAAAATCTCAAGAAAATGCCTTATTCACAAAATTAATACTATGGACTGATGAAGTTAAGTTTACCAAAAACGGCTTATATAATAGACACAACAGTCATTTTTGGGTAGACGAAAATCCTAGACTAGTACGAGAGTTAAATTTTCAAGTATCTTGGAGCTTTAATATTTTTTGCGCGATAAAGGGTAATAGGATTTTTTGTTTATATTTTTACGCCCAAAATTTAACCGGGGAAAGATATTTGTATGTTATACAAAACGTAGTGAGGGAAGCGTTAAACCATCTCACAGAAGAAGAAATAGCGAATGTTTGGTATCAAGTGGATGGAGCTCCACCTTACAATATGGGTTCTGTGGGACAGTTGTTGAATATTATATTCGAAGACTAGTGAATTGCCAATAACGGTCCGTATCGATTTTCACCATGGTCTCCTGATTTAACGGCCACGGATTTTAACATTTGAGGATACATTAAAAGCCGAGTGTATGCACATCAAACAACAACCAAAAAAGACATGCAAGACAGTGTTCGATTTGCCTTCAATGGAATATGCCTTAACTTCGTTCGACGTGCCAGTAACAACCAAATGAATACAAGGATTTTAACTTGTTTAGCACACAATGGTATTGTTTTCGACTTCAAATATTTCAAGAAATTTTTATATATTTTTACTGTAATGTTTGTTCTTTGACGTATTCACTGTTTTATCGTTTACCTTTGCTTTATTACAGTTTAAGATTTTATAAATTTATGAATGTTTTATAAAATATATCGATGTGAAAATTAATTGTTTCTTTCTTGTTCATCTCTTTTTATCAACAAATAAAATAAATCGAATATCTACGTTCGCAAAATTTTGATTTCCTACTTACTTCCTGAAATACTTTTGCTCTAAGCTCAAAACGCCGTACCCTGTATGTTTAAGTTTATGTATGAAGGTAATAGTACACGTTTAAAATTTTATATGAACTCCATCATTTCATTCTTCATGCTGAAAATCTTGTCCATGCCTAGAAAAGTAAAACGCATAGCAAACCATGTAAAGGTGTTTTGTCACTTTTCCGCACAATTATTGCAGGGATAAGAAATTGCATCCACTTCCCCCTTTAATAGAGTAAGACCTTGCTCACACCTGCCCAAAAACTTGGCTAGGCCCATGTAGGTACAACTTGGAGGGAATGTTGGTCTTTTTATACCATTAAAATGGAGGTCATATTGAATAGTTGTGGTAAAGAGTGTTGGATATAGGAAATCCTATTATTCAAGAAATTTAATTTCTATTGTTTTTTGTTGTTGGTTTAATTTGTTGTAGTTGTATAATAAGTTAGAATATATTCCTTACTTTATGATAACCTTGTACATACAAGAAAAAGGGAGCCGCGCAAATAACTGTATTGTTTCTAGACCACAAAACGTACTTATTCACTTTTTTTATTTGACAATCGCTCGCAGTATGGATTTGTGGAAGGAAGTCATGCTAAAATCAATAAGTAAACCAAAGCGCTCCGCCCAAAATCGTACTTATTAGACGGCGACATTTTATGGTTATTTAAAACCCTACTAACAAGACCACAAAGAATTCATACCAAACACGTCGAATGGGCGAATGCGTTTTTAAATGCCGCATATGTAAAAATCGCACGCAGGCGTTGTTGCCACGCCGTACGCAGTTCTCAATTACAACGAAGCAAGTGAAACCAATACGGAGATGGGCGCATTTACAAGAAGTGTGTGACCGAAATTGCAATTTCAAAGAATTATCAGTGCGTGTCTGCCGAAAAGTAATAATCCAGTAATGGACAGGAAGTATGTAAACGGTTTGTCGAAATCGATGACATTCTATTCGGACGAAGCCGACGGTGACAATGTTGAAAGAGACTTGGCAAAACACAGAACAGGTAAGCTGAACAATGGTTGGTTTTGAAGGTTAGGTATGCATATTGTCATTTAATATACAGATGGACAATATTTTGTAAGCGGAAAATAAGCATGAAAACGGAATTTTCTACTTTTAATTAAATTGTAGCGATAAGTATTTCCTACAGAAGACATAATATTATAGTTTTGGACTTGATTAATATAATATATCACTATATCTTCTATTACCTTCAATTTTCTAATCTAAATCTAACATGTGAAGAATATACAAGCATAGATATGTACATTTATATAGATATTTGTTTATTTTAATATCAAGGATACAGCAAAAATGTCTAGCGTCTCAATTTGCAACTTTTAGATTCTCCCTGCATTCATGTTTATTACAACCTTACGTCTTGTCATTAGTATGTGCTCATAATAAAATTTGCTTCGTCAATATACGTGTTTTCATTGATGTAAACTGCAAGATAATACTTTGTAAATCAATAATTTTGTGTTTTATTCTCCAAGAATTTTTAAGTTTAAAAAAAAGTAATCGAGACCTCAATATGTTACCTGTATATTTAGCAAAAACATTGGTGAATGATGTACAAATTAAACAAAAAATTCTTTATTATATTATTTCGCTATTAGTTCGGCTTGACTTAAAATGTTGCATGTCTTAAATTCATATGTAAATACAGAAAATTACGTATAGTTCTCTATATTTTTCTTTCAGATATTTTTAACACCATAACGTTAATTTGAAATACAAGTTCTAACAGCCTGGCTATTATAAAGTAGAGGAAATAATCATATTCTGAAATGATTATCTGTGTTATCGCGTTGTGGTATGTTTTTATTACAGTAATAAGTTTAACAAATACTTATTACTGTAATAAAAATATAACTTCTATAAAAATTCTATTCAAGCATTAGATTACACTATGCAACAAATTTCAAAAAAAGATTTGTATATGTATTTGAATATTTTTGATAATTTTAGAATTAGGTTGTTTAAAAAAAGCTTATCTACGAAGTATATACATGGTGGGGCAGGGAAGTATCCTTAACTTTGAAGGTAAGTAAAAAAAAAATTTTAGAACAAAACTCTATTGTGGCATCAGAAGGGTACAACTGGAAGTTAATTTTACTTAGTTTTAAACAACATATCATTCAAGTGATGTCCCTCACTATCAATGCACTGATGTAACCGGTTTCTGAAGTTCTCCACAACTCTGCGAAGCATCTGTTCCGGAATGCCGCCAACTTCAAGGCGTATTGCATTCTTCAAGGCGTCGAGGGTCCTGAGTCGATGTTTAAACACCTCACTCTTGAGGTAGCCCCATAAAAAGTAGTCGCACGGAGTTAAATCCGGCGAGCGTGCGGGCCATGGCATGCCTGTACTCGATTTCGCCAGTCCCGCTGTGACAGTTGTTGCGCAATGATCTTGTATGGATGGAAGTGAAGGTCTTGGTGGAGAATTCGACGCACAGTACGGTTAGAAAGCCCCAGGGCGGATGCATGCTTGCGAGCAGAACGCTTAGGGGACTGCAAAATCGATCTTCTTACACGGTCAATGTTTTCTGGAGTTCGGATGGTCCTCTGAGCCCCAACTCTGTTTTGCAAAACACTACCACATGCACGGAAGTTCTCCACCCACAACAAAATGGATTTTCGGCCTGGAACAGCATTACGAGGGGGAATTCGATAACGAGTACGCAGCGCACGCTGCACTGCAACGATAGACTTGTTTTGGGAAAAAAAACGTCTCGACGGCTGCAGCGTCATTAGAGCCTGCCCTCACCCTTCCAACACGTCCCCTCCATTCACAACGCCATCTCGAAAGTAGGGATACTTCCCTGCCCACCGTGTACTTGATACCTTTTCGATTTTGATTAATATTAAAAATTCTTTTTCAATATATTCATAAATCCTTAGAGACATAAAATTATAAAAAAATAACTGTTAAGGAATACTAATTTTAAATGCAAACACAAACTGTAAGAAAATTATATATGCACAATCTATATCCTTAATGTACCCTTAGGATGTTAAGGTTTATACAATTCAAAATTCAGTTATAAATAAATTTTGACCATTACCTCGGATATCCGGATCTTGGTGTTATCCGGATATCCGGATCTTGGTGTTATCCGGATCCGTTATCTGAAACTTTGGATCCGGATCCATTATCCGAAACCTCGGATCCGCATCCGCTATCCGCAATCTTGAATTCAGATTCTTTATCCCATCGAATCTAATATCTGATAACAGGGATCCAGCCGTTATCACCGAAACTAGAAGCCCTGACCGTTCTAAGTGGTAATCGTTTTTTTTGCATTTCTTTTTTTTTAAGTTTTGAAGGGCTTCCGGTTTAAAGAGGATGACAGTTGTCAACTGAGCCCTTCGCATCCCATTCAATTTTATTTTGGAAAAACGAAGTTTCAAAGCAAAAACCAAACACGTAACCGAGCACCGTTTTCGTGAAAGATGTATTTGTGTTGATATTGAATCGACTAATTATTATTATTTGTAGTTGTACATGTATTTGGTCGAAACTAAGGTTGAAATTATACAGTAATTGCAATTTTATTTGAAATTTGGTTCAATTTCACAAGAAAATTTACAGGCATGCTATTTAATCAGGGTCATTAATTTTTTATTATGTGGTGTTTTACTTAATCTATCTTTCTTATTATGTGGTGTTTTACCTAATCTATGATCACTTTTCCCACAATCATTTTTAAATAGGATATTTGTAGAACAAGTTATTATAATTGTTGCAATACGTTCACTGCTATGAATATGACATTTACATATATCAGTATCCAAAATGACTACGTTCTGCGATATAATTTAAAATATATTGTATTTAAACAGAACGTTTATTACACACATTTAAAAACATCTCTTCGTGTTCAAAAATAAGTTTGTTAAATATAACGTATGAATATAAAACTATTTGAACACGTTTCTTGTCAAATACAACGGACAGTTAGGGAATTGAGTTGGAATAGCATCTTTTTTAAACCTAGGATATTTTAAACTTACACTTATAGTTTCACAGGTCCTTGAATCTGTAGATGTTGAAAAATAAATAATATCTTTTTTTATTTACTAAGTGTAACTTACAAACAAAGCATACAAAACAGCCGACGCCAGGTTAGGTTAGGTTACCTCGTTTTTTTCATTTCAGAAAAGGTTTTATCGCTTATACAACACTAGAAAAACATTACAGGTATCACCAACAAAGTATGGAAATATCACTACACAGTATTTTTCTTAAATAAAACCAATATAATTTGGATAAACCAATTCAAAACGCAGAGACGGTCTGAACGTGTAAATGCGTGTATGGCTGATCGACGGCCTACTTTAAAATACGTCACAGCCTGCTGACGTCAAAGCTGGTTAGCCTTGTGTTTTCGATAGTAACGATTCAGCCCACTTCTCCGGTAGCTTTTTTAAGCAAATAGTAGGTGGCGTAAAGTTTCTTTCCAAATTGTGAAAACCTGCAGTAGGTCGAGTAATTATCAAACAATATAGCTGCGATAATCACCAGATTTATCGAACACCTATGTAATGCAAAGTAACTTTGAATTGTGCGCATGGAAATTCAATATTACTCCAATTGCATGGATTTTAAAAACTATTGCACTTTTTCTCCATATAACATCAATTCGGTGTTTTCTTTATTAAACACTTTCTGTATTGCAAAATAACGGATCCGAATCCGAGAATCGGATAGTGGATCCTAGGATCCGGATATCCGGATCTCAATTTTGTCGGATACCTACATTACTAGTTGTGATTTGGCCTGCCATATGCCTTTCATTGGCCTTTCCTCTCCCATTCGTGCAACGTGCCCAAACGATCTCAGGCGCTGTCTTTCAATGTTTTCTAAGATAGGTCTTTTCGCATGATTCCCTTTACTACTCTCAAATATCTTACTTCCAATGCTTGAATCTGACATTTTGCTTGTCTGTTCTGTAGTAAACTTAAAACATAATAATCTGATCCAATTCGGAACTTAAAAATTCACACTTGACTTCTTTTTCCTTTTATGTACAGAATGACTTTCTTTAACTAAACACCAAATGTAATCCCCCATCATCTTTTCATCCTACCTTCCTTGGTATCGCCTTTCCACGTTCTGAATGTCTTGGTGATATCTTTCGCCATACACTTCACTCACACTGCTTAAATTAAATGTAAAAAACTCCAAATGGGAGTGTAAAAAATGAAGTTTTAAAGAGATTCAACATCCTTTGTAGTTTTGCAGAAGATTCTGAACGTTTTATTCATAATTCGCACTTCTGTGATTACCGAGAAAACTTGTAAAACATGACGAAAATCAACCCAAGCACTTTTTTCTATTGATGACATTTTATTTTCTGATTCTTTATACTTTGACATATTTCTAATCTGTGGACCAGTGAAAATGCTGATGATACGCTTGGGAACATACTTCTAATGTATTGAAAAACTTCTAATGTCACATCTAAAGCCTTGAAAATTGTTTAACAGCCCTTAATTTCATGTGAAGAGTTGGTAATAAAATGTTGTCTCTAGAAACCAGAGGCTGATGGCACGTTTTCTTTGCCAGGAATAATTTTATTTCGAGTGGGCCAGTCGCGCTTACCGTAGTGTTCGTTGTCGGCTCTACTATTCCCAACGCATAAGAAGCATATTTGGTATAGGCCGAGGTAGAGACCCAGCATTTTAAAATCAACGTAAACCTCCGACCGATAAATATTATACTTAATTTTTTCTAGAAGAATTCTCATATTTTTGGAATCTTCTTTTAGACGTGTTGAATGGGTAAGGTCTATCCGCCTTGCCCATTCAACACGTTGCTAATTCAATTCAGTTATGTAGCAAAACTATCTTAAATTTCTAATGGAACTGTCTACGAAGAGACGCTAGTCTTTTGAGTTATGGCTTAGCCCATCTTCAAGCCACTAACATCAGAACAATAGCAGATCTTAAATTCCACAGAAAAAAAAAATTGGAAATTTTACGTGCTTTTTTAAAAAACTGCAGACGTACTAGTTTGGTGCAAGAGGTTCTATTGGCACAGACTCTCTAATCAAATCATTTAGATCGTCTTGCGAAAATGAGGCAGCTGTAGGTTATTTCTTGAAAGAATTCTTTAGAAGACTCTTCATAAGTTGTTCTTGATGACGTTGACGACATATTTAAGGGATTAAGGGCAAAATTATAAATATTTATGATTTATATCTAAATGGAGAAACCAAAAAGGTAATAATATACAGGGCGTTCTATTTAAAATAACAAAGCCGATGTCTGGTTCGTTACCTATCGATCACTCTGTATATACGGACATATTTTTGAGAAATGCTCTGTAAGGTCTATTATAAATGAAAATTTTAGCTTCCTACTATTTTTACAATAGACCCAATATTACAATTCCCGAAGGTTGGGACAACTTGCCCCCAAGGTTAAGGAAATAAATATACTATACTGTAAATACGCATTCATTTGTTTGCTACTAACACGACCTATCTAATCAAAGATATTCTTATCTTTTTCATTAAATAAAATTCAATCTACATATGTACGTACATGCGCTAAAGATAATGTAGCTGTTTTAAATAAACAACTGCTAATACCGAAATAAACATTGTTGATTTAATTTATTTTTTTAATTTATTCTTCGTGATAGTAACGATGAATTCTATAATATTCCATGGGTCTTACGTAGAGTATAGAAAATTGTAGATTGTAAAATTATTAGCCACACAGGCTGATTCATTTTCGAATCTCACCGTGAGGATCTCGCTTATTATTGGAGGTAGAGTGTAGGTTTAAATTTGGCAAAGTTGCTAAATTTTGTGTTTGTTATGAATCTGAAAAGAGAATTGACCTGTGACAAATGACATTCAAGATTTAAAAAAAAAACAAAAAATGCTAATTTTCTTCTTTCAACTTCCTTATTTCTTATCGGCGCCATATTTAATTTTGACACCCCCAGAAAGGGTTTTTTCTGATTACAACCATGTAAACATGTTGACCAAACTTTTTGATATTATGCTCTATTTAATAATGATAGCAGGGACTGTGGGGTAGTATGACAAACAACACGTAACACAAATATCGGCTCATTCCGCACCACACAAATTATTAATTAATTCGGAACAGCCGTTTTGAGGACTCCTGGGTCCTTACTATCAACCGGATTACCGAATGAATGTGAGAGAAAAATTCTAATTCTACCATGCTTGTTTGTCCCTACTCTCGAGGAAACAAAAAAATATATATATTTGCAAGAAACCACTTTTGCCGCTTAACACTAAACATGCGAAATCTACGGAACGAGAAGGGACCTTCTCGTTCCGTGTTATAACATGTTACTTAAACCATATAGTCATTTTACCCAAATAAATCAAAAAGCCAAGAGTAATAAAGCGGTGCGCTATCTCTGTTTAACAGATTTGTGTTCCTTTTTATGCAGATGGTTTCATATGCGTCCGGTTCACTTGGCGAAGTTACGTTTTTAATCAACTTCAGGTTTTCTAATTTAAGATGCCCGGTTTCGTTCATGTGTTGTGCTACACTTGATGTTTCTGTCTTACCGTACCTGTAGCACCCGATGTGTTCATTGAATTTAGCACCTATCGCCCGTTTTGTTTGACCAATATAGACTTTATTACATACGGTTGATAATGGGAACCAAGGAGTCCTCGAAACGGCTGTTCCGAATTAATTAATTTGTGTGGTGCGGAGTGTGCCGATACTTAGTGTTGTTTGTTATGCTTTATTTGACGAAAAATATATTTTAAGATTAAATTTGGCAGCCATGAAATTTCAAACTGTCAACCATTCCAATTATCGTTCATTAATAATAGAAAAATGTCGTACATCACCGAAAAGAAACGACATAGGAAACAATTATAGTAAATGTTCAAATAACTGGCCATTTTTATTTATGTTCAATGGCGCAAGCTTTCCGGCATTTTGAGCTGCCTTTTATATGGTTTTTCTAGGAATTACATCGGCTTTCTGGAGTCAACGTTGACGTTTTTCAATGTTTTGTGAGGCATCAACTTCATAATTATTATTTTTAGCAACTCCCCATAAAAAATAATCCCGAGAACTTAAGTCAGGATATCTCGCCGGCCATACAACAACTTCTCTATTCCAAACGTTTAATCCAAGACGATCTTGTAGTCTCTTTGCCCTATTTGTCAGGGATTCTATACTGTCCAATAATGTTAGATTTTCACCAGGCCGTGGCTAACATGATTGGTTGTTTGGCTTAAACTGTTCTCTATTGTCGCCAACAACTTTATGGAAGCGTTCGAACAGCAAGCCCTATTATCTTGTAACCTTAAACCAAAGTGTTGGTACAGGTACATTGATGACACCTTTGTCATCTGGCTTCATGGATACGAATCTTTAAATAATTTCCTTTCGCTTCTGAATTACCAACATGATTCCGTACGCTTCACCATGGAGCAATCGGGCGGTTGCCTTTCTTTCCTAGATGTTCTCGTACACCGCCGTCCCGGCAGTGCACTGAGTCATTCCATTTACCGAAAACCTACTCACACGGATAGATATCTCAATGGGCTGTCACACCATCATCCAGCCCAAAAACGTGGTGTTATTAATTCTCGTATCCAAAGGACCATTTCCATATTTGAACCCAATTCGCTTCCTCATGAACTGAATCACGCAATAGTTATTCTAGGAAAGATATTCAAACTACCATTAAGAGCTACACCAACCCTTCTCAACAGCAACACCCCTCATCTAACTCTAATTTCCGTTAGCAAGCGTATCTGCCCTACATTCAAGGTGTCGCCGATCGCATCAGCAAAATTCTCTTCAGGAACAACATAAAAACCGTCTTCAAACCCAATTTCAAACTCTCAGACTACATTCCCATCAAAGACCGCAATCATCTAGAAGCCCTTGGTGTCTACCAGATTCCATGTTCGTGCGGTAGTGTGTTCATCGGTGAAACAAAGCTATCGGTCAGCACTCGTGTTACTGAGCCCGACAGTTGTACGGGATTGTTGTGTGTAGCCGGGTCCGCGCTAGTTGAGCACAGACTGGAAACTAGCCAACAAATCCAATTTAACTCTACCCGGATCTTTTCTCGCAACCCTCACTATTATAGTAGAAAAGTGAGATCTTTATCTTACATCAAATGTGAAAATCCCAACTGATTAAATCTACACAAGCCCTATATAGACCCCCCGAAGATGTCCCATAAGAGTGTGGACAAAACATCGGCAGAAATTACGGCAACGACGCGGTTCTAACCCGGAAACCAAGGGGACTGGCGTACACCAATTGATAAAAGATCGAAAATGGCCTTGAGAACGTGTTTCTCTCTACAAAAGAAAATGAGCATTTTTCGTTTTTTAGAAAATGAGCCTGTACATGTAAAATATATACTTATGTAATTTACTGCAGGTTGTTCTACATTATATCCAAGTGTTGATTTATAGTTTCATCATTTATAGATATAACCCTGCAGATAATATTGTGCGTTAGGTTAATAAACTTATCTATTTAAGCCCTTTTTAGAACTAAATCGCAATTGTATCCTTCAAGTAGTTCGATATCATTCTAAATAAGGCCTATTTGATTTTAAACTGCGAGCACGTGCTACATCTCGTGACAAGATAATACTCAACGCATTTCATGCACACAGTTTAATGAAGTATTTTAGACAAGCGTTATTCTGTAACAAGTCGTTCATAATTCTCCGTTGTATCCATTTAAAAATAGTATAGAATCTGTGCCACCTTGGACGGTTAGTTAATAATTAACACTATTAGTATTTCTGCTCTCATCCTCTGTTCTACTTCAACGGGCCTAACTGAATAGTGTCGGTTTATTTTGGCATTTCTCGTTTCGAAAATGATCACGTTCAAGTAACGTTCAGTGGGCGTTTGCATTATTTCTACTCATCGCATAGATTTTTTGTAAAATTGCCAGTGATTCCTCGGAGTCAGTTGTTTGTGAATGTTTTGGATAGAGGTTTCGTTTTAAGTACAACGATCATCCATCTGTCTTGGTACAGATAAAGAAATATTCGGTTTGAAGAAAAGCGGTGATTGGAGTAACAGAAAAGGGGTAAAAGGGTTGCCGCACGATGTCTTCCAGAGGTGTATTTGTGTCTATCAACTCGGAGGATAGAGCTGACAACCTATTCGTAGCGAATACACCAACTCTAATCAGACTCAATTCTTTCTTCGATGAAACTACGCCAGGTAAGGTTAAGAATCTATCAAAATAGGTTTCTTTGTGGACTATTGAGTTTCAACATTCATTTTCTGCTGGTATCAACTAAATATTACTGTGATCAGTAGACCTGGCATAATCGGTCTTCGCGACAGAATCGGATCAGTCGCATGGGTCGCGTATTATAAATAAAGAGTGTATGTATGTGCGACTTACACCCGCAGAAGTTAAATTTAGAAATCAATACCCTATGGTAAAAAATAAAAACTAACGCGATAAAAATGTTTGGTAAATATAGCGAATATATGCACGCGTTCAAGTGTTTTTATCGCAATTTTTTGTTTGAAAGCGGCATTGTTATATATGTAATGTAATAACCGTGAAAAGTAAGCTAAGTAAATTGTAATTAAAAACTCGTCTGAGTAAGGAATCGAACCTGACATCTCCCGCTTGCCGGACGGGCGTGCTAACCACTACACCGCGAGGACCTTGATGCCAGGACTTGAAAAAGTCTCGTCCCAATAAATTCCAAGGAAGTTACAGATTTTCACAATTCACCCACAGTGACAGATTTTCATAATGCACCGACGGAAGCCAAAATATATTAATTAATTAATTAATGTACTTGGCATATAAGAATTAAAAATTGTCTCTCAAAATATTATGATATATTTGCAGATAAAAATAATAAGCAGATATTAACAAGTAAACGTTCCTGGCATCAAGGTTCTCGTGGTGTAGTGGTTAGTACGCCTGTCCGGCAAGCGGGAAGTGTCAGGTTCGATTCCTTACTGCGACGGAATTTTTTCAAATATTTAGTTAGTCGGAAATTCCAAGGAAAATTCCAAATTTTCATAATTCACAGACGGAAGCCAAAATATATTAAGTAACAAAGTAGTTTCTTAAAAAATCAGTTGTACTTAATACCGTATATGTATGAGTAACTATAGGGATGTAGTAAAAAGCACTTTTGTTTTTCAGAAATAACGAATATATGTATTTATATTGATTGTTTTTTTTTAAATTAAGGTTATGTTAATTTTAATACACCACATAAAAAGTTTGACTTCAATAAATAATATAATAAATAAACGTAACAAACGTAAAAATTTGCACCATCAGGTTTGTTTCACACATTTCTCTCGGTAAAGGATGTTCGCTGTATGAACATTACACAATATTTTAGCTCCATTGCAATTCAAATCCGGAAATTCACTGTTAAATAGAGTTGCTCAATTTGCGCCAACAGCCAGTGGCGGGCGCATAAAAGTTTACACAAAATAAATGGTCAGAAATAAAATATAATACATGCTCAAACACTTACCGTCTTAAGAGATTTCGGTGAAATCACAAAGTGAATAATGTCTGTTAAATATCTGCAACATTAGATATGTTTCCACAGTTGTTTCGGCAAACCGAGTGCGGCGTGAGGAAAAAGTGTGTTTATATGTAGAAAACGAACGTTCTTCATCTAGTTGCGTAATTAAAATAATCTTTGGAACAATGTAACGGTTTTATTGACGCACCTTCAAAAATTTGTCTTAATGTGCCAAAATTTCTAGAACACAAACATTTTTTGCGTCTTCTACCGCGCATAGCTGTGCGTGAACATGTTGCACTATTTGCAGATATTCCACTAACGACACCGAAGGATTTTGTAATTTTTCTATTGCCTCCACTAGTCCGAAGTAATTGTTCTGAATAGTTTTTAAATCCGTTTTAACCTGGCTATCTTGAAATTTCGACTGGCTTTCCTTGATACCCGCAGCTTCCTTTGGATCGAATTGTAATACCACGTTCTTAATATTCTCAAAATATTTATGATAAAAAAACGCGGCCTGTAACCATGTTCCCCACCGTGTAAGAATAGGTTCTGGTGGCTTAGGCATACGGGGGCACAGTCTGTAAAATTTGCGAATACGTTTTGGGGATTTGACAAACACTGCTTTTGTATGCGCAATTAAAGCGGCTACTTCAGGACAACATTTTCTAATACTATCTGCCACATGACTGAAAGCATGAATTGTACACGTAATATGTAACAAGTTAGCACAATGTTTTTTAAGAGAACGGCCTACGGAAAGCATGTTTGGGACACCATCACTCATAAACATCAACAGTCGGTTTGTTGAAAGTTCAAACTTTTCCAATGTATTTAACACTAACTTTGAAATTACTTCGGCAGTACATTGTTGTATTCGTCTGGAAGCTAATAGAATTGAAGGTGACGATTGATGTGGTTCCATTGTACGTACCATTACATTAACCACAGAATGTTTTTTACGATCTGTTGTTTTGTCCACACATAACCACAGTTTTTTATATTTCAACTCCGATTTAATTCTTTTTTCAACATGTTCACCAGCAGATGGCACAATTCTTTGTAACGATGCCCGACTTGATAATTTGCAGTCCGAATATTTATTCCAAAAGATGACATATGCTTCCTTGTCTAGTGATTTAAACGGTAGATTACATGCAATAAAGGTAACACATAAATTAAATTTAAATTTGTAATAGTGTCGTGTGCAATTTTTTTTTGAAGAACACATTAAAGGGATATTACAAACTACACATTGAATTTTAACGCCATCATAATTTAGGTCAGGCATTTCTGCTATAAATTAAAAGAGAGCGCGGCGGCGCGATTGGCTTGTGATCTCCAATCGCTGAGAGGAAGCGGGTGACTCACTATTTTTTGCTATACGCATTCGCTTTACATGTATATACATATCTTTATAATTATGTGTAGCGCCGTGAAAGGTTGAGGAGAAACTGTTGCAATAAATCGATAATTTTATTCGCTGAGGTAGCTCATGCCGATTCGTCTGTACATACGTCACGTCGGGGACCGCGCAACCTTACTTCTAACCTGGCGCAAAGCGCTCTGTGCCAGGCCTAGTAGTGACGGGTGTTGACGTAAACGGGAGGGTGTGGACAGCGATTCGATTCACTCGTTTATTTTCCTTGCATGCTGTGTACATTGTGTACATGTATACAACGGAAATACACGAGAAAATCGAATCGTTGTCCGCGCCCTCTTGTTTACGTCATCAACCATCGCTACTGATTGTGATTGTTTTGTTACTGTGATTAATTTGCCAGTCATAATTTGAGCATGTCAATTTAAAGATTGGTCCTGCTTTCTTTTCGTTGTTTAAATTTACTTAGAGAGGTTGATATGAGGAACTGATGCAAAATAAACATATTTATAACAAAAACTTGTGATTATCTTTGTTAGAGATATGGTCTCAGGAAGAACCAAAAATCTAGTGCTTAATGCCATATTTACATACATTCCCTTTTATTTACTTCTCTGCCGATAATGATAATTATTTTTTTTTTGTGAATTGTAATGGAAAACCTTCTGTTGTGTCTTATCTTTGCTAACGATATAAATAATATTTCAAGATAAAACTGATATTTTATCTCTCAGATATTTAACGTTAATCTTATTGAATAATTTTTATATTTGTTTTTTCTAGAAATATCTCATCATAACTTGGGTTTGTATATTGCGCAGTACTTCCTTATGATTCATTACCTTAAAGTAAAAATAAAATAATTATTAGCAAACATATTGTTGTACGCAACTGGTTTTATGCACCTTTTATACACAAAATATTATAATTCAACGCCTTCTGACAAAATGTGTTACAGAATTACTGCGTGATTTTTCTGTATTCTTAGATTATGTTAGAAAGTACAGTTTCTTATATTCATTTTGTTGCTGCTATACGACGTAGGAGAACGAAAAAGTAATTCTAAGTAGGAAAATAAACAATGATTCTTATAAAATTAAGCTAAAGAAAAATAAATTCGATAATTATACAAAATAAATTGAAATTTTAACAATGTTGCTTTATTAAGGCGAAAAATCTGGCAATTTTGAACTTTGTAACTTTTGTATTTGTTGCATTTCAAAATACGTTTCACAGTACTTCTACTAACATCGATTTCGTCTGCAATTTGCCGGCTAGAGCAAGGTTCGTCCATTTCAACTAACAAACAAACCCTCACTTCTCTCTCCTCCCGCTCGGCATGCATTAAAGGGATTTGAGGCTGTTCGTCTATCTCTGCGGTTGTATAAACTAACATAATGTATTCGAAATCCACGATCTCTTGAACCTTACGAGCACACAGAAAGACAAAGAGTGCGTCAGATAGGCTATGGCAGTTGCGTCCGGCGAGGCTGGCCAGCGGAGATGAATGCAAAGATGCCAGATCGCGCTACGTACAATATATCTCGCAACCCAGTGAAACCTGAGCCAACGTGTATAGAATGAATCGGTCAAAATATCCCCGGTTGGTCAAAACAAACAAAATCACAAAGCATTTGAAAACTAATGTCAAAATATACAATTGGCTCAGACTGGTTCGTGATTCTTCTTTGAACAAACCTGATGCAGAGTTAGTACAAAGTCCTGGAACCGTCGAATAATTTTGCTGTTTGATTGATATAGATTTATTGTGACATTTCACATTTTTTGTAGCTTTCGCATTGACAGGAAATGCTTCCCACTTATTTTTTTTAAATGGAATACCCAGCATATTGTTACATTTTCGGAAGCAGAGCAGAAAACTACTTTCAAAAATATTATGTTTATTTTTACTGAAAATTACTAGCTAATAACGTAAAATGAAGGTATCTTTGAAAACACAGTGAGCTTTTATTGCGACTACAATAAATGTTGAAATTGTGCTCCATTTACAACTTCGCAGTAATGTAATCGATCAACAAAATGTCTCCTGGAATTCTATATCACTTGTGGCTCAATACAGTTGATTTCTTCGATTATTCGTTTTTCTAATTGTTCCAGATCATTTGGACGATTTTTATACACTTGACATTGTAAGTGACTCTACAAGAAAAAATCTAATGGGAGTAGGTCTGGAGAACCGGCTGGCCATTCAATTCTTCCTCTGCGTGCAATCAAGCGTGCATGAAATATTTCGTTCAAATAATCGCGAATATCACCCGCAAAATGTGGTGGGGCTCCATCCTGTTGGAACCAAATATTTTGATTTGACTGATTAGGTTTGTTTGGATTTGGAAAGAGAGCCGTAAGTGCTGACACAATCTCGTTCCTCAATAAATTTAAATAGTCGTCATCATTTAAATTTCCTCTCATGAAAAATGGTCCTATTATGGTTCTTTCCAATCAGACCAACCCACATATTTACTTTTTGAGGATGCTTTGTATGGATTTCCTCCATCTTATCAATTGACCAGTAATGACAATTGTGCCTGTTAGCAGTACCATTAAAACAAAAGTTGCTTCATCAGAAAAGACTATTTGATTCACCAAATTAGACTCTTCTCTGATAAGATTCTTATATCAATTCGCAAAAGTGTAGTCTGTAATCTGAATCATCTTCAGTCAAATTATGAACAATATGTATTTTAAAGGGTCTCAGTTTTGCATATTTTAGAATTTTGTTGGCAGATTTTTGGGAGATCTTATGAATTTCTTCCATTTCCGTTGTAGACACGTGATTATTTTCTTGAACTGTTAATAAAAGATTCACACTGGTGTCTTCATCGCATGCTGTCCTTGGACGTCCACTTCTTGGTAAATCTTTCACTTGGCGTACTTTTGAATTGTCCGATACATCGTACTTTTACTGATTTGGCGATGGTGACGCCAATAAGTTGTGACAGCAAGCTGACAAGTTACAGTAAAATGCCGGTGTTTTTAAAGATATCTTGATTTTATGTTGTTAGGTAGTTTTCCATTTTCCGTGTTGCGTTTTTGTCAATAAAAATAAACATGTTGATACTTCTTAAAGTAGTTTTTTAGTTTGGTGTCCATTAAAATAAACGAAGGTAACTTTTTCACCAATTGCAGCGCCATCTACGAAATTAACAAAAGAATGTTTCAGACAAAAGTTACTTATTTTTTAGCGTAGAATTGCAATATGTAATCAAAAATAGGGGTTTCCATTAAAAAAAATAAAGCTATCCTATTTTCACCGATTACAGCGCCATCTACGTTGAAACTAAAATCGTCATTCTGTGACCTGCGACGAACAAACAATGGTATGACGCACTTTTTCGTAGGATTCATATTTCTGGAGATATTCCTCTGTTAAGATTAAAATGGGACACCCGGTATATCCACACCAAATTAAAAAAAAGTACTTCTCAAACAAAAAATAGTCGATCTTACCGGGACTTTGTACTAACCTGTATATGGAATTAATTTGTTTCTGGGAAACTTGGGTATAAAACACAAAAAAAAAATGGAAAAATTTTAACGCATTCTTTTGCTGTATATTCTCAATACGTTGTTGAAAACAAATACATTTACTAGTACATCTGAGTTTAAAAGTCATTTTTCATTAGAACAAGTTATCGTAGAACCGCATACTTGTTAGATGCGTCAAATGAAATTCTTTCTTAGCGTGTAAACATTAAAGTACTTTTGTTGTTAATTCAAAGAGGAAATATACACTAATGTACCATTAGGCGATATGGCATATACAAATAACGACTTTTTTACGAAACTTTCCACCGTAATATTGCTTTGTCTCGATATTTACGTATGCGATGGAAATTTTTCATTTCGAAAGCAGATTAATGGTTCCAAATTTAGATTTGGCACGGATCAGTATTATAAATTCTATTTGTTTATCGTCTCGAAGCAAAATAACATGATTTCGTAGTATTCGCGATACTGACTATTGAAATTTTAAGTTAACGCTTAGACTGCGTTTATGGTGATTTATCTCCTTCATATTCTACTCTAAAAAAATGGGCAAAATGTTTCCGTTTGCGGCAAGAATCCCTAGAAGATGATTAGCGCCCCATGGGCCAATTGAACTGATAACGCCTCAAAATATTTCAATTATTAAAGAAATGGTATTAGCAGATCGCCGTTTAAAAGTGAAGAAATTTGCAGTGATGTCTAACATTTCTCTAACAATTATTCGCCCTGCTCTCCAACGTGAACATCAGGTCGGATGTGCGCGCTCGCTTTTAAACATGTGTGGAGACGACCCGAAACCGATTTTGGAGTCCATTGTCACAGGAGATGAAACAATGGT
The DNA here is from genome assembly GCA_029619315.2 of Dynastes maya. Lineage (NCBI taxonomy): Eukaryota > Metazoa > Arthropoda > Insecta > Coleoptera > Scarabaeidae > Dynastes > Dynastes maya. Next base: position 19,593,658 of record JAROYE020000003.1, on the reverse strand, counting down.
TCTGTATTACGATCCTCTATCCAAAAAGGAATCGATAGAATAGAGGCAACTCGATGAACCTCGTCCCAGAAAGGCGGAAGTCGTTCAATCAACGAAAGAAGTGATGGTCACAATATTCTGAGATTGTGAGGGTATTTTACTCATTGACTTTACAAAGCGCAAGACTACTGTCAACAGCACATATTATGCGTCTTTGTTGCACGAATTGAGGGACAATATTCGTGCAAAACGTCGAGGAAAATTAACAAAAAAAATTTACCATCCGCGAATACGGCTTTCAAGAATTGGAACATCCATCATATAGTCCAGACATGTAGTCCAAGTGATTATTATTTATTTTCTCATTTAAAGAAAGACCTTAGATGATTTTATTGAAGTATCTAACTTATTGTAAAGTTTATCGCCAATATATGTATAATGGATTGTTCTCAAACGTAGTCAAATTATGTCTTGGAATTGTAAAATCCTTTGCAGATCGCATAAAATAATTATGAAAATTTTTATTCTTCAATAATTGTACTTCCATACCATTAATTAGAACTAATGTGTCTAGTATGAATAGGCAGGGAATACCAGCAATCTCAACTGCATAAATAAACCGCGACAAGAATGACGCCACAATACACTGGTCATGTTTCGAATAGCTCTTTTTTGAAGCGCCTCCCGCTCAAAGTACTATTCCCCCAAAAAACAATACCATACTTTAAACAAGATTCTATGCATTCGAAGTAATTCGTTTATAATTAGAGTTCCTCACTAGCGCCAACGGGCAGTGGCGGAGGTTCGATACAACCCTCAGTATAACTGCGAGTCTCAATCAGATCTGTTGTGTATACATGTACGCTGCCGTAAATACTATTTCGTAGTTCTACGTTTATTTTAAAAATGTTGCCTACGTCGCGAAAACGACCAATATTGGACAAAGTTGCAGAATTTATAGCAGAAATGCCTGACCTAAATTATGATGGCGTTAAAATTCAATGTGTAGTTTGTAATATCCCTTTAATGTGTTGGTCCAAAAGGGATTGTCTACGTCACGTAAATAATAAACAGCATTCTCAAAAAAAAAAAATTGCACACGACACAATGACAAATTTAAATTTAATTTATGTGTTACCTTTATTGCATGTAATCTATCTTTTAACTTACTAGACAAGGAAGCATATGTCTTCTTTTGGAATAAATATTCGGACTGCAAATTACCAAGTCGGGCATCGTTACAATGAATTGTGCCATCTGCTGGTGAACATGTTGAAAAAAGAATTAAATCGGAATTGAAAGATAAAAACTGTGGTTATGTGTGGACGAAACAACAGATCGTAAAAAACATTCTGTGGTTAATGTAATGGAATGTACAATGGAACCATATCAATCGTCACCTTCAATTCTATTAGCTTCCAGACGAGTAAAATTACTGCCGAAGTAATTTCAAAGTTAGTGTTAAATACATTGGAAAAGTTTGAATTTTCAGCAAACCAACTGTTGATGTTTATGAGTGATGGTGCCGTAAACATGCTTTCTGTAGGCCGGTCTCTTAAAAAACATTGTGCTAACTTGTTACATATTACGTGTAAAATTCAAGCTTTCAGTCATGTGGCAGATAGTATTAGAAAATGTTATCCTGAGGTAGACGCTTTAATAGCGCATACAAAAGCAGTGTTTGTCAAATCTCCAAAACGTATTCGCAAATTTCACAGATCGTGCTCCCGTATGCCTGAGCCACCAGAACCTATTCTTACACGTTGAGGAACATGGTTAGGGGGCGCATTTTATTATCATAAATATTTTGAGAATATTAAAAACGTGGTTTTTCAATTCGATCCAAAGGAAGCTGCGGCTATCAAGGAAAGCCAGTCGAAATTTCAATATAGTCAGATTAAAACGGATTTAAAAGCTATTCAGGACAATTACTTCGGACTGGTGGAGGCAATAGAAAAATTGCAAAATCCTTTGGTGTCGTTAGTGGAATCTCTGCAAATAGTGCAACATGTTCCCGCACAGCTATGCGCCGTAGAAGACGCAAAAAATGTTTGTGTTCTAGAAAGGTTTGAAAGTGTTTTAGAGAAAGATTCTGATTTTGGCGCATTAAGACAAATTTGTGAAGGTGCGTCAACAGAATTGTTAAGTTGTTCCAAAGATTATTTTAATTAGGCAAATATAACGTCACTAGATGTAGAACGTTCGTTTTCTGCATATAAACACACTTTTTCCTCACGCCGCACTCGGTTTGGCGAAACTACTGTGGAAACATATCTAATGTTGCAGATATTTAACAGACATTATTCACTTTGTGATTTCACGGAAGACTCTTAAGATGGTAAATGTTTGAGCACGTATTATATTTTATTTCTGACCATTTATTTTGTGTAAACTTTTATGCGCCCGCCACTGGCTGTTGGCGCAAATTGAGCAACTCTACTTATAATACATGATAATTCAGATAGACACGATATGTCAAAAATGAATTGTGTAGTATTGCTAATTGTCAGTCCTCCATAATAATCTCCAATTTAAATACTTCACGGACAAATTTTTGTCTTGTTTGGAAAAAAACTACGGTGTTTTGTATTTATAAATTCGTTTCGTCACACAAATGAAGTCAATTTCAAACAGTTTGCTGCTATTTTTAGCATTTCCGCTAATTTGTAGATTACATGATTTTATAATGCTGGAATAGTAAAAATCCCCATAAAAACTAGGTACTCATAGTGAAGATTCGAATTTAAATGCAACATATCTCCACAATCGTTTTATGTTCTTAGAACATATATAATATTCCATACTTTTACGAACAATGTACTTCGTATACGTTTTATTTAATCTTGACTTCTATTTTTGTGACTTGTTAGTTTTAAGCGATAAATTAGAGATTATCATGTTCTTTTTATTGATAAGTAAACAATTTGCTAAAATAATAACTCGCCGCATACACGAAATTTAATTAAGTAAAATGAAAAATATTTAATTTATGTTTCCTTTTTAGATCTTCTGTGGTACTATTGAAAACATAATTTTTTTTTATTCAATGTATACATCCAGTGAATTGGAATTGGATTGAAAATTATAATAAGATAGAATCTAATTTGTATACAGCGTGTCCACCTAGTGCGTGGACGGTGGATAGTTCTTTCATGAGCAGTTTAGAGAAAAGGTTTTCAAATAAAAAATACTGCACACTCTTAAATTATACTCAAGAATGCAGCCCGTTTTAACATTTTAAAAACCTTTTACTTATTTATTTATTTATTTATTTATTTATTTATATTTGACCAACGGGAAAACTCCCAAAAAGGTCACAACAATTACACACATACATATTAGCTTAATTTAATCTATATTATTCAATCAAAAAAAAATCTATACAATTTAATCACAATTACAAAACTACTCGAAAGCAAAAGAAGAACTTAAGTAAAGTTCAACAACCTAATTTGGGTGGTAAATTGCCTACCCCAGTGCTTCTCAAAGTGTGGGTCGCGGGCCCTCGGGGAATCGCGTTAAAGAACTGACGGGGTCGCGAGAGGATTTCCAAAATAAAAGAAAACGCCTTACTAAGACATTTATTTCCATCTTTCGAAACGTAAATGAAAACATAAAAAATAATGCTTTAACACTTAACTAAGTTTTATCGTATATTCAGGAACATAAACTTGACTACTCGTGCATCTTCTGGAACATAAACGAAAACATTAACACTTTTATAAATAAAAAAATTACACAGTAAAAGAATCTTAATGCGACGTATATGCCTGTTTTTCAAAAACTAGCATCTCAAATCTGGGCTCTGTATTTGATACACACGCAATGATATTATTTTCAAGTTCGAGACGATTTCTCACTTTTGTTTTGATGACAGTCATAAACAAGAAACTCAACTCGCATAAATATGATGCAAATAGAACCAAACACTTTACAGCTTCGTTTGCGAGCTGGGGGTATTCTTGCATTCTTTTGGTCCAAAACTGATCTGGGTTCCGCGAAACAAATTCTAGTTTTAACATTCGATCACTTGATATTTTAATAAGTTGTTCTTTCATGTTCGTTGCAATCTCAGCATGCTGAAAAGAATTGTCTAAAAACGGATTCAGTATCCATCTGTAATTATCGTAACTGTTTTGAATTTCTTTGGGGAAATAGTCGCAGAGCTGTTGCTTCAAGTTGTGCAAACTGATTTGCATATCTGCAAAAACATGCCCAGAATTTATCGCACTATACTTAGTTAAATCTTTGTTTGGGTGTTTGCTATTTAAATGTAGTTTATTGGAAATAATGTTAAAACCATATTTAAGATATTCATCGTTGTACAATCTATTTTTCTTTTTATATTTGTCACTTCCAGACGTACATACATGATTGTAATGACCTTTTTAAAAATTTATCTATATTTAACAAACCAATAAATTTCAAAATAACCGATATTTCACTCAGTAGCTAGCACACAGCATACAAGTTGGAAATGATGCCACGTCGCGCTTCGCTGCTTATGTAAAGTCAATCTGAAACTTCCAGAAAGCTCCAGTGCCATCTAGCACTCTCTCGAAAAATGTGGAAACTTCCGTAAAACGCGAAGAACAAAGAAGAAATTGTGCTACTTGGTGATAGATGGCGCAGGTAGCAGACAGTCGATAGAAATATTGGTAAACATAAAGTTTAAATCTTTCTTTTTTTTACATTGATTGATCTTTTTAACATTGATTTTCAAATATAATTATATATTCAAATATATGTCAAAACATAAAAACAGAAAGATTTTTATATTTTTAAACTTGGTGTTTTACGACTAGGAGAAAAATGCCAATAACAGTGGCGTAACTCCTAACAGTCGCCGTTTTATTATGAGGGGGTCTCGAACAAAATTCTTGCCCTTTGAAGAAAAGTTTGGGAACCACTGGCCTACACGATAGTTGAAAAATATCGATATTTTTTGGAAGACGCGAAAAGGTCTTTGAAAGTAGAAATGAGAAAGTAGATCGGGACATTCTATTATGTTACGTAAACACTTATATCCAAATTTCAGTAGGGCAATTTTGTTCAATCAAAGATTGGAGATGTACCATGTTCGAACGTTCAGAATAAGTGTACAGATCTTTATCTATGTTGAGCTTAAACAAGATGTACACACGGTCACTTCACCTTTTTTATATAATGGACATATTATTGCTGTCTCCCAGCTGTCCGGGATTCTCTCCTCTTTCCAAACTTCCTTTATAATTCCCGTTATATATTGTAGTAGTTCCATACCCCCTTTTGGGCTCCTATTATTTTTTAAACCTTCTATGACCTCTTTCACCTCGTTCTCTGATGGTTCTGCTATTATGCTTTCTTCTTCCTCTGGGCTTCTTCCATCTTCTAGGTTCTCTGAATCATTCTCGCCCTCTAAGTTAAGCAACTCCTGGAAATGTTCCGTCCATATCATTAACTTTCCCCCCTGATCTCCCACCAGTTCTCCTTGCTTATTTTTATAATAGCCTGCTGACAATACTTTTCTTTTACTGCATTTCTTAACGTCCTGATAAAAATTTCTGATTTCTTTGCTCTTGTACTTTTCCTCCATCGAGCTAAGTCTTTTGTCTAAATACTCTCGTTTCGCTTTTCTGCATATTTGTTTAGCTCGATTTCTCTTCTCCTTAAACAAAAACAAGGATTACCATAAAAAAAATGATTTTGTTTAGTTGAAGATGCTAGTGTTTGGACTAAATTTTTGAAACACTCTGTATAACATTTTTGATATGTATTTACGCCAATAAAGAGGGATTTATCCACTATGATTCCTGCAATGACAATTCAATACATTGTAGTTTTCTGATGGCACCTAGTAATACTGTATAATTAGTACATATTGTTGTTAAATCTTCTAAAAGTTGAGGAATTTGAAATTCTCTTTGACTTTCTCTAATTGCTTTGGATTCATTCCGATTAAATCGCATTATAACTGATTGAATTTGTTGAAAATGGATCAAGTAGTAAGAAGCTGCTGTTAGCCAAGTACCCCATCGCGTTAAAATTGGTTCAGGAGGTTCTGGAATACCTGGATAAAATTTACGAAATTCTTTTAAACGTTTAGGAGATTTACGAAACACTGCTTTAGTACTTCCAATCATCCGATCAACGTTTCCGTAATGTTGTCGAACAACTTCACCAACTAAATGCAAAGCATGCAGCACGCAGGTTATATGTGTTAAGTTAGGAAATATATGTTTTAAGGATCGCCCAACACTTAACATCGTTGCTGCACTATCTGTCACAATCATCACAACTTGATCTTGGGTAATTTTAAATTTTTTCAAAGCGTTCATTATCACTTTTTGAATATTTTCCGCGGTACATTGTTGAACACGTTTGCAAGCTAACAAATATCGAGATGCTGTGTTCTCGCTAGATAAAACGCGAGCTATTACATTCGCAATACTGTTTTTCTTTATATCGGTCGTCTCATCCACGGTAATCCATATTTTTTTGGAACACAAATCACGTTTACACACATTTTCTAGCATCTCTTTCATTCGCGGTAAATGATTCTGTAATTGTGTTTGTGAGGGTAATGGGTACTTTGGAACGTATTGTCGCCAAAACGTTTTAAAAGCTGCTTTTCTCACCAACGACAACGGAAGATTACAAGAGGTAAACATAATTAATAAATGTATGAGGAATAGTGTATAAGGTATTTCAGTTCTTGCATTTCTCATATGCTTAATACCATTGACATGCCTCTGGCAATCAGTTCTGTCCAATGCAGCCAAACGAACATTGCATATTAAGCAAAAAACTGCACTACCGTCATATTTTAAATGGGGGAAAAGTGACACATACTTATGTACATTAGTAGCAAATCTATTACGAGGCATTGTTTTCTTACGTATGTAAATATTAGTTCTATATGAAACGATACACTAATTATGTACTTGGTATAATACTACAACACACAAAAAACACCAGCTATATTTTCAAAAGCGACACGCAAGTACATAACCTTGACCGTTCGACTAATCTCTGCAACAGCTCAACCGGTACTAAAACGAAATCTCTCTCAGCGCGGTTTAACATGATTTATATTCAAGGTCGACACTACATGCCTGCTTCTCTACCGGTTTAGTTTATTTTTGAATTTTTCGTATTCTTATATTAACCCGTAATACCGACGCCTATGCGAGTCCGCAAGTTTAGGTTACTCTAGTAATGAAGAATAGAAGATATTGATGTGTAAATTAAACTCTGCGTTTGTCAAATTTTTCAGAAAAAATTGAATATCTCAAAGGTGGTACATCCAACACTCCTGATTTTGTACATATATCGTTGAACTTGTATTTGAAAGGTTTGTCTAAAGGATCCATAATATACTGGGCATACGATTTGAAATAAGAAAGTTGATATCCGTTTCCGATTTAATCAAAAGTGCCATGAAGTTAAAAATATTTTTAGGAAATACATCGTTATCGATAATATCGCTCACCAAAATTTCAAAACGATATTTTCCTTATTCGGAGATACTTTTAATAGGCCATCGTCGTGAATGACCTGTGCGGGTGTACCCTATTACATTAAGTAAATTGCTGGAGATGGCTAAAAATAACCCGCAATTGGTATAAACATGGCATTGAGTATTCTTTGTTATTTAACATTCTAAGTTCAGTCAATTGTCAAAATTATTTTTAATCCCATTATACCTACATAAAAAATAGGAGTACCCTTGTCTAGCAGTTCAGCAGAATCTCGTTCTAAAATTACATTGACATTTTAAACAAGAATGGTTTTGTTTCTACACAATGCAATAGCAAGGTATGTATAACGTTTCTGCCATTTTAAATATGCAGATAAAACTTAAATAACAAAAAAACAATTGTTTTTATACTAATTTCAATTCTGGCATGCACATATATACGTTTCAAAACATGGAAATATTTAGTTAACAATTTTTTTGTCCTCTTTCGTAGATGAATTGTGAAAACTGTCCTATTTTTGCAAAAAACCATGTATTTCTCAATTAATTGTTGATTCAATTATGGCCTATTTTCTTCGATATGTGATGTGTATGATATTCAGTCTACGTAGTAGTACCGAATACTATAATACACTTACTACTACTGCTGCTATAAACAAGGCTGTTATGTGTCCAGCGGATTTAGTTCAGCTGCAGATGTCAACGGGAATAAACGGACTGTAGTTGAATCTCTCCGGTGTCTTTGATCCGTTATTGCGGTAGATCCACTACATACGCTGTATTGCTTGTAGCTTAAAAGTGTTCCGCAATGGTTATCGTGAGTGTGCTCTGATGCGTTGTCAATATTTCGCCACTTTAATCTTAGTAAACATATGTAAACCGTGTTCCGTGTAAATTAGTTAAAAAGATTCTCTTGACATGGAAGTGGAAACAAATAAAGTAGAAGCATGCTTGCAGTGGGTTAAAAATAGTTTTGATGAGAGTAATGAAAAGACAAACAGCGGTAAGGCGATGTTTTGATGTTTTTTGTTTTTTTTTTCAGTAAATGAAATGCTATTTATTATTAGATGAAGAAGACGAATGCACATATAATTTTGAGGTCACAATTATATTAATTGCCATAGAACTAAAATATGTAAAAGTGTTTATTAACAGAATGAAATCGATTTCAAGCGGAAGCCCTATAGCGTTTATTGATTTTGGATTGTAGCCACTATACTATAAAATCTTTCTACAGTTATTGACCCGTTTTTTCGTTAAGCCTTGCCAAAATTTCCGTAAATAAAAAAGTTTGTATTTCTTTTGTTTCTGTAAAGTATGGCTTGGTGAATACGTTTTAATTTAATACAATTAAAAGTAAAGTACATATATACATTATACATATTGTAGAATATTGCAATTTATTTTCTATTATAGATCCGTCAAAATTATTCTGCGACTCCAAACAATATTCGTGTAACATGACGTTTGTATAGGAAATTCGATATTTCACATAATAACGATTACAAAAGCTTTAATTAAGTGGTGTTAAATTATTTAGTATCTACATATCGCCTTCTAAATTTAGACGCATTTTTTTATGTTTTATCGCTATTTACGATGTTTTTGAAAAGTTCTGTACTTTTGATTAATAAACACATTTATGCCTATTTTGATCTTGGTTTTGACGTAAATTTATCGCGATTGTTTTCATAGTAGAGGTCATTAACAACTTTATCTATATATTTCGTTGTGAATTAAGAAGTGTTTGCAGTGAACAATATTTTCTTTTTTGCCTGTTCAATTACTGATTAGTAGAGCCCGGTAACAGGGAGCCGTGCCATAGCCGTACCTGCCTAGTATACAAAAACAATAGTAAGAAAATAGAAAAAAAATAACAGAACTAATACATAATTATAATATGTGAAAAGTAGTGAAACACTCACCCTTTTAAGCGGCCTTGGCTACGGAACAGTAAAACTAGATTGAATGACTATGTATTTGCTTACCCTTGAGTACTGCAAAAGTATACAGAAAATAAATCAGTTCACACATTTCCTTTCCAACACAATTCAAATTGATGTATGACTTTATAACAAGTTAGCTATATAATAATAGGTAATTATTTTAAACATTCAATTCAATTCATTTAATTTCCTTTTGTTGCAAAAAGATATTATAATTCTATTTACTTACCATATGATCTTCATTCACATAGTTGTTTATGTAGAGGAGGCTGGTCCACCAATTGTCTCTACAGTCTTGTGATTCCTGTTGTATAATTAACTTCCATAGAGGTCCAGATCCGATGTAGTTTAACAATGTAACATAATAGAAGATCACATATGCAAGCAGGGGTGTTAACCTGAAATCATATGAGTCACAGATATAAATTTTAGTTCAGTATATTAGCAAAAAAACTTTGGATGCAATATTCAAATGCAAGACTTGCTTTTAACTGTAAATATCTCTTACTTTCAATATTAGTGCGTCATACATAATTATTAGAGCCCGGTAACAGGGAGCCGTGCCATAGCCGTACCTGCCTACTATACAAAAACAATAGTAAGAAAATAGAAAAACAATAACAGAACTAATACATAATTATAATATGCGAAAAGTAGTGAAACACTCACCATTTTAAGCAGCCTTGGCTATGGAACAGTAAAATTAGAAGCACCATTATCAGTATTAACATCATATGGATAAGAGTGGCAAAAAGTTGACGCCATTAGATGTGTTTCCACAGTTGTCTCGGTGAGCGATGTTCGCCGTGGTGAGAAAATGAGTTTATATTTTGAAAAAGAGCGTTCAACATCTAACGATGTTATACATGCATGATTAAAATACTCTTTGTACTTAGTCAGTGGATTATTCGATACACCATCACAAATTTGTTTTAATGTGCTAAAATCGGGATCTTCTGTAGCACACTCGAACTTTTTTAAAACGCGATTATATTTTGCGTCATGTATAGTCAGTAGCTGTGTACGCACTCCGTCCATAATTTGCAGAGACTCCAATAATGATAACGATCTATTTTGTAATTGGTCTATTGCGTCACCTAATCCTTTATAGTAGCTACGAATGTTTTTTAATTCTGTTTCAACGGAAATATCTTTAAATTTTGACTGGCTGTCCTTAATAGCTGCAGCTTCGGCAGGATTGAATTGTGCAACAACAGCTTTTTCTATTTAGAAATGTTTAGCATAATAAAAAGGTGCCTGCAACCATGTTCCCCAACGTGTAAGAATTGGCTCCGGTGGTTGACGAATACCAGGTCACTCTGTGTGAAATGATCGTAGGCGTTTGGAAGATTTCAAAAATACTTTTTTCGTGCTTGCTATTAATGCATGTACCTCGGGAGAGCATTGTCGAATGGTTTCTGCCACGAGATGTAAACACTTGCAATCATGTTCAAGAAGAGAACGGCCTACCGAACGCATTATCGCTGCGCCATCGCTCATAAACATCAACACTTTATCTTTTAAAATTTGAAATTTTTCCAACGTACTAAGTACAACCTTCGTAATTACTGCAGCAATACACTCTTGCAGTCTTCGGCTAGCTAGTAACAGTGGTAATGTATGTTTACTAGGGTCTAGTTGCGTACCATAATATTTACAATTGAATTTTTTTTACAGGCAGTTGTCTCGTTAACACATAACCAAAGAAACTGTTTTTTCAATATGCGTTTCATTTTCTTTTCCACGTAATCGCGTACAAATGCAACATGCTTACGTGCCGTTTTCTCCGTTGGCAACCGCAATTCGGGATTGTATTTGTACCAAAAGTCCTTAAACGGTTGTTTATCGAGTAAGCCTAGTGGCAAATTACAGTTTATCAACATAAGAATTACATAAAAAAAATGCACTTCTCGGTGGCATGCCCAATTTTCGTTTTCTATGCTGTGCGGAATTTACGTGTCTTGTGCAGTTCCATTTCTTATTTGACATCAAATGTATTTTGCACACTTTACAAACTATCTTCGACATGTTCACTAAAAACTACAATTAATAACTACGTCTATATCAATAAGATCAACACGCCCTATCCGCTATCCAATGCTAAACTGAACTGAGTGATGATTTTTCGTATCGTATCATAATCGACCAGCCCTCCCCGCCCACCTAAACAGTCACACCGCCGCTGCTATTGCTCTCCAGTTACCGGGCTCTAATTATGTTTTAATGATGTGTAAGTTGAATTCCAATCTATTTTAAAATTACTGTTGAAATAAAATCCTTTTAACGGTTACTTCATGCGTTCTAACTTCTAACCGAAGCGTTACAAGTGTTGCTAAAACGATTTGATAGTATTAATAGAAATTGCGATTTTAACGTGAATTTCCAAACTGTAAACATACCAGAATAAACAAAAATGTGTTTAATTACAATATAATTGTAATATACACACTGCGAACCTGGATCGCCTTTATCATCGGCGCTTCAGACAGAGCGGGGCATGATACATTCATCTCAAGCGTCCATGATAAAGGCGGTCCAAATCCGCAGTGTGGTAATATACCATGAGATTCTTTTGTTTGTGAACATACGCATTATACGCATGTCAAAAATGCCAACCTTCATTGGAGTTCCCTTTTAAAAATAACTCAATTGCATACAAACCCTAAAGCGCCCCTCGTTACCATCGAAACTAGAAGGCTCTTCGATGACGTCACGCTGTTTAGGTGATGTATCGCCATGCACGATATTAGCCAAAGCGGTAAAGGAATCGTTTTTTTGCATTTATTTTTTAGGTTTTGAAGGGCTTCCGGTTTAAAGAGGATGCTAGTCGTTAACTGAGCCCTTCTTCGCATCCTATTCGATTTTATTTTGGAAGAACGACGTTTCAAAGCTGAAACCAAACACGTAACCGAGCACAGTTTTCGTGAAAGATGTATTTGTGGTTGATATTTAATCGACTAATTATTATTATTTGTAATTGTACATGTATTTGGACGAAGCTATGGTTGAAATGATACAGTAATTGCAATTTTATTCGAAATTTTGACATGCTATTTAACCAAGGTCTTTAATTTCTTATTATGTGGTGTTCTACATAATCTATCTTTCCTATTATGTTCTGTTTTACCTAATATATCATTACTTTTCCCACAATCATTTTTAAGTAGGGTGTTTGTAGAACAAGTGATTATAATTGTTGCAATACGTTCGCTGCTGTGAATATGACATTTACATATATCAGTATACAAAATTGCTACGTTCGGCGGTTTAATTTAAAATATATTGTATTAAAACAGAACGTTTATTACATACATTTAAAAACATCTTTTCGTGCTCAAAAATAGTTTTGTTAAATATAACGTAAGAATATTAAACTATTTGAACAATAACATCTTCACGTTTTTTTTTTTGTCAAATACAACGGACAGTTAGGGAATTGAATTGGAATAACATCTTGTTTAAGCCTAGGATATTAAACTTACAGTTATAGTTTCACCGGTCCTTGAATCTATAGCTGTTGAAAAGTAAATAATATCTTCATTTATTTAAAAAATGAAACTCACAAACAAAATACACAAAACAGCCGACGCCATTTTAGGTTAAGTTGCCTCGCTTTTATCGTTTCAGAAAGGTTTTATCGCTTATACAACATTAGAAAAACATTACAGGTATCACCAATAAAGTACGACAATATCACTACACAGTATTTTTTTTTGTAATAAAACCAATATAATTTGGAGAAACCAATTTAAAACGCAGATACGGTCTGAACGTGTAAACAAGTTTATGACTAATCAACGACCTACTTCAAAATACGTCACAGCTTGCTGACGTCAAAGCTGTTTAAACTTGTGTTTTCGATAGTAACGGCCCTACACACTCGCAGTTTGTTTCGAAGAGCGGCCTGCAAGCTTCGGTTTTTGCAGGTAAATTTTTGTGTATGTGGGCAAAAACTGAAGGAGCGTTCAATTCTTGGAGCGGCTCAAATGTTGATATTTCGTGCAAAAGTGAAGGTTAATCTCGATGTGTGTAGCAATTTCGCACCAACACTTCACACTTTTAGAAAACATTAAGGTTAGAAATCAATGTTTTTGTTGTTGTTTACGTTTTTTTTTTAATAAGACAGATACAAACGTAAAATAGACCATGAAAAAGAAAAAAGAAACCTATCAGAAAAACGGAAAAAGAAATTTTGACGAAGTTTTTTGACCTATACAAATACAATCTTTGTTTGTGGAAGGTGAAATCAAAAGAATATTCAGATACATTAAAAAAAAGAAGAAGCTTACAATGTATCGGTAAATCAGATCAAAATTTTAAACCCGGAAGCTAGAAAAAAAATAATTTTCTAAGAAGCTGTTTTCGGAAAGAATTTAAGAAAGTTAGTCTTCGACAATATCTGGGACAGAAATCGATGGTATTTGTAAGCCAGATCTCTGGTATTGAAATGCATATTATTTATATCCACATTATTAATTGCGCTTACCTTGTTTAAAACAGTCATATCACTTGAGATCTTCTACTTCATTCTTCCACCTCTCTGTTGGCCTTCCTCTTTTACTCTTTCCACCTATAGTCCTGTTCAGTATTAGTTTTGGAATGCTTCGGTTGTCCATCCTCCAAATGTGCCCCAGCCACCTGATCTTCTGTACTTTCACTACCCTTGTTATACTTGGCTCACCATAAAGCTCCATTAGTTCGGTATTCGTCCTTCTTTCCCACTCTTCTTCCACTTGTTTCCCCCATATATTTTTCGCAGAACCTTTCTTTTCCACACTTCTATAACCTTTCGGTTTACCTTTCTTACTATCCACACTTCACTTCCATATGTCACTATTGGTCTTATAACGGTTTTGTAAACTTTAAGTCCTCTCGAGATCAGTTTGCTTTTGAATACATTTCTCAATGCAAATAAACATCTATTTCCAGCCACTAGCCTTGCTTATATTTCTTCCCCTACTTCTGGTTTTCTAGTAAACACCGTACCTAGATAGGTGAAACGCTTTACTTCTTTGAAACTGTATTTCCTATTTTCATCTATCTGTATTGTTAATTTCTGTGTCTCGGCGAGACCGTCGTCCATCCATGCCATGTGCTTTGGTTTCGTCGTATTTATGTGTAGGCCTATTTTTTCCGATGCTTCCACTAATCGGCGCAGTGTTTTCCTAAATTCCTCTTTACTTCTCGTTATAATTACTATGTCGTCAGCGTAGAGAAGATTTTTGTTTCCTAGGCTCAGACGGCAAAGATTTTCATTGAATGAGGGAGGTGGCCATCACATTTGTAAACGCTTATTTTGCAGAACAAGATGCCAAATACTATTTGAATTTAAAGAGATGAAAGTATTGCTGGGAAAAGTGTATTAATTTACGAGACTATGTTGAGAAATGAAACCGAATTTGACAAGAAAATACTTGTTTCTGGAAACTTTTCGTTTGTAATTAAACGTTATTTCGTAGTAACTTCAACAAGTAGACGAAAGTTTGTCCACTTTTCACCAACATTCTTAGATATGCACATAAAATTAGAATTATGTATTTATGCATATATAATTGTGCAAGATTGCTTATCATAGCTTAAGGTCATAAAACCAGAACAACTCAATTGATATGAATGATTTATAAAAAAAAAAACAAACAGTAATAAAACAAATATTTTCCAAACATTCTCTTTATTCAATTATCAGTACATAAGACAAGAGAATCTGTGTATAAATATTAATTTGATTTGTATTGGTTATGAAAAGTATAGAAAATGGTCATGTCCATAAATATAACTGTGACCATAAAGAATCAAAATAATGGCGTTCTGGGTTTATTTATAAACCAAGGACCTCCACATCGCAAGATCACCTTTCTCATATAAGCATACACGCGTAAATACATGTTTTGTAATATTTATTTGTTTGTATACAAAATGGGATCATTGCACAATTTGCTACGTGCTTTTCATATAATTTTTGATGGCAGTATATAAAAAGCGTATCATATTTTATTCACCATTAAATGAATGGAAGTTGCCGAATATAGAATCTATTGATAAGCCAAGGCGAACTGGATTATTTATAGCAAATTTGAACTCTGTTGATCATCTCGCTGAGGTCAGTAATATATACACTGCGTCCAAAGTTATTAGCTATTAGTGCTAACTCTGATGATACTAAGGTCACAAGGATAGTTAAATTAGAAGATCGATGAATTTTTTTTCTCGATACATTCAATTATTCATATAAAATCTAATTCTAATAATAACAGAATTAGAAATAGTGAGAGAATAACCTTGGAGACGGTGTAGGCATATCGGATTGTAGAGCGGGTCTCTGCAATGACATCACATAAAGATGTCATAAATCATAATTATAAGTTCTCAAGGATTATAAATATTTTTTAATATTCCAAAAGTTTATTCAACTTGAAATCGATGATAGCATTGATTATAATCTTATGATTTTAGGATCACTGATATATAGCTCATCTTATTACTAGAGTTGCTTACTAGCGCCAACGGGCAGTGGCGGAGGTTCGATACAACCCTCAGTATAACTGCGAGACTCAACCAGATCTGTTGTGTATACATGTACGCTGCCGTAAATACTATTTCGTAGTTCTACGTTTGTTTTAAAAATGTTGCCTACGTTGCGAAAACGACCAATGTTGGACAAAGTTACAGAATTTATGGCAGAAATGCCTGACCTAAATTATGATGGCGTTAAAATTCAATGTGTAGTTTGTAACATCCCCTTAATGTGTTGGTCTAAAAGGGATTGTCTACGTCACGTAAATAGTAAACAGCATTCTTTAAAAAAAAATTGCACACGACACTATGACAAATTTAAATTTAATTTGTGTTACCTTTATTGAATGTAATCTACCGCTTAATTTACTAGAAAGCATATGTCTTCTTTTGGAATAAATATTCGGACTGCAAATTACCAAGTCGGGCATCGTTACAAAGAATTGTACCATTTGCTCGTGAACATGTTGAAAAAAGAATTAAATCGGAGTTGAAAAATAAAAAACTGTGGTTATGTGTGGAAGAAACAACAGATCGTAAACAACATTCTGTGGTTAATGTAATGGTACGTACAATGGAACCACATCAATCGTCACCTTCAATTCTATTAGCTTTCAGACGAGTACAACAATGTACTGCCGAGGTAATTTCAAAGTTAGTGTTAAATACATTGGAAAAGTATGTACTTTCAACAAATCAACTGTTGGTGTTTATGAGTGATGGTTAAAAAACATTGTGCTAACTTGTTACATATTACGTGTAAAATTCATGCTTTCAGTCATGTGGCAGATAGTATTATAAAATGCTATCCTGAGGTAGACGCTTTAATAGCGCATACAAAAGCATTGTTTGTCAAATTCCCAAAACGCATTCGCAAATTTCACAGACTGCCCCCGTATGCCTGAGTCACCAGAACCTATTCTTACACGTTGGGGAACATGGTTACAGGCCGCGTTTTATTATCATAAATATTTTGAGAATATTAAGAACGTGGTTTTACAGTTCGATCCAAAGGAAGCTGCGGCTATCAAGGAAAGCCAGTCGAAATTTCAAGATAGTCAGGTTAAAACGGATTTAAAAACTATTCAGAACAGTACTTCGGACTAGTGGAGACAATAGAAAAATTACAAAATCCTTCGATGTCGTTAGTGGAATCTCTGCAATTAGTGCAACATGTTCACGCACAGCTATGCGCGGTAGAAAACGCAAAAAATGTTTGTGTTCTAGAAAGGTTTGAAAGTGTTTTAGAGAAAGATTCTGATTTTGGCACATTAAGACAAATTTGTGAAGGTGTATCAACAGAACCGTTACGTTATTCCAAAGATTATTTTAATTACGCAAACATAACGTCACTAGATGTAGAACGTTCGTTTTCTGCATATAAACACACTTTTTTCTCACACCGCACTCGGAGAGTATATGTCCACCACCTATAAGGTTTCTCTTGCTACCCTTGGGGACGGCGTGACTGTGTCTCTTGGCGATAGGTGTCGCCGAAAGTGCTGTTTTGGAGATTAGCAGCATAAACCGAGAGGCAAACGTAATTGTAATAGCAGAAAATTGTGCTCAGAACCATGCTGATGACGCCGGGAAGGCAGAAGCATGTTCATGTGTTAGCGCTATTTGCTCTGCTACATTGTTTTTGCCGGAAATGATTCCACCAATACCATGAGCTATATTAGCATTAATTTTTGGTTATTGTTACTAGGCATTCTTTCCACGTGTAAACCTACCTAAATTTGTAAGCATTCGATTTGCTCTATTTTCAAATCAAATCAATATGCCTTAACGTTTATTTAGCCCATCTCAGTAAGGAGACTCACATCAATATCTGTATACACCTACATACAGTCAGTCAAAATTAAACTCGTACACCATGAATATTTTATTGATCTTATATCAGAAACACAAAAAATATAAAAAGAAGAACTCAAAATTTATCTTCCCTTAAAAACGAAATGAAAATGCGATAAAATATTTCTGAACTTCAACATAGTTTGCAATAAAACAAAAATAAATATTTTGAACGTCAAAGTGAAACTCGTACACCTTTTAAATTAATTTAATTGACTGTCCTTAATATGTTGTTGGAAGTACGTTATTTCTTATGACGTCGTTTAAGCGGTCTGGCATAGACCTAACCAATTTTTCGCAATATTCTGGCGAAATTTTTTACCATTCTTCTCTCAATACAGCTTTCAGTTGATTTTTATTTGAAATTTCATGATGTCTTATTGAAACCTTTAACTCATTCCATAAATGTTCAATAACATTCAGATCTGGACTCTGTGGAGGTGTTTCGATAACCTTTGGACAATTATATAACAACCAGAGTTTTATATGCCTTATGTTTGGGGTCATTGTCCTGGTAAAATTGAAATGATATCTCTATTCCAAATTTTTCAGCGCATTGTTTTAAGTTTTGTTGCAAAATATTCAAATGATCCATCAAATTGATCCATAATTCCTTCAATAAAGTGCAAATTTCCTGGACCTTGGGCAGACATAGACCCCCAAACTATAACGGATCCTCCTCCATGTTTACTGTAGCTCATAAATGTTTTTCTTTTAACGATTCGTTGGCCCTTCTCCATACCTGGTGTTGTCCATCTGAACCGAAAATATTAAATTTGCTTTCGTCCGTAAAAGTTACCTGTTTTCAAAACTCAAAATCCTTTGTTAGATATTCCTCCGCAAACCACAAACGTTTTGTTTTGTTAACTTTGCTAATCCATGGTTTTCTTCGAGCTACTCTACTGTGCAATTTGTGTTTTCGTAAGAAATTACGAATCGTTTGAAGGTTTACAGTCTTATTTAAGTATTGCTCAACCGCTTTTGCCAATTTCGGAGCAGAAATTTTTGGATCTTGGACTTTTCTTAAAATCCACCTTTCATCATGATCGTTAAATATTTTTCTAGGACTCTTTCTAAGTTTATTTCGAATTCGGTTCTCAGTTTTATAGCGATCTAGAATATTTTTCA
Source organism: Dynastes maya (assembly GCA_029619315.2). Lineage (NCBI taxonomy): Eukaryota > Metazoa > Arthropoda > Insecta > Coleoptera > Scarabaeidae > Dynastes > Dynastes maya. The sequence goes on along the minus strand of JAROYE020000003.1, from coordinate 19,574,779 downwards.
CTGTCGTGTGACTTCTATTGACTTAGGCAAGATAGTCATGGTTTCATGGTACGATTTCCCATTTTTTAAATGATGAATTATTAATTCCCTCTCGACGATACCGGTTTGCCCACATTGACGCCCCATGTTTAAAAAGATAATTTCAACAAAGGCATATTACTGCTACACCAGAAAAACTGAAATGTTCCTATACCACCAAGTTACAATTTAATACTAACTTGTTTATATTAAAATAAACTAAATGTACCAGTTTTATTTTGAGATCATAAATTTTCTTATATTCTCTTTTTCACAATATCGGCAACTGTTTTTGTGTATTTTCTGCGTAACACGTGTAAAATGTATTACAACGAAAACCCTATACTCATTAAAATGGAAACATCTATTTTATATGGTGTTTGTTCTATAAAGGAGATATACACTACCGTTCATGGAAGTTCGGGCAAGCAAAAAAATGTACGAAAGTCAAAGAAAATAAGAGAAATATTAAATGGCCATGTATTTAATACTTACTTACATGATTTTACATATTTTCCAACACAAATTTATTAAAAAGAAAAAGTTAATGTAATACAAATAATTTAAATCCGATTTTCATCGAAAAATCCACCTTTTGCCTTTAGGACTGTTGCCACTATTCTCGGCATCCGATTCACTAATGTTGCTAATGTTTCATTGGGCAAGCTTGTCCATACCTCCTGGAGAATGGTCCACAAATGTTCCTTCGATTTTGAACAGTTTTTCCTAACACATCGGTCTAATTCTTCCCATAACAACTCTATCGGGTTCAGATCGGGGAACTGTGGCGGCCATTCCATAATTTTTAGGGTTCTTTCATTTTCTACTTGCCGCAGGTAATCTGTGCACAATTTAGATATATGTGTGGGGTGATTGTCCTGCATAAATTCAAATCCACGATCAATTAATCGGACTCCTGACGGTATGGCATTTTCCTCCAGGATTTTCCGATATTCTTTTTTCATTGTGCCCTCAATTTTGAGCAAGTCCTCTGTTCCGATTAAGGAAAAACAACCCCAAACCGTTACAGATCCGCCTCCATGCTTCACCGTAGGAACTATACACTACCGTAACATTCTTTCCCCTCTTGATTTGCGTACGAAAACTCTCCGTCTATTTCAAAAAACCTCAAACTTGGATTCGTCAGTCCACAAAACGTTTTTAAAATCGCCCACTGTCCAATCTCTATGAGCTTGTGCCCATTTCAGTCGTTTCAGCCTATTTCCTCTTCGGAGTAACGGTTTTCGATAAGCCACTCACCCATGCAACCCAGCCTCTTTCAGCCGACGTTTCACAGTACTCACAGAATCTTTGGAATCTAGCTCATTATTGAATTCTGCAGCAATTTCTGATGCTGTTAGTCTTCTATTGCGCTTACTAATTATTTTTATTCGTAAATCTTCCGCAGGAGTCGTTTTTCTTGACGGTCCTGGCCGATTACGATTTTGCACGTCACCGGTTGTCTTAAATCGAACTATAGTATCATGTACTGTAGATTTTTTTATTTTTAATTTATCCGCAATCCGTCTTTCTGCGTACCCTTCCTGATTCAAGGTAATAATAGCAGATCGTTTTGAAACAGCTAGAGGCTTTCCACGGGGCATTTTAAGCAGTCAAACCGAAATTATTTTATTTTTCACACAGATACACAGATACTTTCACAATAACAATCTCTTCAGAACTACTGCGTTTACAAATGTTATAATACTTTATAAAGGGTATACGAATATTTCCAGGTAACACGAGTGAATCAGCTAACCCTCCTAGGGCTTATTATAAAGCTTTATTGTCACTGTAATTATTGGGGATTTCCAACATAATTATATATTCTATGATAACGGTCTTATAATAGACAAATACTACCTGGAAATTGGTAAAAGGCTTCCAGAAAAGGTTAGTTTTAATAATTCCTCACAGAAATATATATAATATAATTTGAAAATTTTTTCCTAAACAGTTAATATAATTTGTCAGCTTGCGCAAACTTCCATGAACGGTACTGTATGTAAATACCGAAAGGAATGGTACGCGAGTTTCATTTTGACTGACTGTATGTGCATAATGACTAATTTAATTAGGGTTTGCAGTGAAATAATTAACTCGTTTGCTCTTTTATATGTCATTCATTCATAGTAAATTAATGATGTTCGTGTGTTTATGTGGTTGATTTACATATTCTTCCATGTAACAATCTGTCATTTTTCCGGTGTTTGATGTGGTTAGCAAACATAATAGTGATTACCTTGTATTGCACAATATTGCGAATTGCGGTTACGATTTACGATGTAGATGAACTGGAATTCGATTGTTTTAATATAAGCCGAATAATTAGTAATTATTGTATTTAGGAACGAATAAAAAATGTCGGAATTAACTTAGGGATAGAAAACCTAGAATTAAGTAGTCATACTTGAATATATGAGCGTATTTATCCTACTGATAACAATGTAAATACTAATTATATGGATTATTTCATCCTTTCAACAATCAAGGTTTTAAAATATGAGCGGAAATTTTTCGGTTGTCGTCGCAACAGAAAACGTCTAAATTTAACGAAAACTACCTATCATAACAAGTAGATAAGATTAGTACCAGTAGGCAAATAGAGCCGAATGCTGGAATTTTAACCAGTTTTGCTGAAATGCGAGGACGAGTGATCAAGATATAGTTGTAGTAGAAATTAGTTGGATATAGTGCTCTTTTCGTTTTTCAAAATGCCACATATGGATTTGTGTGCTACACGTGACAATCTTGATTTACGGAGACGTATGTATTCCCATTTTTAAACTATTAAATTTGGATTATATACAGTACCGTTCATGGAAGTTCGGGCATGCTGACAAATTATATTAACTGTTTAGGAAAAAAATTTAAAATTATATAATATACATTTCTGTGAGGAATTATTAAAACTAACCTTTTCTGGAAGCCTTTTACCAATCTCCAGGTAGTATTTGTCTATTATAAGACCGTTATCATAAAATATACAATTATGTTGGAAATCCTCAATAATTACAGTGACAATAAAGCTTTATAATAATCCCTACGAGGGTTAGCTGATTCACTCGTTTTACCTGGAAATATTCGTATACCCTTTATAAAGTATTATAACATTTGTAAACGCAGTAGTTCTGAAGAGATTGTTATTGTGAAAGTATCTGTGGTTGTGCAAGTGAAAAATAAAATAATTTCGGTTTGACTGCTTAAAATGCCCCGTGGAAAGCCTCTAGCTGTTTCAAAACGATCTGCTATTATTACCTTGCATCAGGAAGGGTACGCAGAAAGACGGATTGCGGATAAATTAAAAATAAAAAAATCTACAGTACATGATACTATAGTTCGATTTAAGACAACCGGTGACGTGCAAGATCGTAATCGGCCAGGACCGTCAAGAAAAACGACTCCTGCGGAAGATTTACGAATAAAAATCATTAGTAAGCGCAATAGAAGACTAACAGCATCATAAATTGCTGCAGAATTCAATAATGAGTGAGATTCCAAAATTTCTGTGAGTACTATGAAACGTCGGATGGAAGAAGCTGGGTTGCATGGGCGAGTGGCTTGTCGAAAACCGTTACTCCGAAGAGGAAATAGGCTGAAACGACTGAAATGGGCACAAGCTCATAGAGATTGGACAGTGGACGATTTTAAAAACGTTTTGTGGACTGACGAATCCAAGTTTGAGTCCGATTAATTGGTCGTGGATTTGAATTTATGCTTGCCCAATGAAACATTAGCAAAATTAGTGAATCGGATGCCGAGAATAGTGGCAGCAGTCCTAAAGGCAAAAGGTGGATTTTTCGATGAAAATCGGATTTAAATTATTTGTATTACATTAACTTTTTCTTTTGAATAAATTTGTGTTTGAAAATATGTAAAATCATGTAAGTAAGTATTAAATACATGGCCATTTAATATTTCTCTTATTTTCTTTGACTTCCGTGCATTTTTTTTGCTTGCCCGAACTACCATGAACGGTAGTGTACATCGCTTTGCCAATGTAATGAATGTTAGTATTTTGTAATCGAAACATTTTATTGATTTAGTAATTCGCAGAGATATTTTATTTCAAATTTAGTCGATTTGGATGTATTTTAAACAATTTCTTCAATGTATCGGTTACATGTATCGGCCAGAGGAAGTCGTATTTTAAAAATGAGGTGATAAGACACGTATAATGTTGCTTCCATATCTCAATTTGGTATCTCCTGTGTATCTCAGATATTTTAGCAATGGAACACATCCAGCTTAAATTTTGGAAAATCGTCGTGTGAACGTTCCATTTTCAACTGTTCTTTCCGTTATTTGTTCGAATTTTAGTTGAGGTTATGGCCTACCTAACTCTTTTATTTTCATTTTTTCTTCCAGAGAAAGTCTATTGAAGTAACTTTTGAAAATTGCACCTTAATTCTGTTAATTTTTAAGGTTATTATAAACACAGGCACTTATCACTACATAGAAAACGTAAGGAAACTCATAGCTAAAAGAAGACTGGACCGCGAAAATTGTGCGTTCCAAATATATATACACCGTCTAGACTATGATTGGTTGTTTAGTCAAGTGTTGTGCCGTTGCCATAGCAATCAGGGCCACGATTTCCTTAAGTTTCTGGCCCAGTTCATTTTAGTCTTATTTGAAATTTTACTGAAGGAAGAAGTATTCCAACTATCAGTGGAAATGTTTTTGCAGATCCCGCATACTTCAGGTTGGCAAGAAAGAAATCTATCCATTAAGCTAGCGATGTGTTATAAGTAGAGCAACGCAACTGCGCTGAAAGCCAGTGGCGGACGCATAAAAGTTTACACAAAATAAATTAAATGTGATACGTGCTCAAACACTTACCGTTTTAAGAGTCCTCCGTGAAATCACAAAGTGGATAATGTCTATTTAATATTTGTAACATTAGATATGTTTCCAAAGTTGTTTCGGCAAAGTGAGTGCGGCGTGAACAAAAAGTGTTTTTGTATGCCGAAAACGAACGTTCTACATCTAGCGACGTTATATTTGCGTAAGTAAAATAATCTTTCAAATAACTTAACGGTTCTGTTGACGCACCTTCACAAATTTGTCTTAATGTGCCAAAATCAGAGTCTTTATCTAAAACACTTTCAAACCTTTCTAAAACACAAACATTTCTTGCGTCTTCTATCGCGCATAGCTGTGCGTGAACATGTTGCACTATTTGCAAAGATTCCACTAACGACACCGAAGAATTTTGTAGTTTTTCTATCGCAGCCGCTAGTCCCACGTAATTGTTTTGAATAATTTCCAAATCTGCTTCCTTTGGGTCGAATTCTAAAACCACGTTCTTTATAATCTCAAAATATTTAAGATAATAAAATGCAGCCTCTAACCATGTTCCCCAGCGAGTAAGAATAGGTTGTGGTGGTTCAGGAATACCGGGGCATAGTCTATGAAATTCCCGAATACATTTTGGGGATTTTACAAACACAGCTTTTGTATGTGCTATTAGAGCGTCTACCTCGGGATAACATTTTCTGATACTATCTGCTACGAGACTGAGGAGTATGAATTTTACATGTAATATGCAACAAGTTAGCACAATGTTTTTTCAGAGATCGACCTACAGCAAGCATGTTTGCGGCACCATCACTCATAAACATCAACAGTTGATTTGTTGAAAGTTCAAACTTTTCCAATGTATTTAACACCAACATTGAAATTACTTCGGCAGTGCATTGTTGTATTCGTCTGGAAGCTAGTAAAATTGAGGGTGACGATCGATGTGGTTCCATTGTGCGTACCATTACATTAACCACAGAATGTTTTTTTACGATCTGTTGTTTCGTCCACACATAACCACAGTTTTTTTATCTTGCAACTCCGATTTAATTCTTTTCTTGACATACTCACGAGCAGACGGCACAACTCTCTGTAATGTTCTCTCACTTGGTAACTTAAAGTCCGAATATTCATTCCAAAACGGGACGTTTGCTTTCTTCCTTAGTAAATGAAATGGTAAATTACATGCAATAAACACATAAATTAAATTTAAATTTGTCATAATCTCGTGTGGAATTTTTTTTTGAATCATGCCCTGCACTATTTACGTGCCGTAGACAATCACTTTTCGACCAACACATTAAATCTATTTTACACACTACACATTGAATTTTAGCACCATCACACTTTAAATCAGGCATTTCTGCAATAAATTCTCTTATTGTGTCCAACTTTGGTCGTTTTCGCGTCGTAGGAAACATTTTCAAAGCAAACGTAGAACTACGATATAGTATACGACAGCGTAGATGCATACACAACAGATCGGCTTTCGAGTCGCAGTTATACTGACGCTTATACCGAATTCTCCCGCCCGTGTTTATTTTGTGTAAACTTTTATGCGTCAGCCACTGGCTTTCAGCGCAGTTTGCGTTGCTCTAGTTATAAGTTATAAGAAATTTGTAACTAGTGACAAACTCACTAATTGGAGTAGTTTCTCCCTGAAAAATATTCTTATCTTACACATTCGTTTAACATAAGGCAGTAAACATGTTTTTAAGTACATATTTCATTTTTATTTGGTCGTTGAATTATAAAAAAAATATATACTTATTTTTCGTCTGGTGTTCATATTCGTAATGCAATAACTACTGATAAGATAAGTTTTAAGCATACAAAAATAGTATATTTTATCTTCTTATGTATTCTACCCGTTTTAGCAAAACTCCTCGAAAAGATTATATACGAACAACTAAAGGACTTTCTCTTTACAAATGGGGTTATCCCTGATTGTAAGTCTGGATTCCGGGATGGTAATAGCTGTACAATTGCACTGTTAAATGTTACAGGCGACATAATCTCTAACACTGACAAGGGCATGGTCTCGATTTTAGCCTTGCTTGACTATAGTAGGGCCTTTGACACTTTGAACCATATTTTACTTGCTATTTTGTCTTTTGTTGGATTATCTCCTGGTGCGGTTTCATTATTTCAATCTTATCTGAGTGGAAGGACCCAGGGTGTTCGGTGTGGCGGTGGGTGCTCGGCTTTTAGGCCGCTTGAGCGTGGAGTGCCACAGGAATCGGTACTCGGCCCCCTGTTGTTCTGCGTGTATACGTCCTGCTTTCACCCATATGTCCAATCGTGAAAAATTCAGATGTACGCCGACGATATTCAATTGCATTATTCATTTAAACCTGAAGAGCGTCGCACTGCTTTTGCTCTTGTGCAGCGGGTTCTTGACAATATTTCAGCAGTCTCTATTCGGCATTCCTTAATTATGAATCCTGCGAAATCATTTATTATGGTATTTGGTGGAAAGAACTCAGCACATTCCATTCGTCAGCAGATTGATTTCAGAATTGATGGCACTACTTCACCTGTTTCTACTGAAGCTAAAAATTTTGGTCTTTTAATGGATGATACATTTAGGTTTAACAACCATGTCTCCAAATGTGTTAGAAGTAGCCTATGCTAATTTGAAACTAATTTATCCGCATCGACGTTAGCTCTCGATCCAGACACAAGCGGTTCTCTGTGAATCTCTTGTGCTTTCTCATTTTTCATTCTGTAGTGAGGTATATGGCCCCTGTTTAACGCGGGATGCTTCAGCAAGAATCCAAAGGGTGCAGAATGCCTGTCTCAGACTGATTTATCGTATACGTAAGTATGATCACATTTCCCATAAGCTATCTGAAGCCAATTGGCGTAGTATGGATAGTCGCAGACTTTTATCTTCTGCTTGCCTGTATCATAAAGTTCTATTGTTGAAGCATCCTACCTATTTATTTAATAAAATATCTTTCCGTACTGATGTCCACCGTTTGAATTTGCGTCATAAGGTTTTGCTGACTCCACCGAGTCATCCTACGACTCTCTTCGAAAAATGTTTTTTTTATCAAATCGTGAAGCTATGCAACAACTTGCCGGTGGGTTTCAGATTTTACTCATTACGATCGTTCAGGTATCATCTTATCATTAATTGAAGATTTAAAAATTCTTGCTACGAAGAAAGATGATGGAAAATCGCTGAATTTCCTTGTAGATCTTCAGACATGTTTTCAAACGATGTCGATATTTGCAGAAAAAAGACAAACAATTACGGACTTTTTTAATAATTGATATTAATTATTGTAGCATATGTATTAGGCTTTATCTTTGGATTTTGTTTTGAATATATATCCATGTGTACAAACTGAGTTTTTTTTTATTTCTCATCAATGGACACTTCCCTTGAGTGGACAAAATTTTTGTCACCGTCGCCGTCCGCCCAAGGGAGATTCTACTGTATATATAAGTAATTTTGCTAAACTTAATAATACGATTCCATCGCATAAGGGGTAGATAACCATATGCGCAATTTAAGAATTTCAAACAAACAATTCAATATTTATCTATATAAATATGCAACAGAACACGAGTGAACGTCACTTTATCAAAATCAAATACCGTGAGTTGATACTACAACGAAATTCATAAAATTACCAGTTACTAAAAAATTGACAACAATTAGAACTGGTTCTAAATCTATCAATTTCTTGGTCAACTTAAATCTGTCAATTTGTTGTACAGTTTAAGTGTATTACACAGGTCAAGAAATTGAAGATCGGTAAATTGATCAATTTATTGGTGTGTGTAAAACCGCTCTTAAACAAACTTAAGTGCAGTGAACCCCGCTTCATATGATTATGGTTAATGTTATCACCCGTTTGTTGTTATCATTTTAATCCCTTCATCGTACAATAGATAAAACAACCGAGAAAAATAAAATGATTGTTTCTTAGTATTAAAGTAAACATATTTACAAGTAAAGAAAAAATGTTTCCCCTCCACATTCGTATTTATTGCCTATCTTTCTGGTGGGGCATATATCGTGGTAACTAGTCCAGCAAGTGTCTCTGAGTAGGTACATGGACACTTCAGCGATAATTTCTGAAATACAGGGATGTTTAATGTGATTTGATATTATGTAAAGCAGTGCATATGCAGTGAAAGGGTTAATCAATCACCGGCCAATAATAGACTAAAATTTGAAAATGTTTTCGGTTACTTATTATCGCATGTTCGATTATTGTTCACTTTTGTGTCTATGATCACTAATTTGAGATTATACTGTTGTTAGGAGCATAGATACATCACACAAGTTGTTTATGATTATAGTTTCATAGACGATAAGGTCACCTTTATCAATCAATCTATTCTATCTTTACTAGATATTTTCGCCCCTCTAATTACTTGTTACTGTTCTAAACCCATTCTACCTTGGTTAACTGATAATTAACTTGGGCAAATATGCGGTAACAGCCAGAGGCGTGGCGAGCGCATAAAAGTTTACACATAAAATAGAAAGTAAGAAATAAATTATAAAACGTGCTGAAACACTTACCGTTTTAAAAGTCCTCCGTGAAATCACAAACTGGGTAACATCTGTTAAATATTTGAATCATTAGATCTGTTTCCACAGCTATTTCAGTCAAGTGAGTACGACGTGCGGAATAAATGTTTTTTAATGCCGAAGACGACCGTTCGACATCTAGCGATGTTATATTTGCATATTTAAAATAATCTTTGAAACAACTTAATGCATCTTCATACGCACCTTCACAAATTTGTCTTAATATAAGGAAATCGGGGTCTACACACCAATTTGTTTCGCCTTCTATAGTGCATAACTTCGCGTGAACATCATTCACAATTTGAACAGAATCCACTAGCGACATCGAAACATTTTGTAATTTTTCTATTCCCTCCGCTAGTCCGAAGTAATTGTTGTGATTAGTTTGTAAATCTCTTTTAACCTGACTATCTTGAAATATTTCCTGGCTTTTCTTGATTGCTGCAGCTTCTGTCGGATTGAATTTTAAAACTACCTTCTTTACTTGATCAAAATATTTGTTATAGTAAAACGCAGCCTGCAACCATGTTCCCCAACGTGTAACAATCTGTGGTGGTTCAGGTAAATCAGGACCACTGTGTTCTTTAAGAGATCGGCCCAAAGAACTCATGTTTGCGGCACCACCACTCATAAACATTAAAAGTTGCTTAGTCGAAACTTCAAATTTGTTCAATGAGTTCAACACCACCTTTAAAATCTCATCGGCAGTACAATTTATAACTCTTTTGGAAGCAAGTAAGAAGGAGTTTTTTATCTTTCAATTCCGTTTTCATTCTTTTTTCTATATGTTCACGGGCAAATGCCACTACATTTCTTATCGATGTCCGACTAGGTAATTTACAGTCCGCATATTTTTTCCAGAAGGAGACAAATGCTTCTTTGTCTAGTAAACGTAACGATAGATTGCATAAAATAAGAGTAACACATAAATCAAATGTAAATTTTTCTTGGTCTCGTATGCCGCTTTTTGCAGAAGAATGCTGTTTGCTTTCGATGTGACGTTGACAGTGGCTTTTGGACCAACACATTAAAGGAATTTTACAAACTAGACATTGAATTTAGCGTCATCAAAAATTAAGTCCGGCGTGTCCACTATAAAGTTTTTAACTGTGTCTGCCATTGGTCGTTATCGCGACGTACCTAACTGCGACATTTTTAAAGCAAACATAAGCGTACAATTACGAAATAAGTTACTACAGCCTAGATATACACAGAACTACTCGTATACAGCATCGATTTAGTACTGACGCTGTGAACGCGTGAAATAAATAATCGCCGACTCCCCACCACATATCTACTACACTGACTGTTACCGCTGTTTGCCCAGACTGTTGATAATGTCAAGTACTTAATAAAATTGAGGAATAAGGCGCTAGAAAAGTTTAAAAAACTCGCAATGAAAAATCCGCTTATATGTAGCTGCTCTTGCAACTGGTAATGCGCGATCACTCTGGCGTAATTTACATAGCTTCCAAGTACTTGAGTCAAGGTCCAAAACTTTGCTTGCGCATTTGTCTGACTGCACCATATTAAGCAACTTTTTCCTCAATTTACCTATTTCAATTCACGGTAATATAACCATTAAGACATTTTATGATACACCTTACATAATGGCCCACCCTTTCATTTCACTTTGATTATAGAACACGAACTCCATCAAATTTTACATAATATTCGTTCTAGATGTGAGGATGCGGATAATATAGGTATTGATGTTTTGAAATTATGTGTTCCACATATTCTTCCTTTTTGTTACGTATAACGTTATAAATCATTGCTTGAGTAACTCTATAAACGCTTGATTTAATGGGTTTTAAAGTATTTACAAAAGTCATATGAAAAGTTTATTTAAACCCGATGTCCTTGAATGATATGAAAATAACAATTTTTAAAAAGAATAGATAATATTTTATATTACGCAGTGAGATAGGAGTAATTCATAATATCAAATCAACCCTACAGATCGGATTCAAACTATAGCATTCAAATTTCTGCAGACCTACATCGATAACAATAAAGAAACGTTTCATTGAAGATTTTGTTGTTTATATGCGATTTTGGTATCAATTTGTATTGTTCACAACGCTATTTTAGTATAGCTAATTTTAGAATTTATGTTTTGGATTCTAATCTATAAACACATACGTTGCCCAAACTGAACAAATAGTGACAAAACGCAGCACACTGCTACGTAGTTAGTTATTTGCGTGTTAAATGCATTTTCCAATACACAATAGCAATAAAAATAGCACCATATTAGAATAAAAACTTTTGAAATAAATATTAAAATTGATTGTTCCATTTTCAGGTAGCGATAGTCCATCCTATACCGGTTCAAGATTCCCAACGGACGGTCCGGACTTTTCTAATGAAATATCAGCTCCTTATGAAGTGCCACAATTCCCAATCGAACAAATCGAAAAGAAATTAGCTATACAAAGACAAATAACTGTTAAGTAAGTATACTTTGAATGTATTGGGAAGCCTTAGCGTGCAAATGAAGTAAAGAAAAATGTCTCCTGTGCTACTTTATCTCTCAATAAGTTTGCTTCTGTATATTCCCGTGTTAATCGCGTGATCTAGTTTACGAAAAAAGATCGAATTGTTAGAGATATAGCGATATCCTATTTTAATTACACCCTAAGTTCGAGACAATTTAAGAACATGAAGGTTTCTACAATTTAATGTCTTTCAATTTTACAGAAAGAAAGATCAAACTGAAACCTCTCTAAGTTCAAGATTAATGCACTAGTTTTAGCTTTGAATCCGTACTAAACATAGATTTTGTTTGCATCTTGGTATTAAAAATAGAAAACTCGTCGATTTTCTAAGTATTAATGTAATATGCTGTGTATATGAAAATATTTTTCGAAAAGACAGCCTAGAATTGATGTAGTGTCTTCAAAACGTGAATAAATTATTTTTATTTTTATTTAGCTTCGAGTTTTGGCTCAATTTCAAGGTATGAACCTGAATTTCGATTCAAGTGCGAAAAAGCACTTTCACGATGAATAAAAGATCTTCAAAATATACACAAATACAATAGTTTTATAGTTTAATGATATTGTCTGTCATTAAATCCTAGAAACCATTTATTTCGTTCGGTTTATTGATTAACGATTTCTTACATACAACTTTTCCAAATCATTGCTCCTCGTTTCGATGATGCCTAGCGGATAAGCCAACACCAGATTCTGTGAAGATTTCTCGTTTAATTTCATTTGATGTTCGTCGCCTATTCTTTTTTGCTAACTGTATAATTCCTGCATGTTTTAGCAGTTGTTTTGTGAGCTTTACTCTCCCTTTTTACATTTTCCATAGTATTATGTTGCTTATGATGACTAATAGCATCGAATATCATTATTTTCTAACACTTGAAAAGCCCCGTTATCTTCCTGTTTGACCCATGTCTCTTGTATAAGTTTATAACACTTTTTCATTGTAAATAAAATCACAGCTTTTAGTTTTCCTCATGTTTATCTCTTAATCACAAAAATCGCAACCAGAATAATAAGCATTTAACCTTACGTGACCATATTTTTTCTATTGACGTGAAAATTTTTGTTTTTGCATTTGTTAAATGTTTAGAAACATGGGAAAAATAATAAAAAAATGCTAAATGTTTGGTTTTGCTATAATTTGGAAAAAAATGGTTGTAGCAATCGGCTACATTGGTCCATTACTTGATCAAAACATGAACACTGGATTATTCATTAACAAATGGAAAAGGATAAGAAATACTTGTTTTTATTAGTATCAGTTATATTTATTAGTAATAAATATTTATGAAATTCATAGAAACAATTATTATTTTTGTTGAGACATATGTAGATGTACCCCACATTTGCTGCGCTTGAGCCAGGAAGAGCCCTTGCATGTTAGCAAATTACATCTCTGCCTTTTATCGTCATGGAATGGCCAGTGCCCAATAGCGTCAGTTCTTACATCTTGTGAAGGGATATAAGATGTTGTCGCAGAATTTTGTTTTTTAATTTGTATCTGACTTTCTACCAGCGATTTAGAAGGGCGTCCTCTCTTTGGTGCATTGGTGCATTGAACATTGCACAAGCAAACTGCAATTTCGGCTCGGAAATCCGCTAAACCGAAGGCTGGTTCTTGTTGCTTTGCTTTTACTCGCTTGTATAACAATCAACTGTTTATAACTGTCATGTCAAGAAGATACAAAAAAGTAACGCCCTTATTATCCTTCCACAAAATAGCAGCCACTTCGACGCCATCAATATATGCCACATTTTCAGAAGTGGTTGTTTCTTCGTGTCTGTTTCACTCGGTGGCTTGCAATTTGGAATTCTGTTTCTACGGACAGTTCCCAAGGAAAGAACCCCTCTTTGAGCAGAATTGACAATAAGAGGGAGAGACGCATAAAAATTATCAAAATAAATTTTGTAATTTTTGTTGTTTGGCTCTATCCTGCAAAGTCGAACCATTATATTTGCGCTTGACCCCAAATCGGTTTCGTCCTGAAGTCGAAATTTCTAATCGTTTTCTTTGCCTGTACAAATTTCGAAGTTATAGGCGAATTCGTCAATGCCAGATAATACATGTAGCAAAAATTATTCACATACCCGTTTACAATAGGTTTTTAAAATGATATAGCTAATCTACTACATTTGGTCATGTAGGGTTGATGCGAATACTATACGAATCCAACGCCAACACTTCATATTTGCATCATTCGACACGCAGGGAAACGTTTATTTGTATCAAGGCTGTCCGCCGCAATTCAAGGCAATTACTGTTTCAATTATCCGCAATACAATAACTGTTTTAAATCAAAAAAAATATTTTCTCAGCGTTTCTTTCTCCGCTTACGAGAAGTACATACTTGTAATGAAATGATTATATTTCTTTGTTTAAGACATTTGATAATTTGATTCAAGAAAATCTTGCAGAAAATTTGAAGAAACCGATTCTTACTATAAGTAAATGACCATTATAACACAAAACAATATTTTCTTAGGGATAGTAAATAGTTTTCTTATTTCTAGTCCCAGAATTCTTATTTCTAATTCCAGAAAACGTTTAGATATTGTTAATAAATCAATAGTTTCATTTTCTTAAGATAAAGCACTTTTTACTTAAAATTCTTGAAATGCATATTATTTATATACACATTATTAATTGCGCTTACCTTGTCTAAAACAGTACGACATATCTGTACATAACGCAGTAGATTATTGACATTGCTTGTGATTTTAAAATGGCTAAAGTGAAGATTACGTACAGAATAATGTTCAAACAAAAGTGAACTTAATGTAGAAGTACACAAGTTGCTTCTGTGCCACAAAGACTTTGGCAACAGTAGATGAAGATCCCCAGAGGAGTATGCCATATCCCAACCGCGACTGTATTTCAATATAATATACAGATAGCAATGTATGTAATGATACCTGATTCTTCAAGCTGCGAAACAGAAACGTTTTGGTATTTAACATTTTCACTAGGTGGTCACAGTGAACATTCCAGAGCAAGTTATCCTGAACATACACTCTGAGAAATACCGGTGTGAAAACAGCAGCCTAAGATAGCAGCCAATTTTTACGGAAACACCCGAACGTCCAGTGACGTCCATAATAACGGTAAAATTTAAGATACACCGCTACGATTTTTACTAAACACCAAATGGCGGCAAATGTACGGTTACATTAGAAAGGGGGTGCATCTTCTATACCGATAGGGAGTATAATCCCTAAACAGCGTTAACTTGCCGAGGTTCCCTGAAATTTAAGAAAATCGCTAATGTAAAAATTATATCTCCGGTGTTATTCGCCGGAACATAATGCGCTTTGGCAGTTATATTCCCAGTCCTATAGGGAGTATACACCCCAAATATCGTTAACTTGCCGAGGGTCCCTGGGGGTGAAATTTAAGAAAATCGCACATGAAAAAATTATATCTTCGGTGTTATTCGCCGGAACATAATGCGCTTTGGCAGTTATATTCCCACTCCTATAGGGAGTATATTCCTCAAATATCGTTAACTTGCCGAGGGTCCCTGGGGGTGAAATTTAAAAAAATCGCTATTGCAAAAATTATATCTCCGGTGTTATTCGCCGGAACATAATGCGCTTTGGCAGTTATATTCCCAGTCCTATAGGGAGTATACACCCCAAATATCGTTAACTTGCCGAGGGTCCCTGGGGGTGAAATTTAAGAAAATCGCACATGCAAAAATTATATCTCCGGTGTTATTCGCCGGAACATAATGTGCTTTGGCATTTATATTCCCAGTCCTATAGGGAGTATACACCCCAAATATCGTTAACTTGCCGAGGGTCCCTGGGGGTGAAATTTAAGAAAATCGCACATGCAAAAATTATATCTCCGGTGTTATTCGCCGGAACATAATCTGCTTTGGCAGTTATATTCCCAGTCCTATAGGGAGTATACACCCCAAATATCGTTAACTTGCCGAGGGTCCCTGGGGGTGAAATTTAAGAAAATCGCACATGAAAAAATTATATCTTCGGTGTTATTCGCCGGAACATAATGCGCTTCGGCAGTTATATTCCCACTCCTATAGGGAGTATATTCCTCAAATATCGCTAACTTGCCGAGGGTCCCTGGGGGTGAAATTTAAAAAAATCGCTATTGCAAAAATTATATCTCCGGTGTTATTCGCCGGAACATAATGCGCTTTGGCAGTTATATTCCCAGTCCTATAGGAAGTATACACCCCAAATATCGTTAACTTGCCGAAGGTCCCTGGGGGTGAAATTTAAAAAAATCGCTATTGCAAAAATTATATCTCCGGTGTTATTCGCCGGAACATAATACGCTTTGGCAGTTATATTCCCAGTCCTATAGGGAGTATACACCCCAAATATCGTTAACTTGCCGAGGGTCCCTGGGGGTGAAATTTACGAAAATCGCTAATTTAAAAATTATATCTCCGGTATTATTCGCCGGAACATAATGCGCTTTGGCAGTTATATTCCCAGTCCTATAGGGAGTATACACCCCAAATATCGTTAACTTGCCGAGGGTCCCTGGGGGTGAAATTTAAGAAAATCGCACATGAAAAAATTATATCTTCGGTGTTATTCGTCGGAACATAATGCGCTTTGGCTGTTATATTCCCACTCCTATATGGAGTATATTCCTCAAATATCGCTAACTTGCCGAGGGTCCCTGGGGGTGAAATTTAAAAAAATCGCTATTGCAAAAATTATATCTCCGGTGTTATTCGCCGGAACATAATGCGCTTTGGCAGTTATATTCCCAGTCCTATAGGAAGTATACACCCCAAATATCGTTAACTTGCCGAAGGTCCCTGGGGGTGAAATTTAAAAAAATCGCTATTGCAAAAATTATATCTCCGGTGTTATTCGCCGGAACATAATACGCTTTGGCAGTTATATTCCCAGTCCTATAGGGAGTATACACCCCAAATATCGTTAACTTGCCGAGGGTCCCTGGGGGTGAAATTTAAGAAAATCGCACATGCAAAAATTATATCTCCGGTGTTATTCGCCGGAACATAATGTGCTTTGGCAGTTATATTCCCAGTCCTATAGGGAGTATACACCCCAAATATCGTTAACTTGCCGAGGGTCCCTGGGGGTGAAATTTACGAAAATCGCTAATTTAAAAAATTATATCTCCGGTATTATTCGCCGGAACATAATGCGCTTTGGCAGTTATATTCCCAGTGCTATAGGGAGTATACACCAAAAAACATTGTTAACTTGCCGAGGGTCCCTGGGGGTGAAATTTAGGAAAATCGTACATGAAAAAATTGTATCTTCGGTGTTATTCGTCGGAACATAATGCGCTTCGGCAGTTATATTCCCAGTGCTATAGGGAGTATATACCAAAAACATCGTTAACTTGCCGAGGGTCCCTGGGGGTGAAATTTAAGAAAATCGCACATGAAAAAATTATATCTTCGGTGTTATTCGTCGGAACATAATGCGCTTTGGCAGTTATATTCCCACTCCTATAGGGAGTAAACACCCCAAATATCGTTAACTTACCGAGGGTCCCTGGGGGTGAAATTTAAAAAAATTGCTATTGCAAAAATTATATCTCCGGTGTTATTCGCCGGAACATAATGCGCTTTGGCAGTTATATTCCCAGTCCTATAGGGAGTATACACCCCAAATATCGTTAACTTGCCGAGGGTCCCTGGGGGTGAAATTTAAGAAAATCGCACATGAAAAAATTATATCTTCGGTGTTATTCGTCGGAACATAATGCGCTTTGGCAGTTATATTCCCACTCCTATATGGAGTATATTCCTCAAATATCGCTAACTTGCCGAGGGTCCCTGGGGGTGAAATTTAAAAAAATCGCTATTGCAAAAATTATATCTCCGGTGTTATTCGCCGGAACATAATGCGCTTTGGCAGTTATATTCCCAGTCCTATAGGAAGTATACACCCCAAATATCGTTAACTTGCCGAAGGTCCCTGGGGGTGAAATTTAAAAAAATCGCACATGCAAAAATTGTATCTCCGGTGTTATTCGCCGGAACATAATGCGCTTTGGCAGTTATATTCCCAGTCCTATAGGAAGTATACACCACAAATATCGTTAACTTGCCGAGGGTCCCTGGGGGTGAAATTTAAGAAAATCGCACATGCAAAAATTATATCTCCGGTGTTATTCGCCGGAACATAATGCGCTTTGGCAGTTATATTCCCAGTCCTATAGGGAGTAAACACCCCAAATATCGTTAACTTGCCGAGGGTCCCTGGGGGTGAGATTTAAAAAAATTGCTATTGCAAAAATTATATCTCCGGTGTTATTCGCCGGAACATAATGCGCTTTGGCAGTTATATTCCCAGTCCTATAGGGAGTAAACACCCCAAATATCGTTAACTTGCCGAGGGTCCCTGGGGGTGAAATTTAAAAAAATTGCTATTGCAAAAATTATATCTCCGGTGTTATTCGCCGGAACATAATGCGCTTTGGCAGTTATATTTCCAGTCCTATAGGGAGTATACACCCCAAATATCGTTAACTTGCCGAGGGTCCCTGGGGGTGAAATTTAAGAAAATCGCACACGCAAAAATTATATCTCCGGTGTTATTCGCCGGAACATAATGTGCTTTGGCAGTTATATTCCCAGTCCTATAGGGAGTATACACCCCAAATATCGTTAACTTGCCGAGGGTTCCTGGGGGTGAAATTTAAGAAAATCGCACATGCAAAAATTATATCTCCGGTGTTATTCGGCGGAACATAATGCGCTTTGGCAGTTATATTCCCAGTCCTATAGGGAGTATACACCCCAAATATCGTTAACTTGCCGAGGGTCCTAGTTCTACAGGGAGTATATTCCTTACATATTGTTAACTTGCCGATGGCAATGAGATTAATTTAAAGAAAAGGAGAACTAATGTAGACATAATTCCAGATCTAATTGTGAAGAGAAAACAGCTGAAGAAAGACCGAATAATGGAACTAAACAAGCAAGCACCAACTTCACTGAGTCATATATAAAAAATAGAAAAATAAATAATGTAGGGGCCCATTTGAGTGAATGAAAGACTCAAGTGAAAAGCATCAGAAGTATATGGAAGAAATCCATGTGGTCACCCTTACCAACGCTGAACTGAAGAACTAAGAAAGGCATACATTAGTTCACGGAAGCTTGTAGAAGGAAAGGAGACCTAGAAGAAGCATCTTCTTTATTTGTTAAAATATTTAAGTCTAAAGAAATAACAAAAATGTCGATTGTTCGAGAAATAAGAACTGCAAACAATGTTATAACTGAAGCAACTGGTATTAAATACGAAGAGATTGCTAGAAGAAAATATGTGAATGAAAACCAAAATGCATGTAGAAGTGGACTTATAATTTACGGAAAATACCCATTCTTAGTTTGCACATCAGATGGATTAATTGAAGATGATGGTATAATAGAGATTAAGTGTTCTCATAAATATAAAGATTATAATAATAAACTTTATAATAAACTGTATTCGCCCAACAGGATACCCCAATTACAGGACGAAATAATAATACGAATACATGTGCACATAATACAAAGAGAAAAATAAAATATAATACTTAATAAAAGATAACTGAAAAATAATAGAAAAAAATAATATATATATACTCCACCGATTAATGCACCGATTATGATCCTAATTATATAAATTTTGATTTCTTAAATAATGACGATTCTTTAAAGATGTCATCCAATCACCATTACCAGCTGTAAGGCTTACTCAATGTAACTAAAAAGAGATGGAGTGATTTAGTATTTTATACGTTTAAAGGAATCTAAATTGTGAATGTATAGAGAGACAACGAATTTTAGGAAAACCATATGTTGCCAAAATTAGCAGGCTTTAATCACTTTTACTTATTACTTGCAATAGTCTTCTCTGTTGTAACTTATTCCTCATACGATGGCAAAAAATGGCGATCACTTAAATAAGTTACCCTTCTGCCAAATGGATTAGTTAGTGATGTTAACTATTATCAAAACATTCATGATACGCGGAAAAGTAGAGATTCGTGTAGATAACCACGACATCGATCTTGTGTAGTTGCCCTTTTCGAAAATGTCACTTGGCTGGAAAATCGTATTCTGATACAACCTTAGATGCTGGGGAGGAGCTTTCTAGCTTTGCAATTGATATAACTTCATATTTGTTGAATGCACAATTTGATTCTCCACCGTTTTCTATAAAGTTATCTACTATCTTCTTCGCTAATCAGTACCCTCCTTACCATGTATTTTACATCAATGAAACTTTTGCAATAATGCCATTTAATGAAAATAACCGCCACTGCGTTTTGATAATTTTAAATATTTCCAAGAAGGAATACATCTTTTTTGATTCAAATTACTCTGCCTATATAGGTAAAGAAATGGATTCCTCTTCAAATGATTCTAAGAACTTTTAAAACGACTATGTAACTGAAAGCCAATTTGCAACGGGTTGGTAAACTCTCCTAGGAAACACCATCTTTCAAACAGAGACAATTCTAATTGCGGCATGTAGGCTATATATTTTTTCGAACAATTCATTAAAAACCAAGCTTTAGAGGAGAAAAGTTATGAACGACTATAGGACGGAAATCAAACACCTGCTCCTAAAACATTTTTCAAATCTTGCTGCAAAGTGCCTTTATTGTGCACAACCAATAGAGGACGAATATTCTACTTGCTCCAGTTTTAATAGAAGTCTACATACCGCATGCTTCATCGATGCATCCAACCCACAAGCTCCCTTCCGAAACAATATCTGTGATTTATGCAGACAGTATTAATAAACAATACAGTAACACAAAGCGCCGACAGTTTTACCATAGCATAACTCCCCTGGATATTATTTTTGCAACTTCACAATATTTGGGGAGTAGACTTCCTATATATAATTTGTTCAGTAATAGTATCAAACTTATTACATCTTTCCTCAGTGATAGATTGCAGCTTGTAAATTTCAACAACGTTTTTTCAGATATTCTTACTATTAACCACGGAGTACCTCAAGGATCTGTCCTTGGTCCCGGCTTATTTTTAATCTATATGGGAATATAACTACCAAAGCGCACTATGTTCCGGCGAATAACACCGGAGATATAATTTTTACATTAGCGATTTTCATAAATTTCACCACCAGGGACCTTCGGCAAGTTAATGATATTTGGGGAGTATACTCCCTATAGGACCAGGAAGATGACTGCCAAAGCGCATTATGTTCCGGCGAATAACACCGGAGATATAATTTTTGCATTAGCGATTTTCATAAATTTCACCCCCAGGGACCCTCGGCAAGTTAACGATATTTGGGGTGTATACTCCCTATAGGACTGGGTATATAACTGCCAAAGTGCATTATGTTCCGGCGAATAACACCGGAGATATAATTTTTGCAACAGCGATTTTTTTAAATTTCACCCCTAGGGACCCTCGGCAAGTTAACGATATTTGGGGTGTATACTCCCTATAGGACTGGGAATATAACTGCCAAAGCGCATTATGTTCCGGCGAATAACACCGGAGATATAATTTTTAAATTAGCGATTTTCATAAATTTCACCCCCAGGGACCCTCGGCAAGTTAACGATATTTGGGGTGTATACTCCCTATAGCACTGGGAATATGACTGCCAAAGCGCATTATGTTCCGGCGAATAATACCGGAGATATAATTTTTAAATTAGCGATTTTCATAAATTTCACCCCCAGGGACCCTCGGCAAGTTAACGATATTTGGGGTGTATACTCCCTATAGGAGTGGGAATATAACTGCCAAAGCGCATTATGTTCCGGCGAATAACACCGGAGATATAATTTTTGCATGTACGATTTTCTTAAATTTCACCCCCAGGGACCCTCGGCAAGTTAACGATATTTGGGGTGTGTACTCCCTATAGGACTGGGTATATAACTGCCAAAGCGCATTATGTTCCGGCGAATAACACCGGAGATATAATTTTTGCAATAGCGATTTTTTTAAATTTCACCCCCAGGGACCCTCGGCAAGTTAACGATATTTGGGGTGTATACTCCCTATAGGACTGGGAATATAACTGCCAAAGCGCATTATGTTCCGGCGAATAACACCGGAGATATAATTTTTACATTAGCGATTTTCATAAATTTCACCCCCAGGGACCCTCGGCAAGTTAACGATATTTGGGGTGTATACTCCCTATAGGACTGGGAATATAACTGCCAAAGCGCATTATGTTCCGGCGAATAACACCGGAGATATAATTTTTACATTAGCGATTTTCATAAATTTCACCCCCAGGGACCCTCGGCAAGTTAACGATATTTGGGGTGTATACTCCCTATAGGACTGGGAATATAACTGCCAAAGCGCATTATGTTCCGGCAAATAACACCGTAGATATAATTTTTTCATGTGCGATTTTCTTAAATTTCACCCCCAGGGACCCTCGGCAAGTTAACGATGTTTTTTGGTATATACTCCCTATAGCACTGGGAATATAACTGCCAAAGCGCATTATGTTCCGACGAATAACACCGAAGATACAATTTTTTCATGTACGATTTTCCTAAATTTCACCCCCAGGGACCCTCGGCAAGTTAACAATGTTTTTTGGTGTACACTCCCTATAGCACTGGGAATATAACTGCCAAAGCGCATTTTGTTCCGGCGAATAATACCGGAGATATAATTTTTAAATTAGCGATTTTCATAAATTTCACCCCCAGGGACCCTCGGCAAGTTAACGATATTTGGGGTGTATACTCCCTATAGGACTGGAAATATAACTGCCAAAGCACATTATGTTCCGGCGAATAACACCGGAGATATAATTTTTGCATGTACGATTTTCTTAAATTTCACCCCCAGGGACCCTCGGCAAGTTAACGATATTTGGGGTGTGTACTCCCTATAGGACTGGGAATATAACTGCCAAAGCGCATTATGTTCCGGCGAATAACACCGGAGATATAATTTTTGCAATAGCGATTTTTTTAAATTTCACCCCCAGGGACCCTCGGCAAGTTAACGATATTTGGGGTGTATACTCCCTACAGGACTGGGAATATAACTGCCAAAGCGCATTATGTTCCGGCGAATAACACCGGAGATATAATTTTTGCAATAACGATTTTTTAAAATTTCACCCCCAGGGACCCTCGGCAAGTTAACGATATTTGAGGAATATACTCCCTATAGGAGTGAGAATATAACTGCCAAAGCGCATTATGTTCCGACGAATAACACCGAAGATATAATTTTTTCATGTGCGATTTTCTTAAATTTCACCCCCAGGGACCCTCGGCAAGTTAACGATATTTGGGGTGTATACTCCCTATAGGACTGGGAATATAACTGCCAAAGCGCATTATGTTCCGGCGAATAACACCGGAGATATAATTTTTACATTAGCGATTTTCTTAAATTTCAGGGAACCTCGGCAAGTTAACGCTGTTTAGGGAATATACTCCCTATCGGTATAGAAGATGCACCCCCTTTCTAATGTAACCGTAAATTTGCCGCCATTTGGTGTTTAGTAAAAATCGTAGCGGTGTATCTTAAATTTTACCGATATTATGGACGTCACTGGACGTTCGGGTGTTTCCGTAAAAATTGGCTGCTGTTTTCACACCGGTCTGAGAAATTTAGTTATCTGTTTCGGAGATGGGTTTATCGTGAATAGTTACTGAAGCATGTATATTTTGTGTTCGCTAGCGCGTGTGAAAGAGCAAAGAGATTGTCTTCTCCTCGCTAAGGCTTAGCTTATTGGCACAAAACCAGTCATATAGCCTATTTATGGCACTATTTGCCAATGCCTCGGTCTCAGATAGAGTTGAGCCAGTTGCGAGTACGGTGGTGTCATCCGCATACATGAAAATTAATAAATCAGAGCAGAAGTTGTATATGTCATTTGTATATAGGTTAAATAGAACTGGACCCAATATAGTTCCCTGAAAAACGCCATGAGGAACAGGCAGCCAACCGGATCTAACGCTTCTAAGAGATGCCTCGTATAGTTTGGTATCCCTTTTATACACTCAACCGCTTCCAGTTGAGCGGATTCAACGACGTTTTCTGAAGTTTTTGTCATGGAAAGTCGACGGAACTTATCCGGATTGGGGTATATCTTACCATGATCAACTTTGTAGGCATCAGATGGACTTACTCAGTCATCGGCGTGAGCTCCATAGTGCTCAGTACCTGCAGGAGCTTCTTAACAACAAAGTTGATTCCCTTTATTTGTTGTCAACTATATACTTTAACGTTCCGCGATTGGCATCCCGTCATGCGTCTACTTTCAGTATAACAACACCAACGACCAACCTACTACTCCAACCTACCACATGCTACACCAATCATAATATTCCTTTCTATGTTAGATACATAGCTATTAAATCAAATTTAATTGTCAACTGGTATGTTCGGGTATATCGTGAGAAGCATAGTTTTATTTTGTTCCTTTGAAAATTGCATTAAAATGCATGGAGTGCGTGGTGGCTTGAAGCACTTTAAAGATGCTATGTTGCTACATATCGTAGATAAAAAGCGCTAATAGCCGCAGAAATTCTTTCATTACTTTGGTAAAACAAGAATCCCAAAGTAATGAAAGAATTTCTGCGGCAAGTCACTCTTCCGTTACTTTGGTATCGTTGTTTCTTTTCAAAGTTCTTTGTTCCGCTATTTTTAAAATATATACAATAGTTTACTTGGCAATTGCTGTCGACAAATAATTGAAAAATAACTGTTTTCTCAGTGAATCACATTTTGAAGATATGCCAAGATATTTATTTATAAACTCAGAGAACCTATTTTAAAATTATCGTTGAAATAGATGTACCAAATCATTATCTTTGAAGTAAAGCAATAAAATATTTCATGTTTTAATGCGACTATGAATTCAAAAATAAAAAGATCTTGACATAGATACTACTAGTAAGGTCATGTGAAGGAGTATATTTGTTTAACAGTTAGTTTCATGAGATTAACAGTACAAGTGTGTTATTATCGGTGTACAAGTGATAGTAAAAGAGAATATACATCCGGGTATAAAACAACTTATTGTTAGAGCTGTTATATAATTAAGATTAATACACTCAATGACAAATACTGGTCGAGCAATTTTCGTTCCTTGATGATGGCAAATTACACCAAATTTCATTAAGTTTTACAGTTTCTACTACAGTACTGCGGATGACCACTACATGCAATTCTTATACCCTCATTTAAAGTTCTAATATTCAAAAAAGAAATGAAACTGAACGAAAAGTGTTTAAAGGAATTTACGACACCTTATGGAAATCGATAAATAATGAATTGCAAAATACAATTGGTGATAATGTCTTCGTCATGCGCAAGAAGCTGCCTAATAAAGAAGGACTAGTAGGTCGTGTCGCTGTTCAAAAATCGTTTCTTCGCTTATGAAACAAGTAAAAGCGTGTAGAATTCGAGGGATACCTTTTAAGTTTTTAAAAAAACAATGAAAATGTTTTTCTTTTTCACTCTGAAGGTGGTATTTCCAA
Source organism: Dynastes maya (assembly GCA_029619315.2). Classification (NCBI taxonomy): domain Eukaryota; kingdom Metazoa; phylum Arthropoda; class Insecta; order Coleoptera; family Scarabaeidae; genus Dynastes; species Dynastes maya. The sequence goes on along the minus strand of JAROYE020000003.1, from coordinate 19,549,446 downwards.
AACATGGTTTCTGAAGGCTTCGAAAACTTTTTGAGATGTTAAAAATCTCTGTCCACGCGTTTTCTCTTTGACATTTGGGAACAAAAAGAAATCATTACGTAAATACAAGCAATGAGACATTAATTTGATGCCTTCCTCCTTGAAATAATCAATTGTTTGATGTGATGTGTGAGAGCCGCCTTTGTCATGATGAAGGATGATGCGACGTTGTCAATTGTTTTTCCTAATTTAATCGATGACTTCTGGCAAACAAATTGTTGTAGACTATTCGATCGTCCAAAACAATGCTTACATGTTCAATACAACGGAAGAAACGAGCAATATTTTTTTTTGAAGTGCTTCGTGAACCAACGACTTTTGTTGCATTCGGTTCATCCGGAAACATTCAAACAGTTGATTGTTGCTTACTTTCGTCATCTATTACGATGTTGTATACGGACTTTGAAGCTACTCTGTCGAATTTTTTGAGCATTTCCTTACGCCGATTGACACGAGCCTTTTTTGGGCTTGCGTCAAATTATGCGGAATCCTTCGGGCACAGATCTTTTTTACACCTAAATTTTCATGCAAAATCGAATGTATTGCAGTCTTTAATATGCCTAAGCATGCCTCTATTTCACGGTAAGTCACATGTTGCGCAAGGCATCGGTGTTTTCCGGAACAACAACCGATTTTGATCAACCTTCACGAAATTCATCACCAACGGAAGCACGACCACGACGAAATTCTCCAAACCAGCTGCAAATAGTCTTTTCTGATGATGCTTCAGTACCAAATGTTGAATGAAACGATTCCAGGCATTGATGTTGTGTTAGACCTTTACTAAAATCGTAGAAAATCATTCAACGAAAACGTTCACGTGAATTTCAATTTTTTTCACAAAATTGCATTTTCTAAGCGCTCATTGTAAACAAACTACTCGGCCGTAACAGAAATACTGAACTACCAGAAATGTGAAATCAAGTAATATACATATATAGACGAACTCAAATTTTTGTTTAATCACGGGAGTTTTTGATTGGGGATACATAACAAGATCTAATCTCGGTTCGTTAGCCGGAATCACTGAAAAATTAACCGAAAACATTATTTGTGGGCATTTGTTGGCACAAGACATTGATCCCAAGCATGCTAGGAGAATCCTGAAAAATTATTTCCAAGAAAGATCAGAAAAGGGTGTATTAGAAACCATGTAGTAGCCACCTAAGAATTCGGACTAATATCTTAGAGCGTGATTGCGATTATTTGGATAAAAGGAAAGTTGAAAGGTAGCCTAGGAGTGTGGAGGAATGTTTTAAAATACTGGGAAAGGAATGGCATAAGACTTCCATAAATATCGTTTGCCATTTCATCATCAAGACTTTAATATTAAAAAAAGTGGTAGTATAATTTCACATTATTTTTGTAAGATAAATAATGGTGGGTAACGTATTCATAACACTATGTATATATATTTTTTTTCTTGCCTCAATGAAGGTTTGCATAATATAACTGCTTTAATAATGTATGATTTCCTATTTTATAGTGAATATCGATAAAAAAACACATTCATTATCAAGAATATCTTCCAGTACATTCTGAATTAATAGCTCCGATCAGCATCTAATTATAGAAGCAAATATATTCCCCGTTGAAAATGGAATTTTCATATTTATGGTTTGAATTATGGAAAATGCTTAACTTTGCGTGTGTTAAACCAGGGAATACAGGCGCTTTAACAAATCCTAAAATGCACAAGTAAGACGTCATCGATTTTGGCAAGTTCCCCTGAAAGTAAATAACTCCCTATATTTAAATAAGTTCGTCAGTCAGTTAAATTTGCTTAATTACTTTAGAATTGCTTTATAATGTTGAAAGTCTAGTAAAATAGAGTATTTATAGTGCATTTAAATATACTTCTAATAAAAACAGACAAAAAATTGTTTGATTATTTTCGTGTTTCGAGTAATAAATAGAGTAACCTAAACTTGCGGACTCGCATAGGCGTCGGTATTACGGGTTAATATAAGAATACGAAAAATTCATAAATAAACTAAACCAGTAGAGAAGCAGGCATGTAGTGTCGACCTTGAATATAAATCATGTTAAACCGCGCTGAGAGAGATTTCGTTTTAGTACCGGCTGAGCTGTTGCAGAGATTAGTCGAACGGTCAAGGTTATGTACTTACGTGTCACTTTCGAAAATATAGCTGGTGTTTTTTGTGTGTTGTAGTATTATACCAAGTACATAATTAGTGTATCGTTTCATATAGAACTAATATTTACATACCTAAGAAAACAATGCCTCGTAATAGATTTGCTACTAATGTACATAAGTATGTGTCACTTTTTCCCCATTTAAAATATGACGGTAGTGCAGTTTTTTGCTTAATATGCAATGTTCGTTTGGTTGCATTGGACAGAACTGATTGCCAGAGGCATGCCAATGGTATTAAGCATATGAGAAATGCAAGAACTGAAATACCTTATACACTATTCCTCATACATTTATTAATTATGTTTACCTCTTGTAATCTTCCGTTGTCGTTGGTGAGAAAAGCAGCTTTTAAAACGTGTTGGCGACAATACGTTCCAAAGTACCCATTACCCTCACAAACACAATTACAGAATCATTTGCTGCGAATGAAAGAGATGCTAGAAAATGTGTGTAAACGTGATTTGTGTTCCAAAAAAATATGGATTACCGTGGATGAGACGACCGATATAAAGAAAAACAGTATTGTGAATGTAATAGCTCGCGTTTTATCTAGCGAGAACACAGCATCTCGATATTTGTTAGCTTGCAAACGTGTTCAACAATGTACCGCGGAAAATATTCAAAAAGTGATAATGAACGCTTTGAAAACATTTAAAATTGCCCAAGATCAAGTTGTGATGATTGTGACAGATAGTGCAGCAACGATGTTAAGTGTTGGGCGATCCTTAAAACATATATTTCCTAGCTTAATACATATAACCTGCGTGCTGCATGCTTTGCATTTAGTTGGCGAAGTTGTTCGACAACATTACGGAAACGTTGATCGGATGATTGGAAGTACTAAAGCAGTGTTTCGTAAATCTCCTAAACGTTTAAAAGAATTTCGTAAATTTTGTCCAGGTATTCCAGAACCTCCTGAACCAATTTTAACGCGATGGGGTACTTGGCTAACAGCAGCTTCTTACTATTTGATCCATTTTCAACAAATTCAATCAGTTATAATGCGATTTAATCGGAATGAATCCAAAGCAATTAGAGAAAGTCAAAGAGAATTTCAAATTCCTCAACTTTTAGAAGATTTAACAACAATATGTATCAATTATACAGTATTACTAGATGCCATCAGAAAACGACAATGTACTGAATTGTCATTGCAGGAATCATTAGACATAGTGGAGAGTGTAAAAAATAAATTACACACATTAAATAATACGCCAGGATTATGCGCTAGTCAAAAGTTGGCAGATGTTTTAAGGAAAAATCCCGATTTTAATACTTTAGAGGCCATTTATAATAAGTGCAAGAATAGTGAACTTTTAAGTGATTTTGAAAAACAGTTTCTACATGCAAATGTAACTTCCTTAGATGTGGAGAGATCGTTTTCTATGTATAAGAATATTTTTTCTTGTCGATGCACAAGGTTTAAAGAAGTAACTGTGGAAACATATGCAATGATGCAAGATTACAGTAGTTCACATCCTGATGCCTCTAATTTGTTGAATAATTAGCAAGTAAGTTTATTTATGAATTTTTCGTATTCTTATATTAACCCGTAATACCGACGCCTATGCGAGTCCGCAAGTTTTGGTTACTCTAGTAATAAATAAGGAGTTTTTAACGTAATTCAAAACACAGTATTTTTTTATGTACCCCTTGGAAAATTAAAAAACATGCAATGTATTTCAAAACTTCTACACTAGTATCTCCCATCTTACACAACATAGTAGCATTTGCAAAAATACATTTTATGTAGGACACGTGCAGTTAATCTATGCTATTTGTTGAAAAACACACAACACAAAAACTGCGTTTTGCAATGTACCTCCTCAAATATCTCTGTATCTAAATAACACCACTTCCCACGTGACAAGGATAAAAATACAGTCGTAAATTGATTTTATCTCCTCTAACTACTTGTGCAAATGAATAAGGGGGAACACCATTTAATGGGAATGGAATATAGATATCGCATGTACCAGAGATTATGTGACGCTTTTTCATAACAGAATTAGCACAAATAATTGTATTGGTATAAGTTTATCAAGGCTAGACCCAATTTAGAGATAATATTTTGGAGAATTTCATATTTCACCGTTGTCTCTGTTTCTATTGTAGAACGTAAAGATCTTTTGAAAAATGGTGGGTCACTAATAACGTGTGTGTTTTCCATTAACATGATTCATTGGCTTGACACCTCCGGGACATGCTTTGCATAAAACTACGAATGTCTTCTTGGGGTATATTCTCCAATTCTTCAATTAAGACATTTGTTAACTGTTGGAGAGGTTGAGGTGGGTCTGGGTGCCTCCGAATACGTCTGTTTAACAAATCCTAAAGATGTTCAATTAGGTTCATATCGGTACTTAGTGAAGGCCAATCCATGATTTGAATTCCGTGGTACTGAAGGAAGTTTTTGGTGATGGGCGCGCTGTGGGGCCTAGCGTTATCTTGTATTAACGCAAAATTTGTTGAGTTTTTGAGTTTGTGAAGTTTTCCTGGAACTACTACGATATCTGTCCTTTCATCAAGACTATTTCCGTCCCAAAATCATCACAGTTCCACCACCAAATTTTTCGACTTCTTTTACGGTAGCTGCAGAATGGCGTACAACGAGTTAAACGAAATCGTGACTCACCTGTGAAGAGTACTGGCCTCCAATGTTGAAGTTGGCATGCGACATGATCACGAGTGAAACTTAAAAGACACCTAAGGTGGTTTTGATTTAAAACAGGTTTTCGCACGGGTCTTCTTGGTCTCAGGTTTGATTCTTTCGTTATATTCCAAATTGTTTGTTCGGAGTCACGATGTTATATTGGGTTCAGGAAGTTCACGATGCTATATTGGGTTTAGTTGCTGGGAAATCGGCCGGTTTTCATGGAATACCTGTGCAATGAATTAGGGAACGTGCTGACGAGTTGTCACCCATACTGGCTAGCATAATGAACCTGCCTGTTGTGGGGAGTAAGTTTCCTGAGTTGCTAAAGCCGGCTACTGTTGTACTGGTTTTCAAAGGTGATAATCCAACAGATTTGGAAAATTATCCTCCAATTTCTTTGTTAAGTGTGTTTTCCAAAGTTCTCGAAAAGTTAATGTACCGCAGACGAGATGGTTTTTCGATCGCTATAAAATATTAACAAGTTGTTAGTATGCTTATAGGCCGCGTTTATCATCAGAGAGCGGTGTTTTGGAAATGGTACGGTTCACTCAGGATCGGTTGGATCTGGGAGAATATGTACATTTTATATCTTTTAATCTGCCTCGTGCATTTGATACTATTGGTACCGGTTTCGTTTCTGAAAAGCTATGTAATATGGGCTTGAGGTGTCTAATAAATGCGTGGATGGTATTATATTTAAAAACTTAGAACTTTTAGGGTAAAAGTGCAATTTCAGATGAGTGCTGATCAGGCGTGGGTACTTCACAAGAAAGTGTGCTTGGTCCATTGGTATTCTTGGCGTATATAAATGACTTACCAGATTTCATCAATCTGGGCAGGGATTTCACATACGCGGACGACACCAATATAGCTGTTAGCAGACCGTGACCCTGATATAGTGTACAATAGTACATGTATGATCCTGAGTGATTTTGCCTCCTATTGCTACAAGAAGTGGCTGAAAATAAATTCAAAGAAAACGGTGAATGTAGAGATCCATACCAAATACAGAGTATCCCGCAATTACTTTTTCAATTTTTCTAACAATATCCTTGAGAACCATGACAATTTCAAATGTTTAGAGGTCACGATCGATGATACATTGACCTAGAAAGAGTATATAAACTCTATATACTCTAGACTTAATAAGAGCTTTTATGTTATATTCACCTTGAATGATATGTTGGATTTGCAGTTGTGTATGGGAGCAAGTATTAGAAGCACAGAGAACATTGATTGAGAGCAATTTTTAATATAGGAGGATGCATACACATTTTTAGAAACAATGGTATCCTGACAAAACCATCAATTTATCTGTATGAACTATTGGCTTACATTTATTCAAATAGAAATAGTTTTACAGCAATGGGAACTACCATAACTGCCCCACATGTATGCGAAGTTGTACATATCAGATTTCCAAAACACCACCATACTGGCTATGCTAAGTCACCAGTATATACTGGCTGCAAATTATTTAATGTTATCTGATGAATTGGCATCATCATCAACAGTCAATCTTTTCAAAGATGAATTAAAACGTTTCTTGGTATCCAATGCATTTTATTCAGTTGATGAATTTGTAAGACATGTTCAATCGGTTGGGTAGTTTTATACCAATTTATGCACGTTTATATTTATCGTCTTTCGATTTATCCAATCCTTGTTTTTATAAGGCTTTTTGGACCAATAAAATTATCAGGTAACCACATAAGTTCGCGCGTTTCACATTCTGAAGATTTCTTACTATTATTTCTCTAAATGCTTCCACTATCCTCTGCCTTAATTCGTTGTTAGAAGGTCTATGTTGAATATTGTCAAAAACCCTCGTTGCAATGTAACTCCAAAAAGGTCGAATGGGCTTAAATCAGGACTTCTTGTCTGCCACTTTAGCGGCCCATGACCTATCCATCCATCTGTCAATTCGTTATTCAAAAATTCTGTAATTTCTCCGGTGCTATGTATGTGATGATTCTCCATCGTGGTGGCAAATGATCCTTTCGTTTACAGGAATATTGCTAATACCTGGAAGAATTGTGTCTCTCAGCAATTGCAAATATTTTTGGGCATCCAGTGAATCGTCGATAAAAAACGGACCAACAATGTGATTACCTAGAATGCCGGCCCACACGTTGATCTTCTAAGGAGATTGAGTATGGGTTTCTCATGAAAATCATTCCAACTACGAGTGGACAAACAATAAATCAAACACTCCCCGCAGGAATACCATTAACATCACGTAAAATTTTACTATGTAAATACCTTTTTACAATATGTATTAACATTTCTGTATTTTAAATTTCAATATAAAATGCTTAACTTTATAACTTTTATTCTTGAAAGTACCTACATCAATTCTATTTATCGGACAATAACGGTCGAAAATTTTCGAAATTTAATTGCTTGTATTAGGTAATAACCGATACGGTGTTATATCACGAAAACGGGGACAAGTTGGCTCAAGTACATTTAGTTCCGAGCGGGGACTAAACGCACAAGAGGACGGAGTTCGAGTGACCGCAGCAGGGTAGTTATATTGACTTAAAATATGATGTTCGCAATATGCATTAGTTAAACGATGGACTTCGATAAAGTACAACCTATTTCGCTGTAAAGTAGCCGCTTGTTATCGGTACTCCGTCGGTAATTTTAATCACAATATGTTCAACTTTACTTCTGCACCGATAAGATTTCATCCATATCCCAGGTGTCTATGTATTCTGTGTGTGTGACGTCATCACGAGTTATTTGCACTTGAACGCTTACAGTTTTTTCTACATATTTAAAATTTATCAAGTCGAAAATTTGAACAATCCTCTCAGGGGCTAAGAAGAGAAGATTTGCGCTAGCATCTTGTTTTTTTGACAATTGCGCTTCTCACGCAAAATTTGCTGAACGTAAAATTCTATATTTTTGGTGCTATAACTTAATTAATATAGTTCTATTAATTATTAGGAAATATTTTTTTTACTAATCTTGATTTCCATTGCATTTTGATTTTACAGACAATTGTTTACTTCTATAAAAAATTTCGACAAAATGTTTTTTTACCTTTATTAAAAATCTGGTGTTTTACTCATAAAACGAATAACCTATTATTAAGCTTTTCATTAGTACTACATATTTTACCAAACTTTACATAAATCAGCACTACAATATCTTTTATTCTTAATGTCCATTTCCTTATGTCTGATTTTTCCTATTTCTGAACTCCAGCTTTCCTAATGTCCTTTTTAATCGCTTTTAACCGCTTTTTCCTTGGCTTTTCCCTTTGCTTCTTACTTCCTTCGTTTTCGTTGCAACCTTTCTTCGTTCTGGCAACCTATATATCTATCGCAACTTGCTTACTTGCTTGTACTATATCTAGCTGCTTATAGATGCTCGTCGCCCCGTATTTATCCTTTGCCTGCATTATCCATTGGGAACCTGCACTCCTCCAAATATACCTCCCAGTATTTCTTTGTTAGCATTGTTTTTATTAGGAATCCATATATCACAACCGTATAACAACGTTTACTTTACCTGCTCTGCTTAGCATTTTAGATTTTATTTTCATCACACTACCAATCGATCTACTTTTTGCCAACCTTTTCTCAATTTCGACGATTTCTTTATTTCAATTTGTACAGTCCCTGGCCAAATTACTTGAAACACTCAATATTTTGTAGTTTCTTCATAATAAAATATAAACTATACACGTATTATATTTTTTATTTATAAAATATATTGTAAAAATATGTAACATATATAAATATTAAATAAGTAATTAATATTTAGTCCATAACCCATGATGTTTAATAACACCCTTAATTCTTCGGGGCATACTTTCAATGCAAGATATGATTGTCTCTTTTATGTCTTCATCGTTCTCCCATACATCCTTTATATTCTTCATTAATATTTCCTTTGTAGGGTTTTCTCTTTCATATACCTTACTTTTTAGTCGATTCCATACGTTCTCGATGGGATTGAGGTCCGGTGAATTTCCGGGCCAACGTAAAAGAGGTATGTGATTGTCTTCAAAGAAATTCTTAACCTTTTTTTGCCACATGGCAAGGAGCATTATCTTGCATAAATATACGCCCTGTCGGTATGCGACGTCCTGGCTTAAAATACGGAATAACGTGTTTTTTAACACATTTATGTACTGCTCTTGACGCATTGTACCTTCTACAAAATACAAAGGGCCGGGTCCGTCTCCACTAATCACTCCCCAAATCATTACCTGCGGAGGGTGTTTTTACAGTTCGAAGAACCGTGGACTCTGTGAAGCGTTCGCCAGGTCGTCTACGAACAAATTGTGCTCGCTGCACTAACACACAGAGCGAGCACTCGTCACTAAAGAAAACCTATTAAATAATGCAAACATTTATTCAGCAAAAATCATGTTGTTAAGTTATTCACCTTTTTCAAATTCTCGTCTGTGAAATGTCGATATTCTCTTGTAAAGTTGAGACGAGCAGATTTCATTTTTTCTGTTAAACGCGGCTTTTTTACAGGTCTTCGGCCCATTAGGCGATTTTCACGCAATCGGCGCCTGTCAGTTCTGCTCGAAATCTCTATTCCTCTCTTTTGTAATTTTTTTTTGATTCATTTTAATTGTAGCAAATCTATTGCTCAAAGCCTGATGAACAATTTCACGGTCAGATCTCTTCGAAGTTTTTCTTTTCCGACCGCACTTTGCCCGTCTTTGTGTCGATGTGCTAGCTCCTTCGTTTAAGTTTCTAGCTAAACGCGATACAGAAGAAGGAGATACTTTCTGTAATTTTGCAATTTCTCGTTGTGAATGTTTGTTTGATTGTAGAAGAGCTTGTATAGCGGCGTTTTGTTCACTTGTTAAATCTTTCCCGGGCATTTTCTGCAAAAAACCCTAAATATTTCAATTTTTTTCAAATTCCAAATAATTAATTATTAAGAGAGAGATAGAATAACAATTTTACCTTTGCAATAACGATATATCAACACAAAATACTTAACGATACTCCACAACTTAGCTTCTATACGGTTATGACGAAATATTTTAAAAAATATCGATGCATTCTCTAAACTGTAAACTCGCTAAATGTAAGTTGATAACTGAAATATTTATATATACGAACTTTACTCTTCTAAATATCATTTCTCTGGTATTTTTATTTATTGATACAATAATCTACTCCCCCTATAAACGATCGGATTCAAAGCAAAAGAATATCACTATAATAGGATGGGAATTTCCAGGTAAAAGGGTTGATTTATGACATATTTCAAGTAATATGGCCAGGGACTGTAATTACTGTTGCTCCCAGATATTCAAATTATTTGACTCGTTCATTTTTTATTATTCATTCCTTTTAATCGTATTACACTCCGCAGTATTTTATCTGTTACCTTCATTTCCAAATATGTCGTTTTTTGTTGAGCTCATATTTTGACTCATTTTCCAATTGTCTGAACACCTTGATCAGTGAGACTACGTCATTAGCAAATGCTACGATTTGATATCTGTTATGGTTAGTTTTAATCCCACTTTTTCTGATGAAATTTATGTTGTTTGGAAATTTATTCGGTCAATTAATTAATTTCGGATTTTGAAAATGTCAAATTCCGCGTGTCCAAAAAGCTTCGAAATACTCAAGTACATACAGTAAGCACCTAAATGTAGAATTGATGGGATAAGAACGGCAGTATTTTCAAGAGGGGTATCCAATTGGCCTACAACTAAGCTACCCTTTGCCACCAAGGTTGAAGAGGGCGTGGGCCAAGATTGAAATTTCAATCTTGGAACCTTCGTTTTTTATCGCAGAGTTGGATTCTGTAGTAAAAAAAAGAAACTTTTGGTCCGTAGGCTTCCGCGGTCGTCGATAATACTATACCCTAGGTTTCCGGGTTGGAACCGCATCGTTATCGTAGCTTTGGCCGAAGCTACAACAACGACGCGGTTCCATCCCGGAGTACAGCACGTAACTTTTGTTTGAAATTTTCCGCCTTGTGGTAGATGTCACTATATTCATAAAACGTAAGATAAAGTTAATTTTGAAATGGAAACCCTTTATTTATCATAAATGCGGATCCTTTAGGTTTAGGAATCTTACTTACTAATAACCAAAATATGTTTAATAAAATTTATGAAAAAAAGAAATGGAAATCTTTATTATTCCGAAAATGGCATTTTGTTATATCTGGTATATGTTGGGGTAGTTGCATATCTACACTAAAAGCTACTAGTCTTGCACCATCTTGAAGTAAACTATGAAACTTTGATTTTTAACAATTTTTCGTTTTTATGCAACATTTGTGAGGTGATGGACAGGTAATAAAGAAACTTGTACAACAAATTTTCAATGATCTTATCATTTGCAAAGCATCGAAAAAAATTATTGCAAAAATGATGTAGTTCTTCAAGTAGAATCCAAATTTGCAATAAAAAAGTTCCTATTATATATGTTACGAGTAGGTTTTAGAATATTAGAATTCCTTTCATTAAAATTCATTTTTATCCTCTAAAATTTTCATTTAAAACTTTTTGAACACATGGTGTAAGCTCTCTCCGTTATTCTTCGTCTTACGAAATCGTTCAAATAGGCAAACTAGTAGTGTTTTTGCTGCTGATTACGTGCACCCTTAATATAAACTAAAGATCTCGGTAATTTTTTTATTGTTCATTTCAGAACAATAATCTATAAAGCTGTTATATTAGAAATTGAATTATCTTTCAAAATTTTGAAGGATATACAGAATGTTGTATTTTTAAAAACAGTAAATTTTGTTTTTTCAAATAAAAATACATTATTCATTTAATAATAACCAAGATAGTAATAGTGGCCCGTTAATTTTGATCATTCTGTATATTTTAAAATATGGTACCAATTTGATGGTGTATATTTAATAATATTTCTTTCTCAAATATGACGCCATTTAGCTAAAGCATTGTAATATTACTATTAGAAATCTTCTTAATCAATCTGTTACAATGCTTTTTCTATGCCAATAGTAGTGAAAATAGAAACAACAAAAAAGCATTTGAAACCAAACTTTGTAATAAAATCAGTCAACTTGCAAGAAAATAATTCTTAACCGTACTTGAGATATAAAATTCATATAAAAAACAAAGAATGCCATGCTAAAGATTTGATTAGTAGTTCATTAATTGAAACGAAGGTATTTGTTTATCTTTACCTTATGGTTAGAATAGAATTTATTTATTCTGCATATTAAAATATTCTGGTCTTAGAAATTAATTAGTCCAAAATGTTAAAATATCGTGATAAAACAGTTTTCTATGTATTTCTATTTCTACCGGATATGCAATTAGAATGATATACAATTTAATCGTTATTACAGGGTATTAGAAGATAAACGTAGTCATTATGAACCATCCCTTGTCGGAGTGGCGGACGAACAGGACCACTTGGGAGTGGAAGAACACGACTTCGTACCTCATTTTCAAAGGGTGTCTATATCGGGCGAGGATACTAGCGGGGTGAGTATAGAGAACATTGTCGCGGTCACATTCGTTCAAGGTGAGGCGTTTTACAAAATGACCTTGTACTTTGCGACACTTGTGGAAACCCTTCAACGAAATTGAAGCCATACAGAATGTTTCATTTATCACTATCTCATAAATGCGCTCTATATTTTTCTTTTCTCTAACTATTATTAATTACACTTCAATACCCCTGAACAAAATTAACGCACCAATATACTAGACTACAAAAAACAATTTTTTATTAAATAAATTGGTAGGAACTAAATACAAAGTCACAGATCACATGATTTAAGAGTTTAGAAGTGTCTTACTTGAAAAAAGATATTGTTAGAATTTAATTTCAATAAAATTATATCAGTCATTCTTAAAATTATAGAAAAAGTGAAAAACAATTAAACGCAAACGAATGGATGACAGTATTCTAATTAAATTTTGGATGGCTTCCTGTGGAGTGGTTTTCCATTCTGTGACAAATGCATTTTCCAGTTATTTCAGGTTAGCAAATGCAGGTAAATGACATCGCATGTTTCTTTTAAGCATGTTCTATAGCTGTTCTATCAAATTTGTGTCCGGACTTTTTGGTAGCCACTCGATAAACGGTATATACCGCTTATCGAGTGGCTACCAAAAAGTCCTGGATTATCTCAGTGACGTCCATATGGACGTCACTGAGATAATCCAGTACGCCTTTAGCCACATGAGGTCCGAGCATTGTGTTGCATAAATAAAAAATCGTTTCCCACAAAAGGACCAAAAGGCATTACATGATCAACTGCAATGTTCTCGAGATAAAAATTTGCATTCATCGATCTCAGTCGAATAGAGGCTAACTTAGTACGAGCGTTATAATAAATTCCACCCCAGAACATTACAGAACCAAATGGTTTTTTCGCAGAGATATTGCATTGCGCAAACCTGTCTCCAGGTCTTCGCCAGACTCGTTCACGCCCATCAGGAGATCTTAGGCTTACACTAGTTCCATCAGAGAATAAAACACGTTTCCAATCAGACCGTCTCGATGGTCGAATGGTTAGTACACTTGCGTTCCGATCCAAACGGCGCGGGTTCATATCCCGGCTGGGGCGATATGGCGAATACTGGTCAGAAAAAAGATAAGGCTTAGCACGCTACTTCTCGATAGGGTCTTGTTCTGTCGCCATATCCTCTCATGATCAGTTAAATGCATTTTCAAAGATGTTACCAAAATGGAAAATACTTAAGCAAAGTAGATCGTCTCGGTGGTGAAACGGTTACCTTACTTGCCTTTCGATTCGAACGACGTGGGTTCAAATCTGGCTGGGACGGTTAGTTTTTAATTACAGATAAAAATCGGAGTATGCCTTTTTCTCGGATAAGGAAATAAAACCGTAAGCCCCGTGTCCATACGATGTTTGGCACGTTAAAAATGTCTACCAAAGTTGGAACACCTCTGGATTCGGCAAAATTCTAGTAGGCTCGGCTAATGATCATAGTAATCGATTCGCTCATTAATTTAACAACTACAACAATTACTGTGATCTCTGGCAAAACGCAACCTGGCAACTCTGTTTTCGCTGATAAATAGCGACACAGTTGCTGGTTTTCTACTAACTAGTCCAGCTTCTTTTAACCTTTTTCTGACTGTTCAAGCAGAAATCGAAACATTGGGTAGTTTCGAGATAATTTTTTTAACACCAAGGTAATGACCGACCTCGTTCGTAAGGTAGATTGTCTAAGAAAACTTTCATCTGTTGTACTGGTGCGTTGTTTTCTCCCCTTGTTCTAACCTCCGGCAATAAGTTCCCATTTTATTAAAACGACTTATTGCAGTATGATTTACTCCAAACTGGCAATATAACGCTGAAAATATCCCTCACCGTATAATGTTACTGCTCGCACTGCCTCATGTTCCATCAAATTCCTTGAACGATTCATTTTCAATCTTCTAATTATCCTCATTGAATATCCAAAACACACAAATGCCGATAAACGCAAATAATAAAAAAAGGATGGATAAACTCGATTTTCAACAGATTTGATCACAATTGATGACCAAGGTATTGCTTAACTTAATGATGTAACTTTAAAATTGTCAAGGAAATACAATTTGTTTGTAGAATTGTCAAAAAACGTCAAAACACTACTATCGGGTCATCCCATAAATAATGCGGATTTTTGTACTTCTGTTATTTTTCTAAGATAAACAACTTTTTCTGCAATGTTCTTCCATCTTTCTAGTGGACTTTCAAGGTCCCTTTTCCAAAATAGAATTGTCCATGACGAAAAATACTTCTCCAGTACCGTCCTGACCTTGTCTATAGAGTTCATATATTTTGCGTCTAAATAATTTTGAACACTGTGTAATAAATTATATGATGATGATATGATGGCGCAAAGTCCGGCGAATATGATGAGTGGGGCATCGTTTCTCACTCGAGCTCCTCCAGTCTTTGTAATGTTATCCTCGGTGTATGTGACCAAGCGTTGTGCCAATGGAACGGATGTCCTTTCGTCTTTCTTTCTTTCTCCTTTCCATTTGCACGTTCAGGCGTCGGATTTGGGTTAATTTTATGGGTTTTCATTCACCCATCTCTTCCATTTTTTTCTATTTTGTGTCATTATTTTCATCTCCTCTAGTGTCTTTTCTCCTATTATTCCCACCTATTTGCTGTATCCATCTTTTTCTTAGTCTTCCCTTCTTTCTTTTTGCGTTATTCTATGTTTCATGCAATTTTCTTGTTATTCTCTTTGGTTGCATCCTCATCAGGTGTCCAGTTCATTTGTATCTTTGTTATTTTGTTAATTATCGACTCCTGATCAATCCTTCCCTTAATTGACTTATTACTTACTACTATCCCATTTCGTCTTTCCTACTATCCTCCTTAAGTGCCTCATCCCCATTGCGTTTATTCTGTATTGTCCAATTCTCACTTGCATATTGTAACGTCGGTGCCACTATTATGTTATGTATTCTTATTATATTATATTATATTATATTATAATTTGTTTCTTGGAGCAGTTCTGTTTTTCCTAGAATTGTAGTTAGCGCGTAGTATACATGGTTTGATTTCTTTGCTTTATTTGTTAATTAGAAGTCTATTTTTTCGTCGTCGATAATTATACTTCCCAAGTATTCATATGTTTTTAACTATTTCCAAACTTTTGCATTTTACGTCTATTTCATTGCTTTCTCTTTTATTTTATTTTTTTATTTTTTTTAGTGTAATGTGGTACGGCCCAACAGGGTGTATAAGCTTCTTAGAGCTTGTCATAACCTCAGGAGCCTTGAGTGTGTAAAGTGTTCCATGGCTTTGTTACTATAACCCCCTCGCCGTAAAGGGCGAAGCGCAATTAATTGTACCCCCACTGCAAATGGTGACTCGGGAGTGTACCGGACTCGCTAAGAAAATTTGATCCTAACGGGACTCGAACACACAGCGCCTAGCTCTGCCCAGTCAAGCGCTCGCCGCGTTAATGCCGTTAATGACCATTATCTTACTCTTTTCCTCGTTGACTTCCATTTTTAATTCCTACATTTGTTCCTTTCGTCTTGGAACCAAAAATGGTCGTTCTTCTTCTAACGACTTAAGCCACTCAAGCTGCTCGCAATAGATCCCCTTGTTATCGTTGGTTTGGCTTTAAAAGCTCAAAGTGGATTAAACCCCACCAAATAGGTAACAACACATCACGTGGATGAACACCTTCAACGTGAGGTGCCGGTGTTTCTCTTTTCCCCACCCACTGTTTCCGGTGCTTGACATTTTTATTGACAACCCATTTCTCGTCACCAGACACTATTCGATCCAAAAATGGCTCATTCCGGAGACAAGACAGCAAAGAAGAGCACACATTCACTCTCAGCGCGCAATTAAACTTGGAACGTTTGTAAAGAACTCATTGACCCAATTTGCTGACATTTCCGATAACACGCAAGTATAGAAGACTGGTTGAGTGACCAAATCCAAGCTTCTCGTCTAGTTCCTCAATAGTTACGATGGAATTTTGTTCCAGCAGGGTTTGCAGGTCGTGCTTGTCCAGCTCTACAAATCTTCTAGGACAAGGTTCGTCTTCTAGGCTGTAGTTTGCTTACGCTTATTTTCCATCCCCATGTACTGCATCAATATTCGCCGTGCTTTCCGTTGCGTTGTTGCCGCCCTTATTGAATTCAAAAAGCAAAAAAAAAAAACAAAATATGCCTCTGTCGCATCCATTATAACTTTGAAAAAATAACTGTTAAAATCAAACTGCACTCTGCAAAACTTGCATTAAGAATAAAAAGGTAAATTAACTCCCTGAAAGTTAATGTAGGTAGTTTATTCCCTCCCCCTCCGACTTTCTGTTCATGCAAATGAAAAAAATGCATTATTTATGGGGCAACCTAATGTTAACATTCTCTGTAGACATTGAAATATAAATCTTGGAATTTATTGGTGCGTTAATTTTCTCCAGGAGTGTATTTCACTTTTGATATGTTAGGTGAAACATGGCTTCATATATGCTTGCCATTGTGCATTCATTTTTATACAGTGCGGTCCTAAAGTGTCCTCTCCATGCAAACTTTTGGGTCGATTTATATTTCTTGTGAAGTAACTTTTGCCGTTATCGGCAATCCAATTGCAATTCCGGTGTCACCGAAAGTGACGTCAACTTTCGCGGTAATAATTACCGCGAAATAGAGCATAGTGAACACTGCCCTTGCGCACAGCCGAAAATATTTGAACTTTGCGCTAAGTAAGGATAGATAGTATAAAATTTACAGGGCGAACTGCCTTAAACAGAAGATAATATGATTTAAATTTTTGCTTGGTTCGTGTCGAAGCCATCATAAAAGTAACAACATAAAAAACCTGAAAAACGGACATATTGGGCATCAAAAACTAACAAATTTAAAGAAACCGACCATAATTAATTAATTGCAATAATGTTCGATAAAGTAAGGAAATAACAACTAACGAAACAAGTTAAAATGACAGAAAGTAATAACGAGCACAAAGAACGAAGGTATGACAGATGCAGGTTACACTTTAGGACCTCACTGTATGTGTGAAAAGTTGCTTATAATCTGAAATATTCAAACATTGTGAAATATTTGTTGGTAGGTTCCATTAGAAGATTTGGAAAAAGCTTCACAGCTGCTGATAACAGCGCTTAAGCTTAGGCAAACGTACATGGGTATATCACATCAGTCGTTTTCTAATACGACAGCTAGATTTTTAAACCCGGAAAGTGCACAACATAACGAAATTAAACACGACGATAAACAGAGCATAGAAGGTGAGAATCACGTTTTATTTTTAATTTTAATTTTAATTTCTATACATTTCATTTGAAGTTTCCAATTTTATTTTCGATGAAAATTTAAGTGGCTAGAATTTTATTTCATGCCGGAACAGTTATCTGTCTTGCTCATAAATTACTTTCTCCATTTACTACCAGTAAAAAGAAATCAATTTCTACGGGCATTAAAGTAATCTTTTCAAATACAGGACATTTCGAAAGAAATACTTTTTCTAAAGACAAATTTCAAATTTTTAAATGTGCTTACTATTCCTAATGAAATACTCTGTATTGCATGCCTTTATGTAAACAAATACTAGTTTTAAATTTGTTTACTAGATCATTTCGTAATAATTAATTTCAGTATTAGTTTAGATTAATATATTGGGGCGTAACTGTGGTAACTAATAACGACGATATATTTTCTTTTATTATTGCTCGTTGGTAAATACCTCTACTTTGATTATAATTGATGAAAAACAATGCTTATTTTGTATTCGTAGCTTGTAGGTACTAATTTCAATAAATGCACGCGCTCTCGACTTTAATTAAGCATTTTGAAAGTAAAGGTGTTACAAGTCTTGAAGAAATTGTTCTAACGAATTGTGTTACTGGCAAAATAGAAACCAATTTTAAAGAAATTATTCAGACAAGCTTTATAATAACTGAGAAATTACGTTGTGTTTTTTTATTAATGTTTTACGGGCGCTAGTTGGCTTACTTAGAAGATGGTGCATGACCTACTCATCCAAATAATTTTTCCACAAAGTATTTTTATTTGGTAAATAGTGACGCCCCTGAGCCCCTGAGAATAATTTCATCAAGACCCTGTGCTTTACTTACAAAAAAATCTGCATGTCGATTAAAAAATGAATGTAAAAACTTAACATCAAATCAAAATTAAATTTTGGAAGTTTCTAGCCAAGGCTAATTTTAACTATTTGGACTTTATTGAAACAATTTTTAACATTGGCACGTATGCTAACATAAAGCCCCAGTAGAAGTTACACCAATGAGTTGCATGTTTTCACAACTATGTATAAAGATATAATAGACTTTTCTTCAACCAAAGTTTTTTTAATTTACTTATTAAGAGTTTTTTTCATCTTTCCCATGGGTATCATGAGGGTCCATTAGTAATTCACACAGAAAATCTAGGATTATTTGTAATAAATTAGAAAACTAGATTACTAAGTATTTATACAGGGTGAGCCGAAAGGAACGGACCAAACCTCAGGAGTATAATGTACACATCAAAATAATGTAAAAAACTTCTTATCCGATTTTCATTTGTTTTCAAATTATAGCGTAATTAAAAAAAAATTACTAACTAGCGTTCTTGTAAATGGTTCAAATTTTCGCTTGTTTTCGAGCTAACATGTCTTAAATAAAATAAAAATATCCTCGCATTGACTACCCTTGTACGAGGGGGTACCCAAAAGAAACCGAACTTTTGTTGTGGTGGACGGAGTTTTTATAATACAGCGTTCTGCCGCTAAGAGCGCATAGAGCTACCATTCCCGAGTCAGTAAGCTAAGCGTCGTCGCTAAAGAAGGTTCCGTTCGGCTTGTGTGAATTTTTTAGTGGCACTTGTTTTGTGTGCTCGTCGTTTTTGCAATGGCTGATTCTCGTGAACAGCGCGCGGCCGTAAAGTTTTGCTTCTTGCTTGGAAAAACTGGTGCAAAAACTCTTGAAATGTTAAAAACGGCCTATAAGGATGATGCTATTGGGAAAACTGAAGTGTTTGAGTGGTTTTCTCGTTTCAAAAGAGGCGAAATGTCAATTGATGACTTTCCTCGCTCTGGTCGTCCTTCCGCGGCCCGAACCGATGAAAATGTTCGGGAAATCATCCTGGAAGATCAACGACGGACCATTGAAGAAGCCGTGGAGCTGTCTGGAGTGGTTTGGAGTTCAGTTCAGCGAATTTTAACGAAAGATTTGGGGATGAAAAGGGTGACTGGTAAATTCGTGCCTCCACTACTGACTGCCGAACAAAAACAAGGTCGAGTGGAAGCTTCTTTCAAAGCATGCAGTGCTTTGAAAGAAGAGTTCCGAAATGATCCAAACTTTTTTTTCTAACGAAGCAACAATTAAGCCAGTGGAAGACTTCAAGTTCGCCTCGCCCCAAAAAAGCTCGTCAAGTGAAATCAAACGTCAAAACAATGCTGATTTGTTTTTTCGATGTGAAAGAAGTCGTCCATTCAGAGTTTGTTCCACAGGGTCAGGCAGTTAACCAGGCTTTCTACCTAAAAGTTTTGAAAAGATTGCGCCACAGTTTGCGGCGGAGGAGGCCTGATTTATGGCAGTCGGGCGACTGGTTTTTCCACCATGATAACGCTCCTGCTTATACAGCTCTCTCTATGCGACAATTTTTGACCAAAAATGCCATGACCCCTGTGCCTCATCCCCTCTATTCACCCGACCTTGCCCCCTGCGACTTTTTTATTTCCTCGAATGAAAACATGAAAGGAAAACGTTTTGTCGACGTTGCTGAGGTGACGAAAGAAACGATGGGGGCGTTGTCGGGCATCACACAAGATGAACTTAAAAAATGTTTTGAACGATGGAATGAAAGATTGGACAAGTGTATTAGCTTCAATGGAGAGTACTTTGAAAGGGATTGCAAGATTTTTGTTAAAAAATTAAATAAATATTTTTTAAGCGGTTTCTTTTGGGTACCCCTTCGTAAAACAAAAAGTCAGGTACTATCACTTGCATAAAAATCTGGGACAAGCGACATTACCTATTTTAAACATGTCTTTTGTAAACTTTGAAAAAATATGTCAAATTGCCTGTCAGTGTCAATCGTAAATGGACAAGTCCTTGTCGCACGAAATGAGCTCATAAGAGTTGTCCTAGATTTTTGTGCAAGTGATGATATATTCGACATTAAAAGCGTTTCTCGCTTCTTATCATATATGACGCACTGGCTATCTGAATCAATTCTTTCGAGACTCAAAATCATTTGAATAATTTTGTTGTTCTAATATGTGTCGGTGTCAGTTTGTTGTGACAGTGATTTAACGTTTATTTTCAAGTTTGTACATTATTTTGTTAGAAAATGCCACACGCTTATTCAAATTTAAAATATGCAATTAGGAGAGCAACAGGCGCCCTTCGTAGACGAAGCAAAAAATGTTTAGAGATCAATGGCGGTATTTTTGAACATTTATTAAAAGAACGCCATGATTTAGAAAATGTTAATGTATGAAATTTTGTTTATTTGTAATTACACTATAACTAGAAAACAAATGAAAATCGGATAAGAACATATGAGTTTATCTACATTATTTTCACGTGTACAATATACTCCTGGAGTTTGGCCCAATCTTCCCGACTCACCCTGTATATCAACGCAATAAAATTAGTGAGTGATTTTGGATTAGTACTAAGAAGTTCTCTTTTATTTAAAATTCTCTGGAATTTAATATAAAACACTAGTAAGTTGTAATGAAGCAAGGTTGGTAGAATACATTTACTCTAAAGGTGGTCTCAGTTTAAAAATAGCGTGCGCAATGACGTCAGAAGAATATAGAACATATGAGATCCATCAATTTAAACGTTATTACGAGCAAGTATATCTATATACAAGGGACACGCTATATACTTTGAGATGCCACAAAAGTAGAGAAGTTAGAGCTGACAACACTGCATTTCTAAATACCACCATCCTTAAGTAGTAAACTCTGACTGTCCGTTGAGTCGCTGCTGTCATAGAGTAAACGTGGTAGGTACGATTTGTCATCGAAACATGGACTTGTCAAGGGAACATGTACGCGCAATGATTTACTACGATTTTAAGGTCGGTTTAAGTGAACAACAAAATCTTGAACGATTGCAACTCGCATTTGGTGATGAAAGTCCTTCACGTGCAACTGTGTTTCGCTGGTATAGCGAATTTAAAAGAGAACGGATATCGCTTGGTGATGAGGAACGTACCGGTAGGCCCTGTTCTTCAGTTACCGCTGGAAACATTGAGAGTGTGAGACGTATGATCGACGAAGATCCAAGATGCACCTATCAAGTGATTGAGGCAACTTTTGGTGTTGGATCCGCAACAGTAAATTCAATTTTACATGATCATCTTCGGATAAAAAAATTGTTACTCGTTGAGTGCCACCCACGCTTACCGATTTCCAAAAAGCAGAGCGAGTAAGAATCGCTCGGGAAACATTGGAAATTTCAAATAATGGTGGACATCGCATTCTATCAAAAATAGTAACAGGTCATGAAAGTTACATCCCATTTTACGATATTCCTACCCGCCAGGAGAGCCGCGCGTGGATCCACGAAGATGCACCAACACCAACAATGGCCAAAAGGCAAAGGGCTGTCAAGAAAGTTATGTACGCAGTTTTCTTCCGTAGTACCGGATTAGTAAAAGCAGTGAAGCTGGAAAATCAACGTACAGTCACAGCAAACTGGTACACCACAAAATGTTTACCTGCAGTTCTTGAGTCAGCCAACATTCGCGGGTTAATGTTGCATCACGACAATGCATCGTCACACAGCGCACAGCAGACAGTTAAGTTTTTACGTGAAAATAAGGTAAAAGTCATTGAACATCCACCTTATTCGCCTGATTTGGCCATGTGTGATTTCTGGTTGTTCTTCAACCTAAAGAAACATTTACGTGGTCGACGTTTCACGACGGAGGATGAGATAGATGAAGCAATTCATCATTTTTTGAGAGCATTCCAAGAGATGACTGGCTTCACGCTTTTACGTTGTGGAAACTTCGGTTACAAAAGTGCATTGATGCAGGAGGAGATTATTTTGAACTTAAATAAAATCATTTTCGTAAAAAGACTTGTAGTTTTCTTGTATCTCAAAATATATAGCGTGATCCTCGTATTACCACGAATGGCGTCAAAATATGCGTCCTTCACCACTCCACCCACAAACTGTCAGTGAAGTATTGAAAGCTAGGAACCGAGACCACCTTTCGAGTAAATGTATTCTACCAATCTTGGTAATGAAGTCTGCTAGTGCTGACGTAAAAGACTGTTTCCAAACAAAACATGAAGACATAACCTCTCCCCATTTGTTTTAATCTCAGTTATAAAACTGTAATTGTGTGAATAAAGATTTTGTTGCCAAACATATTTAGTTTCGTTATGTCACACTAACAGGGTCAATTATAAGGAATCGATATTTGCATTAATAAGTGCAGGAGTGTTTTAATACATCTGTTCTGTCTTTATACATTACATTAAATAATTTGCGAGCGTGTAGTATACAGCTTCTGCATGTAGCAGTGGTAAAAAATAAAGAAACCATCCAAGTAAACGGATCCTCCTCCAAAGAGTATGCCACGGAACAGACAACTAGCGATGCTGTACTCGACAGTATTTTGCAAGGTAAACCATCGAAAGGTAAACCTGTCCGCTACCGTAAGCATCTCTTGTTTTTTTTTTTCTTATAGTGTATAACGTACTTTTCGTACTACACGTGATTTACACTTTTTTTGTTCTCCTGAAATGTAGTTTGTAGTCTCCTATAATGAGCCTCTACATTGTTAGAATGTCAATATTGCCTTCTGGACAGGTGGTACATTTTTCGTATACATATTTTAGCTTACACTTTCAAACGATTTTTGGCAGACAAAATTATTGCTGTGTATTAGGTTATAGTGCTACTAGGATGGGTTAATAGTTTCATTTTGAGATAGAAAATTGAGCTGGTTTGATGATATGCGTTTGTGTTTAAAAAATGCATTTCTATAGCTTAGCGATTAACAGACAAATCCTATTAACATGCTTCTTGTGGACCGTTAAGAATCGTTTAGTTGACCTTGCATTACTTAATTCTTCCCAATTGTAGAGCATGGTATTCATCCTCCTAGTCGAGGTAACCCGTGGGAGGCGCCCGAGATTCCAGATGATGGTTATGTATTTAAAGCACATCACGGTGTATTTCACGTTTACTTAGATGAAGAACATGCCTTAAAGGATGAAGCAATCGATTATCCCTATCCCAATTTAGAAACGTTTGTCACTGACATGAATACAATGTGTCAAATGATAGCAGATGGACCATTGTAAGTATTTCGAAATCCTAAGAAGGTATTGCAGTAGAATACTTTATTCTGTATTCTGCCAAATGAAATGTGTACATATAGCAATTACTTTTTAGACTAGGCTTATCGGGAACTACAACTATCGATATTCGGTAATGTATGAATTAGAAATATCGGAAAATTTGGCACTGTGAAAGTGATGGTACCCATCACTTGCACAAAAATCTGGGACAACTCTTATGAGCTCATTTTGACGTTTTTTCAGTCGTGTAATGATTTGTCCATTTACGATTGATCCTGACAGACAATTTAACATATTTTTTCATAATTTACAAAAGACATGTTTAAAATGGGTAATATCGCTTGTCCCAGATTTTTATGCAAGTGATAGTACCTATCAGTTGAGGTTTTTTTACATAAATATCTGTCATTAATAATAAGCACAATTTTTTTACGATTGCAAATATGGCGACCGCTAGCTAAACATGATTACATCATGCTGACAATCTAAACGAGCGTTCATCAGAATTGTTGCCAACCGTTAGCAAGCGATTGCTTCTGATGAACCCTTCTTAGCATAAAAACGGTTAGTTATAAAACACTCAGTACATATAATAATAAAATTATGAAGATTGTGACAGATTCATCATCGATATCTGCAGTAAGGAAAACTGTGACAAACGCGAATTAGAGAATTTGCACAATATTTCATTACTTAATATTCAAAAATGTTCCTTTCAAACCTTCAAACAGTTTTCACATCTCCAAACCGAAACATCACATCTACATGTTGCAGTTCTAATTGATGTTACTCATAATTAAAGCTGGCCACGAGCGGTACCGCGCAGTAGCGTAGAGTCGACCAGGCCTCGCGTTCCACTAGAGTTATTCTGCTAATAGAGATGTTTGCTGCCGCAAATAATTTCGCCCATCCTTTAAATAAAAATTAAATAACACGTGCTCAAACACTTACCATTTTAAGAGTCCTCCGTGAAATCACAAAGTGAATAATGTCTGTTAAATATCTGCAATATTAGATATGTTTCAACTGTTGTTTCGGCAAAACTAGTACGGCATGAGGAAAAAATGCGTTTATGTGCAGAGAACGAACGTTCTACATCTAATGACGTAATATTTGCGTAAGTAAAATAATCTTTCAAATAACTTAACGATTCTGTTGACGCACCTTCACAAATGTGTCTTAATGTGCCAAAATCAGAATTTTTCTCAAAAACATTTTTCTAGAACAGAAACATTTTTTGCGTCTTCAATCGCGCATAGCTGTGCGTGAACATGTTGTACTATTTGTAGAGATTCTTCTAACGGCATCGCAGGATTTTGTAATTTTTCTATTGCATCTGCTAGCCCGAAGTAATTGTCGTGAATGATTTTTAAATCCATTTTAATCTGACTATCTTGAAATTTCGACTGGCTTTTCTGGATAGCGGCAGCTTCCTTTGTATCGAATTGTAAAACCACGTTCTTAATATTGTCAAAATATTTATAATAATAAAACGCGGCCTGTAACCATGTTCTCCAACGAGTTAGAATAGGTTCTGGTGGCTCTGGTATACGGGGGCACAGTCTGTGAAATTCGCGAATACGTTTCGGTGATTTGACAAATACTGCTTTGGTATGCGCTATTAAAGCGTCTACCTCAGGATAACATTTTCTGATACTATCCGCCACAAGATTGAGAGCATGAATTTTACACGTAATGTGTAACAAATTAGCAGACTGCTTTTTAAGAGACCGGCCTACAGAAAGCATGTTTGCAGCACCATCACTCACTAACATCAAGAGTTGGTTTGTTGAAAGTTCAAACTTGTCCAATGTATTTAACACTAACTTTGAAATTACTTCGACAGTACACTGTTGTATTCGTTTGGAGACTAATAGAATTGAACCACAGTGCGGCGTAAGGAAAAAGTGTGTTTATATGCAGAAAACGAACGTTTTACATTTAGTGACGTGGTTTTACAATTCGATCCAAAGGAAGCTGCCGCTATCAAGAAAAGCCAGTCGAAATTTCGAAGATAGTCGGGTTAAAACGGATTTAAAAATTATTCACAACAATTACTTCGGACTAGCGGAGGCAATAGAAAAGTTACAAGATCCTTCGGTGTCGTTAGTGGAATCTGTCCAAATAGTGCAACATGTTAGAATATAACGTCGCTAGATGTAGAACGTTCGTTCTCTGCATATAAACACATTATTTCCTCGCGCCGCATTCGGTCTGTCGAAACAACTGTTGAAACATATTTAATGTTGCAGATATTTAACAGACATTATTCACTTTGCGATTTCAAATGTTTAAGCACGCATTATTTTATTTTTATTTAACAACTACGCGAAAGTATTTATGACAGCAAACATCTACACACAATAGCTCTAGTGGAACCCGAGGCCTAATCGGAACAACGCCGCTGCCCGTTGGCGCGCTTGGCCAACTCTAATAATAAGAATATAGAAAATAAAATTTTAAAAATACGCAAGTGTCAATATAGTTAAAAGAAAACGCAAATGGCTCACTTATTATGAAACAGAGGAAGTAATATTTTTTTTTCAAAAATAATTGGAAATTGTATAGTCAGGTATAGTGAATGCAACAGAAAGACACCCTATCTTTTAGTGTCAAATACAATTACATCAACAAATAAGCAATTTGGTATTGACATTTGATATATGTATTTATATTTTAGATAAACGGGTATTGTAATAATCAGTTTTCAGATTTCTCCAATTAATATATTTTTTTAATATCAATAGTTGCAGAACGTGCAAAAAATGAAGTGGTTTTCACGTAAATTTTTTTGTCTAAAAATATTTGTTAATTTTAGAAAATCATTTTGCTATCGACGTTTGAGTTACCTCTCATCAAAATTCCAACTTCACGTGCTCCTGAATGAACTTAGGGAATTGGCCTCGCAGAAAGCTGTTCCACATAGAGACTTTTACAATATTCGCAAGGTGGATACCCACATTCACGCGGCGTCCTGCATGAATCAAAAGCACCTGCTGAGATTCATTAAGAAAACTTTGAAGAATCACGCGGACGAAGTAGTTACCGTAACTGATGGGAAATCTATGACCTTGAAGGAGGTATTCCAGGTATAAGTTGAGCACTTTATTGTTCGATATCGATTACATTTTTTAATCCCTTGAACTCATTTTTGAAATAAACCTTAAAGAACAACATTTATGAAATCTACTAACTTTTCATTTTTCTGTAGCAATTTTATTTTAGTCTGCTCTCCAGTGAATTAAATTATTTTTCTGTTGTTTATGTAGGTTATCGTTGCGTGTTCTTTTTGTCTTTATTTATTTTTCTTCTCGTTGTTTTAGTGTTCCTAATATTAAATTAATACTTAAATCTAATTTCGTGTCTAAATACATGATGTAAAATTGTTATTTTTTTGATTTTAAAATTATTCATTTCTAATGTTATTGTTCACAGCGTCATCTATGCAGCTTTTATTCGAGTTTACCCCATGTTTATCAAGAGGTAAAAGAAAGATATAAATCACCTCGTCATATGTATACCCATATTTAGCTAGATCTACCATCTTTACATCCTTTGCACGATACTTCTTTACTTAACATTAATTAGTTCTATGTAGAAAAGTACAACACCTGTCTGTGAAAATTTTCGGGTTTTGATGTGTATGTCATTGGTAATTATTGAATTTCGGTGTTGAACTCAGAACATAGAAGTTATTGCACTAAATGCAGCCTACTAAGCTTTTAATAATGTGTCCGCAATAGTAATTTTTTGTTAATGGATCATTTGGTTACACTAATACGCTATTAAAATTTACACTGTAGTACTATCAAGGAGTATATATACATATGTAGAAAGCCCACGAGATAGAGAGAATTGGCAACATCAGGTCATGGCTAAAATTGGCCGTAAAATACTGCGATTTTACGCCTGCAGGAGTGTATTACGATTTCATACACTGGAACATCTAGTGTTCAGTAAATTATCTATGGACTTTAACGAACGGATTTTTTCTAGTGCACAAATGACAAACACATCGAATGAAACTATTTGGTAGGGCTAGGCGAATAAATCATTTGTTCTTAGTAATCCTTGAATTAACTCTAACGATTTCCAATTATCAGTGTAAAACATTCACTCGCTAAATAAAGAACCTAGACGATGCGTTCGCCGAGTTGCTTTCATATAGGGTACTGCAAAATTAGCGCGAGAATGAAGGTGTAGTGCCAAAATTTGCACAGTGCAAATTAAACTACAACCATTCACATAGCGATATACTGCAGAATTAAGAATTAGAGTAGTGCGAAACTATGCGAACTTCAAACTTGGACAGTGTACATTACTCCAGTGCCACATTAATGCAACCAACCAGTCACGGTGCAAGTGGCGGTAAACATGCAACTGATAGTTTATCAATTTCGAGTCAATTTATTACCATACATTGCTTTAAAGCAGTAATCCATCAGTGATAACACTTCCTAATTTTACATTACCCATTTTAAACATGTCTTTTGTAAACTATGAAAAAATATGTCAAATTGTCTGTCAGTGCCAATCGTACATGGACAAATCATTGTCACACGATTGAAAAAACGTCAAAATGAGCTGATAATAGTTGTCCCAGATTTTTGTGCAAGTGATGGTACATTCTTTATATATAATACGCGGCCCATGCGACTGATCCGATTCTGTCGGGAAGACCAATTATGTCAGACTTATTCATAACTATAATTTGTACGAACAGTCGTTATAGTGATTGCACATACTCAAGTTTGGGGAGAATGTCAATACTTGCTCTTGGTTAAGAACTGCTAGAATGTTCGAAACAGAATATGAATTATGAATTGTACGATGTTAGAACAACAAATTATAACAGTTTTCGGAATTCTACAATGGCACAGTTCGAACAGTGCGGGTTTAAACAAATCTTATATTTCAATTTTTATTCAAGTTTACTTTCTTTAATAAAATGTACAGCAAATCGGTTGTTATAGCATTTAGAACGCATATAGAAATAGTGTTAAATTGTTTAAATTAATGTCTCCTACTTTAGATTGCTCCTTGAAACACTAAAACTGATTTTATTACGAAAGAAAATTAATAACTCATTTACATAATCTAAATTTACCTAGATGTTGGGTTCTTGTATAATAATAAGAAAGGCACGAAGCGTATCTATATAACTTTATTATAACCTTGATTATAACTATTATTCTACGATGTATTCGTTACGCTACGGCTACTACTAGGAATAGCTACTACTACTCTATGCTTGGCATTATGGGGAAATCATCTGCGCCGATGGCGCGTAATTCGAAGGATATAATACTAGAGCAGAGAGATTAGAAACATGAAATTAGCCAGTTAGTTTTCTGACCACTCAGATAAAACTATTTGCCAATTTTTAAAATTGGGTGGGCTTCCTATATGTATCTCATCCCTGGTACTACTTACTAACTGCTGTTGCAAACATGAAAGGACATTTACACAAGGCATCACCTGCTTATGAAAAATTTCAGATTTTAACTTTCATGTTGCCTGCTTAATCTAGGTTAGTCACACTAAATTTCCACGCAATTTGCTAGATCCTCGCTTATCTAACATTAATTAACACTATAATCTCTTACTAACACTGATATTAAGTAACACTTTTCAAAATAAATTATATAAAATCTGCACCACCTTTAAAAGTTTTTCTACTAAATACTAATATCTGCAGGTAGAATTCAAAACGTTGAACTTATTTTCCAAATCGTTAATTCTTAAATACAAGAAGAAATCAAGGCATTGTGGTGGTTATAAAATACTAACTATTTTATTAATATTAATTGCCAAAGCTTACATTCATAAATTTACCGATCAATAGCATCATTGAACCTTCATCGTAAAACTTTTTTACTCTGTTTCTTTTTTACGCCATGTTCCTTACCGTTGTATTTATTCTTATGTTGCTTATTTATTTGAAAAATGAGTTCAATACGTAAGGAACTTACTCGCATTGCATGTTCGGGTAATTTCTTTGATGTTTACCATTTGCCGCAGTATTCAAAACAAATTGGAAGCGATTTATAATTTATCATTTTAAATTCGTTATTTTAAGATCATATCCATAAACAAATTTGTGAAAATAATCTCACTTATTGCTAATAATAACCACTTTAATATATTTTCATTCTTATTATTTTAAATGGCAACAATATACCTTGACATCTTTCCCTTACAGTCAATGAATTTAACAACCTACGATTTAACCGTCGACATGCTGGATGTTCACGCCGACAGGAATACTTTCCACCGTTTTGATAAGTTCAACGCAAAATACAATCCGATCGGAGAAAGCAGACTTCGCGAAGTATTTCTAAAGACTGACAACTACTTAAACGGTAAATACTTCGCTAGAATTATCAAGGAAGTGTCCAGCGATTTAGAGGAATCGAAGTACCAAAACGCCGAGTTAAGACTGAGCATTTATGGAAAGAATCCCGAAGAATGGAATAAGTTGGCTAAATGGGCTATCGCGTCTGATGTTTATTCGGACAACGTTCGTTGGCTTATTCAAATTCCTAGGCTCTTGTAAGTATACCTCCTAATTCTGTTGAGTAATACTATACAGAGTGTATTCAAAGTCTCGATTAATTTCGATGAAAGAAGTTTTATTTGTCGAAACACTTTTTGGAATGTGGTTACTGTAATCTCTTCTACTGTTGCGTAAATACGATCAATAATATCGTTCAGCTTTGTTTTGTGAGCTTTTGATTTAATAAATTCCTATACAACAAATTCCAAAGGCATCAAATGTAGTAGTCAACATGAGAGTCAAATTTTTTGAGAACCACTATCTATACATCTTGAAATTTCACTGTTGAGATACTCTTGTGTAATTATTGGAAAATGCGATGGTGGTTCATCTTGTTGAAAAATATTATTGTCGGAACTGTGGTTCTAAAAAGTTTTGTGTTTTAATACTGTTATTGACCAACAGATGTCGCAACGAAATTTATTCTTTTCTATATAGTCAAATCATTAGTAGCACTGGTAGCGTAATGTCTAGTGCGCCCAGCTATCGGTGTCGGACTTCTCTCTCAGAGTACGTCTTCCTTAGTTTAGTCCTCCAAATTTTGGCGAATGCTTGTGACATCTTAAGACTCTCTGCGAGCGCGCATTCCTAATATTCTCATGGCGGAACAATAGTCTTTGTAAATGGCGAAAGCTAATAAATAAATTAATTGTACTCGTGAAAAAAAGAATTGTTGCCACAAGCTACAAAAAATAAATATTTGCTTTGACAATTTAAAAACGATTAAAATGCCCTTGAATGTTGAATTAACAAGAAAAAATTTAATCGACATAAATGAATATCACGGTTTGTTATTTTGATGAACATTTTTGTTTGACTGTATTTAACCTAACTTTTTTTGTTGGATACCCCCTTTTTGTTAATTCAACACATTTTTTGTCAGGGTGTAACGTTTTCAAACTATTGACGATTTTAAAATATTAAAATATGTCCAGAATTTACAATTTCCGTCTTTGCTTTAAAAAATTTAGAAAAGAAAAACATTTCTGTTTTTCTATCCGACAATTCTGCGTAACCTGCTCCAAAAATGATATATTCCAAATGTTTTCATTTTAATACGACTTTCAATGACCACCTTAAGGTTGATTAAAATTATTTTGCATAGGGATCGTATCCTTTGCAATGTAAATCAAATAGTTTACGTTGTCTAAGATCTGCAGGCTTTAATCCCTTCAGTCTCCTAAGAATGAGGGCACTCATATATGGCCTGCTTTTGAATGTGAAGTGGCATAATTCCTGACAGAATTTCTAACGCTGCTGTGGGACAGGTACGCATCACTGCTGTAATGGTGAAACATGCAAGCCTCTGAATGTGTTGAAACTGTTGTTTTTGGCTATCGAACCAGAGAGACATAAGTGATCATGGGTCTAATAAGTGCCGAATATGACCATAAGATCATTTGATGCTTGAGAACCCAGTTCTTATCGAGCAGCCTTCGGCAAACTAGCGATACCATAATGGCTTTTTTTCCGTAAGTGAATGATGTTGGAGTTCCATGTCAGTTTTTTATCAACCCTGACTCATATTTAGCTGGGATAAATAACTAAAAGGAAATGCTATAAACAACAAATCTCCAACAGGAGCAAAAATTAGTATCGCAATAAACTATAATGTCAAAAACCCAACCAGGGCTGCGAAAGAGGGTTAAACTGAAAAAAAAAAAATTAATAAATTAAGGAAAGCGAAACTATACTGTGTGACTAAAGTTTAAGAACTTATCACGTAGGTTAAGCGATAAATAAAATGCAAAACTTCCAGGATATATCGATAAATTGTTCGAAATCGTGCGTACATACACTGTGCTCAAAAAAACGTAACAACTCCCTCCTTACTCCAAATAAGAGATGTTCAAAGAAAATTTCGAACGCTTACCAAAAAGAAAAGATTGAAATGAAGTGGCGTAAAACGAACAGCCAAAAAAGATGCTTCTAAAAGGAAATCGGAAGGGTAGGGGTTAGGGAAAACCAGGCTTACGCGTAGAACCTTAAAATATGACTACAACGGGGAAACTAAAAAGAAGGAAAGGAAAAAGCAAATCTGGAGGAAGACGTCCCATCCGTGAGGGAAAAATCCAAAATCCAAATCGATGAACGTCAAGAAAAGTCCTTAACCAATACGTAATTCCAACAAACTAAAACCAATAATCAAAAATTTCGACAAGTCTTGACTAGATGTAAGAAATAAGTTGACCACCTGGTCCTACGGTGGAAGTATTTTTAATGCCTCAATCCCGTTGCCCAAAAAGGTCCAAATCCAAAGTCATAATCGTCCATAGGTTGGAGTTTTAAATGTGAAGAATACCAAGTTCCAGGTAGTATCTTATCCGCAAGATCTTTCAGCCCATTGCTATCACCTCCAATCTTTTTGTGTGTGTCATAAATGGTCCGATGAATTTATCTGCCAATTTAACTGTAAAATACTTCGACGCATCTGAGAGTACGAAGTTCTTACACCATATAAGTTGATTTGGCAAAACTTCCAACGTAGTCTTCGCCCTTATAAAAATTGAACTTCCATTTATGTCACCACCAACTCCTGCTGATTAAATCTCCTAATATTTAGCGCGGAGTTTATTCACTCTGTACATGTTTACTCCTTGGTAAAGCTTGGTGGTTATGCAATTAATGATATTCTTTTTGTTACAGTGATATCTTCAAATTAAATAAGCTGATGAAGAATTTCCAAGAAATAATCGATAATATTTTTCTTCCACTGCTGGAAGTAACGGCAAGACCATCATCCCATCCCGAGCTTCATAAATTCCTTCAGTATATTATCGGCTTCGACTCCGTAGACGACGAAAGCAAACCCGAAAACCCACTATTCGAAAGGGATGTTCCTACGCCAGATAATTGGACTGACGACGAGAATCCGCCGTACGCCTATTACCAATATTACGTGTACGCCAATATCGCGGTCCTAAATCATTTTAGAGCTGCAAGAGGATTGAACACGTTCGTGTTGAGACCTCACTGCGGCGAAGCAGGACCAATACAGCATTTAATATGTGGGTATATGCTATCAGAGAACATATCACACGGATTATTATTGAGAAAAGTTCCTGTGCTTCAATACCTTTACTACCTAGCTCAAGTTGGAATCGCGATGAGTCCACTTTCCAATAACAGCTTGTTCTTGAATTATCATCGCAATCCCTTACCGGAATACTTAGCCAGAGGTCTTGTAGTTTCTTTATCGACCGACGATCCGCTTCAATTCCATTTCACTAAGGAACCGCTGATGGAAGAATACAGCATCGCCGCACAGGTCTGGAAACTATCCAGTTGCGACATGTGCGAGTTAGCAAGGAATAGCGTTTTGATGTCCGGATTCCCACACAAAATGAAACAATATTGGCTGGGTCCAAATTACACCAAGGAAGGGGTAGCTGGTAATGATATCACACGTACTAATGTTCCGGATATTAGGGTTGCCTTTAGATACGAAACATTATTGGATGAATTGTCTAACATTTTCAAGGCCTATCACAAAAGTGGATAAAATAAGAATATAATACATAATTTTTTTCGGAGATGAAAGTCTAAAAGAAGTGACAATATTTTTGGTAATGTTGTTATAGCGGTAGAACTACGTTTTTTAATTTATTTCTTTTAATTGAAATCTTCGACTCGAATTTATACCAATTTGTAAGTGATCGTGAAAAAGAGATTAATTAATTTTATTTCTTAATCAGATGTTTAGCAAAAATAAATTAGTATGGTTATGTTTATTCAATTTTTAGTATTTATTCATATTAATTGAAGATATCAAAACGATGGTAAATACAAGATGTTAAAGTAATTTCCCTATACAATGAATGTAATTACAGGTTCATTTTATTTATAATTAATTACATACTATTTTAAAGGAGTTCAACTATAAACAAAAAAAAAATCTTTGCGTATACCTACTAATATGACTTGACAAGTTTAAAACATAATCGTAATCAGCTTCTGTGTCATAATACTTTCATTAATAATATTGCAATGTATTGAATGTATAAGTACTATCCATGTATTTTGTGTCTTTTAGCTAATTTACAGTCGTAGCATTATTTCAATTTCTATATTATTGTGATTTATAAAGATATATATTTATATACATACGTATCTTAAGTGAGAGATTGCTTTAAACTTTTGATATATTTTTGATAGTTTTTGTCTGTTTATAGATTTTAATTTGTAGTTAGATGCTACTTCAACATATTATTTTTTTATATCGTTGGCATTACTAATTCAAATCGTTAATTGAAATAGAACTGTGTATTTTTTTTATGTGTACTATCACCGCCAAACAGTAGGAAAGATCCCAATCAAGTCACGATTTCAATGACCAATTAACTGTACCAAATTGTAGTTGTGAAAAATCGTCAATAAAATAATTTTAAATCTATGAGATATCTTATTTTTAATCCACATACATACTCGTTAACAGAAACCTTGTACATAACCAGGCATAAATAAAAATTAACTATTATACAAAATGTTTATTAAATTATGCCACAACTAGAGTTAAAGTTACTAGTAAAAGTCCCGCAATTTATGAGGCTGATGTGTTAAAAAGAGAAAACCATTATTTGCCCCAAAATGGCAGCTTCTGTAGTGACTAGTGGTTTTACTATTTCATCAAAATATTTTGTCGAATACGGTAAAATTAACTTATATTTTTGGAGTTTGTTTCATGTTAATGTTGTGATTTATGATTCCGATTCTCTTTAATTAAGTTCTGCTCAGTTCTATACCGTTATTTCGTGTTTTAATTCGTTTTTTTTTATATGAAATGCTATTTTGTATAGGTACTACCTTTCTCAAAATTACTTCAACACTTTTTAGTTTCCCTGATTAAAACTTTAAAAATGTCAGGGTGTTGTGTGAAGAATTGTACTAATAGTGTCGTAAAAGGATTCCGTTTATTTCGTTTACCAAGTGGTGAGACAAATACCTTTAAAAATTAAGAGCGGTTGAATTTGATTGGAAAACCTGATTTGCCTCTTAACGTCAGGATTTGTGAGGTCAATACGTATTTGCAATGAAAAATATATACAAGTGTTAGGAATTTTGTTAATGTTAATATAAATATATTTGAATTACCCGCGTGAGTAAGATGTATAACAGTTGGTAACAAAAAGGTAAGAAGATAGTTAGAAAGAAGCTAGAGAGAAATGAGTGTAACGGTCGTATTGTTTTGTAACCGTTATTTTAATATAATTAAACACTGTTAAATTGAGAAGATCGTTTTATTGAAAGAAGTGATAGTTAACAGAAGTTTCTGTTGAGAATAACAAGTCACTAAACTAAATTCAACCGTCGTGCTCTGTCTGTAGTTCTTTGTTTCTGGTCAATAAAATATAATTTCATTTTTGAAGCCCTACATTTTGGTGGTCACTGATACGCATACGGAAAAAAACTGCTGTTACATGCACGTGCATTTTGCAAACAGTTTATCTTTATTCTTTTGATAATTAAATGTTAACTAACTTTATGTTTATCTTAACTAAATACCAGCTAAAGCAGTAAATATCGATAAATCGCTGAAAAACAGGAAACAAAGAACATTTTAAAGGGAATTAAATCAATTATTTTTTGTTAAAATTGTAGAATAAGCAAGTAACTTGTTATAAATAGAAACGTGGTATTCATTCATACATAATTACCAGTGCACGGCAAAATCGTAAGGGGTATGACTTAGAGCCGCGAATCGTAAACAAGATACGGAGAAGCACTAAGTGTACGAGGTGTGGCAATTAAATAATCGGACTGGTGCTACTATCGGCAAACAGCGAGCACGCCACGGCAGGTTTTAACATGTCTGTACTTGTAGATGCTTTCCCCACCCTGAGCTCGATGGGCACGGTTGTACGTCGCTCAGTCACTGTAGCAATCGTCCGTTCAAGTCTTTACGCTAGCGTCGCGTCGGAAAAATGCTGTGTTCAGATCGAGCAACGAGTTAACCTCAAGTGAAACACAAGGTTCTTCCGATTTGTGGAAGAGCAAATCCTGGATGCTTCACCAAGACGATGCGCCCATTCTGCCTTGTCTGTGAAGGCGTTCTTTGCGAAATCCGGCATCACCGTGTTGGACCACCCACCGTACTCGCCCGACCTGGCCCCCTGTGACTTTTTTCTATTTCCTAAGTTAAAATCGGAGCTTAAGGGGACAAAATTTGACAGTGTGGTAGTGGTGAAAGCGAAAGCGACGGAGGTTCTCAACACGCTGACAGAAACGGACTTCCAGCACTGCTTTCGACAGTGGACACTTCGTATGTTGCATATTTCAGACGCTAAGTTTTTATAAATGTATTTAAACGAAATTCATATATAAATTATAAATTGAAAATAGAAAATATGTATATATGTAATTAATTTGTGTCAAGTGGGAAATAAGAGAAATGAATTAGCCATTACCACAAGAGACTTTTCTATATCTTCTGCACTAAAACGGCTTCTTTTTGAAGTTAGTACGTTTTCCAGCATTGAAAACATTTTATACATTTTACATTACAGTGGCACCTCGGTTTACGATAGTATTTTATTACGGAATTTTCGGGTTACGGAAGAAAGTTTGGATGAATTATTGTTTCCAAAACCGAAAGGTACTCCCTGATACGAAACGCGGCTTAGAACATTTACAGTTTCGGCAGAATTTCCGTACGAGTCGTGTACATGCTGGAAAGAAATAGTTATATACAATGTAATGCGATGGTTTGTGTGATTAACTTCCCACTAATCCACCGCCTCGCAGCTGACTTGAATTCATAATTAATATCATTCTTATTTTATCCGAAAATCCTTTTATCTTT
The DNA here is from genome assembly GCA_029619315.2 of Dynastes maya. NCBI lineage: Eukaryota > Metazoa > Arthropoda > Insecta > Coleoptera > Scarabaeidae > Dynastes > Dynastes maya. Next base: position 19,512,473 of record JAROYE020000003.1, on the reverse strand, counting down.
GTGTAAGATCTTTTTCAAAGAACAAAGCCGGAAGTTCTGTCGCGTCGCTAATTTTGTAATACGTATGAAAAAATCAACTTCACCCTCACTGTCTTCCATACGCCAGAAAGAGTCCTTATTAAAAGTAGTGTATATAAGTGAAGTTATTTCCTTTTAATTTCAATCTTAAGAGTTTTTATTGATTTTTGTACGTAACTTATTTTCTATATGTTCAATTGTATTTAAAATACATAAAATTTTTGGAACCAATTAATTCAGTAAACCGAGGTACCATTGTATTTAATTTTTGTACTTCTCCTAACAATTAGTTTAGTGTATTTAAATCGGGATTTCTGCTGAACACTTCATCAACTTAATCAGTTTATTTCCAATATCACCTGGAATACTTTTTAATTAATTGATTGTGTCGTTTAATGTATTGAACGCGTCTCTCAATTTTATATTTCGACTTTCATTCAAGTATTGTACCGTCACTGTTAAGCGTTTAATATGGATATTAAATATCTTTAAAACCTAATAACGAAATAGAGAATAGATACAGTAAATATGTGTAGAATCATTTGAGGAGAGAGCTCGATGCGAAAACTATGACTGCATACCATTCACTGATTCCCCGATCTTGAAATAATCACGGCGTACATCACATGCTCTCCATACGGCTCTGCTGCGGCTGACGTCATCCCATAGAATTTTGCCGTTCTCTGATAATTACATAACGCATACCGTAGATCGGGGTAACTTTGAGACAGCGGGTAATTATTAATTAATAATTACCCGCTATCCCAAAGTTACACTCCCAGTCCCATGTACAGGAGGCTGTTTTAAATTATGCCACAAATCTTTCTATTTTCAAATAGAAAGACCGTTAAAAAATAATGCAGTTATTCCTCAGTGAAAAAGCTCCAACAATTAAGGGAACCGAGATATGACTTTTTAAAGGATGCACAGGACCGTCCGCCGCCTAGGAGAAGAGTGACTAGGATTCAGGACATAATTGGTATTTGAGGATTCAGTTGACCCCACCGGGACCATTAATTGCGTCCAATTAAATGGAAAGACAAGTAGGATAACATTGAAAACTTTAGCGGGGCGGTGTAACCGGGTACTTATGGAGCCTGAAGGTTTGTCGCCTGACTAGTGAAGTGGTGATAACCTCAAAACAACTAGACATTTGATACGGAGAATTAAAAAATTAAGTAAAAATAATCTACATAATACATAACATCTACAATAACATGAATGTACGTAACGGAAAGACGGAGTAATTAAACGAGTGGTGTAAAAGTAAACTGCTTTTTATTTTACTACTGCCGTCATCACACATAATACAGGAGTAATACAATTATGATACCCGGAATAAAAGCGTCTATTTCTTGCTATAGATTAACAACATTACAATCATCCCCTTAAAATGCATAATGATTGTTCAACACATACTAAAGCAATTTTAGGAAAACATTTTAAAAAAAGAAATAAAACAAAAGCAATAATTTTTAATCTTATATTTGATAAAATATTTTACATTTTTCAACAAGGAAAATTGCGAATTCTTACAAAGAGCTTATGCATCTAATTTTATCCTATATCCATTAGATTATATGATTACAATACACGTTTTTCATAATGTGTCTATTTTTCAACGGTACTTAAATTTTGTAAAGCTTTCATAATTATAATCTCAATAATCTGTCATCATCTTCTTGTTATTATCTTCGTTTGTGTCAGCGCCTTCGTCACCAACAGTAGTTGTTTTTAGCGTCGAAGGTACCACATGCATTGTATTCGTCAATTCTTTGATTAGTTTTCGAATAGGCATTTCTACCACAATATAAAGAACCAATGCCGTTATGAAACTTATGACAATATCCCCGCTTGCCGTGGTTATCTAAAAACAACATATATTTATATACATGTGCCTCAACCTTCTGGAATTGTAAAATTGCGCCTATAGTGTAAACTATCATAAAATTCTTTGAGGACGAAGTAGACATCACAGGATAACTTCTATATTTCTATATATGCAGGCTGATCGATAAGTAGCGAACTAGGCAGCTACTTTATTCTTTTAAATGGAAGGCCTGTATATTAGTACGTTTTCAGAAATAAATCAATGTAAGATATACTTATTTCCTTCAAAAGGTTTGAAATGTAAATACATTTTAGCGTAAATTTTTACGAGATAAAATAGCATACTTGTCTCTATCCAGACATCCTGGTAGAACGCGTTCGAAATATACAACGTGGCCAATATTGAACACCAAACTATGACAAATCCAAACACCAGAAACGTAGTTTTTTTAAATAGCACCATATACGAAGGCGTATTGATAATTAATGCCTCCATGGCCATAACTTTTATAATGATGGGCTAGACAATGTCAAAAGTGGTTTGCTATTTACCTTAACTCTTGGTACATAAGCCTCCCTAGTGGAGATTCTCAGCAACATCGCGTTTGCACACGACAGTTCTAAAAATGGCGACCGGCATGGACGTGCGGTTAAAGCAACGAGCTGTCGTTGAATTTCTTACAGCGGAGGGTGTAGCGTCCATTGACATCCATCGAAGGTTGAGTGTTGTGTACCGTGATACGTGTGTTGGTGTGAGTACTGTTAGGAGGTGGGTAAGGACTGTGAAAGACGAAAATCCTGCTAAAACGAATCTCTAAGATCAATGGCCGACCAGTGTCTGCGTGTGATGAAAGGCAGGTGACTCTCGTGGATGAACTGGTTCGTGAGAATCGACGGTGTAAACAAACTTACATTGCCAATAGGGTGGGTATTTCACAAGAAAGAGTACATCACATTATCTGCAATGTGCTGAGGTACAGGAGAATATGTGCACGTTGGGTGCCCCGAGTGCTTACTGATGAAATGAAAGCCAATCGAAAACAAATTTGCGAACAACTCTTGACTCGATATGAGGCAAAAAAGTGATGCTTTCCTCCACAGAATTGTGACCGGCGACGAGTCGTGGGCACATCATTACGACCCTGAAATAAAACGTCAGTCCATGGAGTACAGACATAAGGGTTCGCCACAACCGAAAAAATTCAAAGCAGTTCCATCTGCCGGAAAAGTCATAGTTACCGTTTTCTGGGATTGCGATGGCACCGTTCATATTGAACTTTTGGAACGTGGCTGTACTGTCAACTCCGAAGGATATGTTAACACCCTAACAAATCTGAAGCGACGGCCGCGTAGGGTTCATCCAGACAAAGTGCCAATTCTGCATCATGACAACACTCGGCCTCACACAAGTCAGAGAACGCGTACGGCACTGGAGAAGCTTAGGTTTCATGACGTTTTACCTCATCCACCTTATAGCTCAGATCTTGCGCCCTATGACTTTTTCCTCTTTCCGAAGCTCAAGGAACATCTCAAGGGTAAGCGTTTCTGTTTGGATGCAGAGGTGATAACGGAGGTGCGGAAATGGTGCCGTGCGAAGACTTTTTTCGCGACAGATTTGCGCAACTCGTAGCACGTTAGCGTAAATGTATTGCTGTCAATGGCGATTATGTAGAAAAGTGATTATATCAGTGGGTAAAGGACAGTTTATACTATCATTCCACACTTATATGTAAACAATATATCTATTACTAATAAAGTTATAGCCATGGAGGTATTAGGTTTTCAATACGCCCTCGTATGCACCCCATAGGAAATCTATATCTCTAACATTGACGATTTCAAACTACTAATTGAAAATTTTGAGGGCAAATAGCTACTTGTAGACAAAGGCGCATTTTGCATTTGAAAATTACATCCAAATGGTTTCTGGTATTATTATAGTTTGGTTACTACGATAACAGTGCCAATAGTAAACAAAACATACTGACATTGACGATCTTAAACTGTGGATTCAAAATTTCGAACCTAAGCCTGAGAGTTAGGTTATAGGTATAATTTCTGTATTAGGAACAAGTGAAAGAAAGTGTCCACAACCGAAAACATTTGTTAAATTATAGCTTTAGATTAACTGCTACTGGAGGCATTCATTCTAGTAATGTAGAAATTAAAAAAGGAGTTATAATGCTAATGTACCTTTTTAACGAAAACGGGCGAGGGAAACAATATTTTAACAAAAGGTCATACAAGCCAACGATAAGTGATGTATAAACATAAAGCATAAATTTAAAATCAAATCTAAAAAAACAATAGCATGTAACACAATTGAAATATACTATAAAGAAACTTAATAATCTGTATTGTAATTTGTATTGCAATAATTACCACCAATTTCTTAACGTTGTACAGACAAATATAAATTTATTACCGGAACTACCAACTTAAATCATCGACGAAATTTAAAAAGTGTCCGCTCTATACATAACTCATATGTATTAATTCTTATTTTATCTAATTTATTGCGTAAGAAGCTACTTAGGCCCAAAATTTTGAAGCAACAATTAAGGACAGCGATGTCGGTATGTTTCCTATACGGTGGACATATGGTGCTATTTAGAATATTACCTTTCTGGTGTTTGAATTTGGCAAAGTTTGGTGTTCAATACTGAACACCCTGTATTATTATTTCGAAGGCGCTTTAATACGTCTAGACAGAGCCAGGTATGCAATTTCATCTTGTAAAAATTTATGCTAAAATGCTTTTACATTTTGAATTTTTTGAAGGAAATATGTGTATCTAAATTTAAGTGATTGAAGACAAAATTATAAATACCTCGACATCTGTTAGAAATGGACATGTGAGACCTATATTATATTGGTTGATTTCTAGATGAAGAAACCAAATACGTAATAGTATACAGCTGTTCCATTTAAAATAACAAAGTAAGTAACCTATTTGTTACTTACCGAACACCATGCGTGTACAGAAATATTTTTGAAAGATACCTAATGATGGCAAACAATACAAGATATCGGCACACTCCTCACCACACAAAATATTAATAAATTAATTCGGAACAACCGTTTCGAGGGCTCCCGGGCAACCTCATTATCAACCGAATGACCGAATAAATCCTACAGTCCTTGCTATTATTATTGATCATGGTTCTCCAGCCCTAGGGATTGAACCGTTTTGGTGATGTGAGTACTAGAATTAAGTTCAGATTTATTCGGCCATTCGGTTGATAATGAGGTTGCCCAGGAGCCTTCGAAACGGCTGTTCCGAATCAATTAATTAATATTATGTGTGGTGAGGAGTGTGCCGATACTTTGTGTTGTTTGTCATACTACCCCACAGTCCCTGCTATCATTAAGCCTTACGATGCCGATTGCATCATCCAAAAATTTCGACCTCCTGCTATTTACACAATGGGCAGAATTCCACAATTCTAGACGATTGACATCCAGTATATATATAGAGTGACCCATTTGAAATGGAAGCATCCCTGTAGAACCTATATTTTACACTAAAATGAAACATTTTTTTTAAATACGTAGCGAGTCAAAAAGTCTACTTCCACACAAAATTTCGGAAGTTCATCTAAATTTTCTAGGCACACTATGATTATTTTTCGAAGTAAAAAAATTTATTAGCGATATTTTTATTAAAAAAAATTTGACTACACCACCGAATTCAGAATGTCCTAAAATGGTATTAACCAACATTTCATTCAAATATATTTATTAATAAAGAAGTTATAAGAGAATCATTCTTCAAACTTTACAGTGCATTACTGCATATACTCTTGGTTTCCGGGTTGGAACCGCGTCGTTATCATAGCTTTTGTCGACGTTTCGTCCACACTCTTATGTGACATCTTCAGAGCTGTTACTGCACACTGATGAAGCTACGACAACGACGTGGTTCCAACCCGGAAATCAAGAATGTGGTATTATTGACGACCGCGGAAGCCTACGAACTAGGTTTACAGTGCATTATTTCATAAATTCACTTCTTACAGTATCTATTGACCGAGGTAAATTATTCAAACTGACTTCAACAATTATCAAACCTACTTTGCAATCACTCAACTATCAATGAAGTTAATGAATAATTATGCAGTAACTGCCAATCTCACAGCCTGCATTTGACTTAATTTATAAATTATTAATTTCCAAGTCAAAGCCTACATTAGATTTTACTTAAATTACATGTATTTTTTGGACGAAATAACAGTACTATTAACAATTGAAACATTTTTTAGATACTGCAATATAAAAATGCACTAAATAAGAGATTATTTTAAAAACCAATGTAGCTAGTAGGTATTACTTATTTCTTTAAAATTTGTAATTTGGTAGATGTATTATTATACAATCACTTTTGTAATTGTAGTTATATTTTAAAAATTTGTTTTTGGAAATTTTGTGGCATTTAGTAATATGGTTAGTTAATTTTTAGTTGTTCTTTTTAATAAATTTTGATCTACCTTGGTCAATAGATATTGTAAGAAACGGGTTTATGAAATAATGCAGGGTGAAGTTTGAGAAATGATTCCCTCGTAACATTTTTATTAACAAACATATTTGAATGAGATTTTGGTTAAAACCATTTCAAAGTCGCTAATAGAATTTTACTATTTTCAACCTCGAAAAATAATCATGGTGTGCCTCGAAAATTGACATGAACTTCTAAAATTTTGTGTGGAAGTCCACTATGTATTCAAAAGAAATTGATTTCATTTTAATGTAAAATAGAGGTTTTACAGAGGTGCTTCCATTTCAAATGGGTTACACTGTATAAAGAAATATACAAAAGTTTATACCAAAGTGAAAATGTTAAACATTGGCGATGCTATTGTTTCGCTTAGTGATCTAAATTGGTATGTTAATTGAACTAGATAAGCAGCGTACGACAGCTTACTTAAAGGTACCAAAGGAGACCATGAGAAAATCTTTTGTATGATTGATGCATGACCATAGCTTGCGGTTAATAATAGTCCTACGGTTCCCAGTAACCATGGAAATCTACCTAACGCCGCAAATATAGCATGTTCAATAGCATTATATCCATGGTAAGGGTTGAAGAACGGAACACTGCTTGTAACAGCTACTATTATCAGGAAAAATGAAACTAAAGTTATTAGATGGGATTTCAACTGGAATTAAAAAAATATACAATTAAAATAAAATCATTCCGTCACATCCACTCGTAGAAATTACCCTCGAAAACTTTTTCTCACTATTTTTCAATTTATAGTAGATATATCCTGCTGCCATTCCAACAAAATAAGCATTGGCTCTAAAATGAGATTTTGTATACGAGTACCTAAAATCTGGATGCGCTTTCATATTTCGCAACAGCTCGGGATACGCCCTCATCATTCCTTGTTTTGAATATATTAAAGTTATTACAAATGGCACCAGTACTGATAAGATGAAACATAGAAAGAACAGTGTGATGCCTAATTTCTTACGTCTTGTCATGAGAAATACTATAGGTACTGCTATCAAAAAGAAATGAAAGTCGCAAGCGAGATACCAGGTTTGGGCCATACACTAAAAATGAAAAAAAAGAGATATTTGAATAATTTGTATAAACAAAACAAAAGAGTTAATTACTACTGCACATGTCATGCATATGTATTATTTGTAAGTAATTACTGTTTAGTAGAGCATGTAAAATTATCAAAGTTTTTGTTAAATTGAATACCTGCTTGATTTGATAAGGTTAATAATTAGTTGTTATGGTAATAATCCGACTTGTTTAGCGAGTACAATTATAGGACATAGCATGGAAAAATTAAAATACCAAATAATTAGTAGTGGTTTTCAGGTATCGCCGGATTTGTCGCACTAATATTGCTACTTGATGTTTTGTTGAACATATATATATATATACAATTAGCTTCTTCAGAAATTTTGTAAACACTGGTATCGTCTTGGGCTCCTCGTTCTATACCTTGTCGTTGTTTCGCTCCGTTAAACCGCATCCTTTCCGCTCCGGTGGACGGTATATCTCGGAAAATTTCCCAATATTTGGTCAACGAAAAGATTCTCCTACATTTCGTTGACGAAAAAGATCCTCCACTATATTGGAGAAAGCGAAGGCAGCGTATATGCCAAGACATACGCAAATGGAAACCAAATATTTTCGGAGCCAAACGCAGTGTATTCAGCAGCCACAAACGTCGGATCTAACTAAAATACTGCGTCCCTTCCGTCTCCATATTCGTCAGTTCGTAAGTTCAGCTGCGATCGGCCTTGATACAGGAGATTGAAGAAAAGATTTATTCTTCTAATTCACATAATAGGTAATAATTTGATACGAGGGACACGCTATATATTTTGAGATGCCACAAAAGTAGAGAAGTTAGAGCTGGCAACACTGCATTTCTAAATACCACCATCCTTAAGTAGTAAACTCTGACTGTCAGTTGAGTCGCTGCTGTCATAGAGTAAACGTGGTAGGTACGATTTGTGATCGAAACATGGACGCGCAATGATTTACTACGATTTTAAGGTCGGTTTAAGTGAACAACAAAGTCTTGAATGATTGCAACTCGCATTTGGTGATGAAAGTCCTTCACGTGCAACTATGTTTCGCTGGTATAGCGAATTTAAAAGAGGACGGATATCGCTTGGTGATGAGGAACGTACCGGTAGGCCCTGTTCTTCAGTTACCGCTGGAAACATTGAGAGTGTGAGACGTATGATCGACGAAGATCCAAGAAGCACCTATCAAGTGATTGAGGCAACTCTTGGTGTTGGATCCGCAACAGTAAATAAAAAAATAATAAAAAATTGTTACTCGTTGGGTGCCACACACGCTTACCGATTTCCAAAAAGCAGAGCGAGTAAGAATCGCTCGGGAAACATTGGAAATGTTAAATAATGGTGGACATCGTATTCTAACAAAAATAGTAACAGATGATGAAACTTACGTCCCATTTTACGATATTCCTACCCGCCAGGAGAGCCGCGTGTGGATCCACGAAGATGCACCAACACCAACAATGGCCAAAAGGCAAAGGGCTGTCAAGAAAGTTATGTACCCAGTTTTCTTCCGTAGTATCGGATTAGTAAAAGCAATAAAGCAAGAAAATAAATGTACAGTTACAACAAACTGGTACACTACATAATGTTTACCTGCAGTTCTTGAGTCAGCCAACATTCGTGGGTTAATGTTGCATCACGACAATGGATCGTCACACAGTGCACAGCAGACAGTTGAATTTTTACGTGAAAATAAGGTAAAAGTCATTGAACATCCACCCCATTCGCCTGATTTGGCCATGTGTGATTTCTGGTTGTTCTTCAACTTAAAGAAACATTTACGTGGTCGACGTTTCACGACGGAGGATGAGATAGATGAAGCAATTCATCTATTTTTTGAGAGCGCTCCAAGAGATGACTGGCTTCACGCTTTTACGTTACGGAAACTTCGGTTACAAAAGTGCATTGATGCAGGAGGAGATTATTTTGAACATAAATAAAATCAGTTTCGTAAAAAGACTTGTAGTTTTCTTGTATCTCAAAATATATAGCGTGATCCTCGTATTATACGAATTTACAAAGAAAAAAAACGGGTTGTAATGAACGGCACATCGGTTGTATGTGTTTCTCTGAATACTCAGAAAATTCACAAATTAATGTATGTTTATTGACATGTAATTAAAGCTCACTAGTTGCCATTTTTATGTAGGACTTACGTGTGAAAAATAATGTCGCCGAGGTGATGTCCATCATTTCGAATGCACGTCTCAATTCTCTTCTCAAAATCCTGCATCACACGGTTCAACATCTCCGGGGGGATGGCAGCAATTTCTTCAGTGATTGCATTCTTCAATTGGTCCAAATTTCGCGGTTTGTGGACATAGACACGGCACTTGAGGTACCCCCACAAAAAAAAAATCACACGCTGATAAGTAGGAGGATCTGGGAGGCCAAGGAACATCGCCATAGGCGAACAAACGATGCTGCAAGTCCCACTGCTCCATTGTTACTAAAATGGCGTCTTGTGTGGAGAAGAACTGCCTGTCATACGACCTTTCCCCACCACCGCGCTCTCAGTACTGCGCAGTTCAGAAACGTCCGTCTCCCATGTGTCATCCTGTATAAACCTTCTAAAGTTTTGTTTTGGCTTTTAAAGAATGAGATAACACTGCGCATGACGGATAATTCTTCCAGACGTCCAGAGATCGGTAACATTTGGGTAACAATGGAGCATTTACCCGTGTTTGAAAAGTACGATGAACATTGTCCAGAGCAAGTTATCTGCTATTTTCGAATGGGTAGTGGAGTACCTGGGGATTATCTACTGAATTTTTGAACGGGCACCAGGTGTAGGCAACAGAGGTTCATTAGATAATCCCTGAGAGCTTGGATCTTCCTTTGCGGTATAACACCAGCCTTTAGAAAAGTCCTCGATAAGCTGACAGTATGTTCAACGTCAAATACATTAGCACAACAAACACGGCGAAACCCGAAGAATACTATTTTAGTATTTAATAATGATTTTTATGTTACTAGGTTATTCTTTTAGGGTATGTTGATTAGTAGAAACAGCAGAAATATACAATTTAATTTATTATTTCATCTAAAGCTACTTGTAACTTATGTACATACTTATCACTTATCATCCTACGATGATCCTATTGATATACCACATGAAACATCATTTAGAATCAGTTGGTCTGTACATGTTTACAATCAAACACCTAATACACATACACATATTTATTATGACTTAAATAAAAATATGACTAAATTTATTCCTCGTAATCGATGTGAATAAATGAGCTATGTTGCTGTACAATACTATATTATACTATATAAGAAAAATTTGTTCTGATTTATCTATCCGATTTTTTGAAAAATATAAGATAGAAGCATTTGGGGAAGCCCTAAAATTTTCTTTAAACGCAAATATATAGAAATTAACTATTTTTATTTACATTTGTACTATAAGTAACACTTCCACCGGTAAACTTAATTGTGCCTAAAATCCATTAGTTCCTTAATCCTAGACCTGAATTGCCCTACAAAACTTAAAGATCGCCAATACACTGCATGAATTGCGCTAAGAAGGGATAATTGCGTCTATCATGGTAATTACCTCTGTGTCGTTCGAAAAGAACATTTATTTTATATCTTATGGCAATTTCCAAACGTGTTAATATACAAATAAATCCAAACTTTTTTCCAAATTTATTAGTTTTCATTCATCAAGGCAAATACAGGTATAATGGAGAGTAAAACCAAGTTTCTTCTTGAATTTGTCGCTCCACTCAAATCAGTTATAGTGTATCCTAAATTCATCAAAATGGAAGTAAAAGAAATGTTAAGCGAAATGGGTGCGGAAAGTTAATTCATTCCGAATTGCATCGCAATCCAGAGGCCTTACAATAACTGACATCTACGAGCAAGTATGTATATATTACCATCAACGACGTCAAGATATGCGTCCTTAACCCCTCCGCCCACAAACTTTCGGTCAAGTATTGCAAGAGAGGAACTGAGACAACCTTTAGAATACATACATTTTACCAACCTTGGTGTACCATAACGAATTTTATAAAATTATTTACAAATATACAGGGTGTTCCAAATTTCCGCAACTACCTTCAACTTTTTTATTTTAATTGGATTGTTCATTAATCATTATGATAGCCACTTAAATTATCTTATCTCAATGATATGTGGTTATATATATTTTTGATAATTACTTTTGGCTAGAATACAAATTTTGTTAAAATTTTGACAGTTACAGAATCTGACGTTTAAAACCTAGCATGAAGACAATTTTAGTGTCGCGAGTTACTCTTTTGCTATCAATTTAGAGTCGAACACTTTATACGTTTCAAGGTGGTATAATGTAAAAATATGTACAGGATGTTAGGATATGTCGTGCAACATTTATCGAAATTCAAACGCTTTTTTCGATTTTTTTAGTAAAACTTATATTTGTTGATATTACTAGCAATTTCCTTGTAAAATTACCTTCAAAATGATAGAAATAACATAATACTTATTTCCGGTGTTTTATTGGAAATACGTTTATAATATTCGATATGCGGGGCATCTAACAGCTAGATGGCCATGATTTTTAAATAAAAATCAAATATCAAATATAAGTGGCCTTTGATATTACGCGCATATTTATTATCTTACCATTAAAAAAAAAATACATTGTTATATTTATTTCCAACACGAGTATCTACCCCGAGCTACCTCTATCACGGTGGTCCGTGACAATATCGCATATTGTCGTATGATGCCTTCATATGAACGGCATGAGCTATGGACAATGGACTGCATAGGTACAGACGGGTATTTATTACCGTTGTAAAGCAAAACTGCTTTTAAGCTAAGTTAAGAAGAATCTATAAATAGACGCCAATTGCTTGGTTTATATTTGTGTCCTAATGCGTGAAATAAGTTGTCAACATCCTTGCAATACACCAGTCCCTTGAGTCCCTTGATCGAAACAATGTGTAAGTCCTTTTTGGCGTTTTCGGAAATGAGTTATATGTACGTCACTTTCGAGGAGATTCCATCCTTTTAATCTCGATGCTAGAAGTTCTCTTCCCGCAGGAATTGGATATCATCAATTGGAATATCGGCGCTTTCAGGTTCTTCGTCGTTCAAACTCCAAGAATCTGGTGGATTTGGGATAGGAAGATCTTCCCTATGTTCGACGGGCCGTAATGCTGATGGTAAATCGGAGTACTGCATAGTATGCTTGGATTTTTGGTCCGATGCCCAGTATGTTAGTAAGGCGAAAGTAACAATCTGTGGCATGGTCTTTCGGTTCTCTCCACACCATTGGTACTGCAAAGCGCATTTTACGTTTTGCACCTTTCAACCAAGCTGTTAACAATGTTACACAAGCCTTACAACTTATGTGAGGGGCCCATGACTTATCTTGGTCTCCTACTTTAACTCCGAAATAAAGTTCGTAAGCTCTTCGTACGAGTAGGGTTTTGCGATTTAAAAGTTTTACACACTGCCTAGGCATTGCATATATGACTCGGTATATTCGTTACAGCTGATGAATTACACAAAGTGGTGCAATATGCTATACATATGTTGCAAAATATAAATCCTTGTTACTAAATATTGGTGGGTGATAAGCAAATTCTGTTTTTAAATTCGGTTTTAGGGTGCCAAAATGAATACATCAAAAACACATAAAAATTTCCACACTGTATAATACAAACTGCTGTAAATACTTCTATCTTACATTACCACTTACAAATTTAAAATAAATTAAAACCTACATTACATTATCACTAAAATCTAAACAAACTAGTCTTTGCATTGTGTTGCCATTGTCCAATTTTGACTTATGTCTTTAATGTACATTCTACAGCCTGCTATCATTTTCTCTCCTACTAATTGTGTTAACCCCATTTTGGCCATTGCAAGTAGTCTCTGATTGAGAAGGTGCGTTACGTCTGCGACCTACAAATAATTCTTTGAATAGTTTTCTTACAGGCGTTTCTATTATGAGGTAAAGAATTAACGCCACTGCGAATGCTTGAACTATATCGCCAAGAGTCCAGATTATCTAAAAGAAGCGCAACTGTCAGTATGTAAAAATCATAAGAATAAAATGTTACCAAATAGAATTTAGTACTTACAAAGGTGTAGATATCGAACGTTTGTGACCCAGTGGTCATACCTAACGGTCTAAATTGGAGCCCGAGATGAACCAAATACGCTGCGTATACCAATCTACTGAGAGGTATGAATGGTGACCATGAGAGGAATTTTTCAATAATTGTCGCATGGCCGTAACTTGCCGTTAGTAAAAGGCCTATACTTCCTAAACTCCATGGAAGTCTGTATAAACTCGCAAATATAGCGTGTTCAATGGCATTATATTTATGATATGGATTATACAATACTCCTCCACTTGGAAAGGCGATTAATATCAGCAAAATTGAAACAATGGAAATACAATGAGACTTCCACTGAAATCAGAAATCGTTAATGTATAATTTATCCTAAACAGATATACACTTCGCGAAAATATTATAGCCGCCTCCGTGTAAATGAATATACCTTAAATATTTAGATTGTACGTACTGTATGGGCAAAGTTTAAATATATCTTCGAAAATTACGAAACTGTCACATATTGTACTTAATAAATAAGTAGAATAAAAAAGCAAAATAATATCAGGGCCAAATGGTTTTGTGTAGATACTATTACTACTATAATATGTCATGATTTTAGCAGGTAAATCGTATTGAGGGTTACAAGTATTTTTGGCAATGAAAACTGATGCAATAATACTACGAGCCCTAACAACTATATATTTGGACAAAATAAAATATGTACATGTGTGGTTCGGATATTTGACAGTTGTTTTTTAATTATTTCTTATTAATTATAATAATGGCGGAAAAGCAATGTTTTAAATGTCAATTAATCACAAAACACACTTATTATTTCTGAATAACAAACCTTATAACATGGGACAGCATAAAATAACTATCAAAAATAAAACAAAATAACACAAGCGCGCTGCGATAACAATGCAGAACGAAACGTCAGATTAATCGGTAGTTGCTTTATTATTATATTGAGTGAATTGCTGCGTTTATTGAACAAAATGGTGCGTGGTATCTCTACATATTTAAAAATTCGTGAGTTAGTGCTTAAAAATTATTGCCACAATAAAACAATACGTGAAGTGGCGGATGAACTTAATATTCCTAAAACTACAGTGTGGAATATAATTAAGCATTATGGAGAAATTGGAAATATCCTAGATGAAAAAGGTAAAAGTATGGGTCGTCCAAAATTAGTTTTTGATAGGAATAAAAGAATATTAGTAAAACTATGTAAAAAAGGTCGAAGAAATACTTTAAGGCAAATTACGGCTGAATGGAGTCACGAAACTACATTAAATCTGTCAAAGGAATGCTGTCGCCAGTGGATTCATAAATGTGGACTAAAGTTTTATAAGGTTGAATTACAGATAACAGTTTGAAAGAGTATTTGAAAAAAAAATGTTTTCGTATCGGCAACGGAAAAGCCATTGTTGACGGAAAAACGAGGCTGAATCAAATATAAACCGGAATGCTTTTCATACCGATAGTGAGATGAACAAAGAGGGACGTGGCTTCTGATGTTTATCGATGGGGATGTCTCGATGACATTTCACCGCTAGGGAGCCCCACATTACCACCTAGTCAGTAACTATCGCGATGTCGGAGTGAGAAGTGCGCAACGGATTGTAATTAAATTTCTTACGAAGGAGGGCGTAAAATCATTAGAAATTTTGAGAAGGCTTGAGGCACAGTTCGGGGATAAGACGCTTAAAAAGACACAAGTGTATTCATGGCACAAACAATTTGTAGAAGGGCGAGAAGCCGTAGAAAATGAAGGTCACCAACGTCGACCAAGAACCAGCGTGACAGCGGAGAACATTCATACTGTTGTCCGACTTCTCGAGTACGACCGACGATTAACAGTAGCCGAAATTACTTCTGAGATGAGAATCAGCTTTGGCAGTGCTCAGGCGATTATCACTGACGACCTTGCATTTCGGAAAGTGTTCGCAAGGTGGGTTCCTCATCTTCTCACCGAAAATCAAAAACGGAATCGTATGAAAGTGTGCCAACGACATTTGAACCGCTATGCGGCTGAAGGGGAAGGTTTTTTGCACCGGATAGTGACTTGTGACGAAACTTGGGTAGAAAGAAGAACGAATCCGCACCTGTCAAAACCAAAACTCAGTTCTCGGCTGGAAAGGTTTTGGCGACCGTATTTTAAAGGAGTCTTACATATTGATTTTCTCCATGACCGTCGAACTGTAAATGCTACCAACTTTTAGACAAAAAATGCATATCGTCGGAAAAGACGCGGCTTTCCCATAAGAGACGTTATCCTGCTGCAAGACAATGCCCGGCCCCATATAGCTGCCCTAACGCGGCAAAAATTTGAAGAATTGTCATGGATTACATACACTAGAACACTCTCTCTACAGTCCGGACTTATCGCCCTGCGATTACCACCTGTTTGGACGGCTGAAAGAAGCTCTTGGAGGACAACGTCTTGATGACAGTGTTGCAGTTGAAGTTTTCGTGCGCAATTGGCTTATGGCGCCACCATTTTCGTTTTACGATAACGGGATAAAAAAATTACCCATCCGTTGGGAAAAATGTGTCACCAAATCAGGAGATGATGTAGAAAAATAATTTTAAGTCTTTGTACTTTTATCATGTCCCAATAAATTAAAAAAAAAATAAACTGTCAAATACCTGAATTATATATGCATTATTTTGTCCCGATATACCGATTTGGAAAATGTGAAATTAGCTATATCGCTATATGCACGGTGAGAGAGCGAGGAGGGGATTGAGTTGAATCCGATCAATTCGTTGCGAGTCGCGCTAATACGCTTGAGATGTAAACCTACTGTTTGCAAGAGAGCACGTAATAATTTGAAGTCATGGTCGCCTGGAAATGAGAGTTTCGCATATTTATTTTGTTGTTGCTACGAAGCTTAGACGAAACTAATAAGAAATTCTAAAGACGAAAATAAAAACAGATTCTGATGAAATAAAAGAAAAATAAATACTCTAGAAATTCTTACTAAGATCGTCCGCACAGAATGCAGTTTACCTCGTAACTGACCATATCGGTAACCATCGTGAGCCATCGACTGCCGCTAACCCCTTCACTTGTGGTGAATCACCCATTCTCGCTTACCGTTGTCGCATCTACGCTTCGTATAGCTAAACATTTTCTTTCCTTATGTGTATAGTTGTTAGGACTCGTAAAATATTAATTTTTCAGGTAGCATACGACAGAAAATACATTTTACAATTCTAACCTATCCCTTTATCAGAAAATTTTGATAATCAATAAATTACATTTCAGCAACCTAACTCTCACAAGTACTCATACAGCACATACAATAAAATTCCAATTCCAAAATCGAAATAATGGCTATTCGACTTTACTAATGTATAAAATATGTAGAGAGATGTTACTCCTTGGTGGAGAATTTCTCAAATTTACTCTCATAAACCAAGCATTTTTTTGCAGCTACAATATTAGTAGATGATTTAATTATTATTCTGGATCACATCGCAAAAGAAATATATGTAAATACTACTAAAAAATAATAATTTGAGGACCTTCTAAGAAATTTTACAAATAAATTCCGGATTCGTTAATATAATATTTCCGTTCACAAAATATCGAAAGGTATAAGTAAAGTTTTTAGGAAACAAGATACGAACATGTTTTATACTAGTGTCTCCCATCTCGTCTTTGAACTTACCAGCAAAATTTTTATAATTTTCGTTACTTAATTCTTGGTTTTTTGGATAGTTGAATGTGTTAAAGTATTCAGGATTATTTTTTATTAAATTACCTATTAAAATCTTTCTTAAATCTATAGATCAATAAATCTATGTCTGCATAACGCATTCTCTTTTGATTATCTTATAATCAAACTATAATGCTTTGGATAAATCTAAAACTGCTTGTCCTACATAAATTGGTTTATTAAATAAAATTTTTATTTTATATTTATGCACCAACACAAGATATTCGCTGTGGTGCACTTACCATAAATTTTCAAAAACCTTTTTCAAATTCATTTATTGCTCATTGTACCTGTTTTGCATTATATTAATACACGCATGTATGCTATCGGGAGGACTTTTTTAAAATGAAACCAATGATTTGAATTTGAATGATATGTGGTTTCAATAGGACAGAGCGCATGATATTCCGATTTTACTCCAAACAAAATCTCCTGGTCGTGTTATCTCTCAGAGAGGTGACATCGATTGGTCACCGAGGTCTTGCGATTTGCCACATTGGATATTTTCTCTGAGACCATTTGAAGGAAAAAGTTTTTAAAGAAACTACGATTCCAGAGACGTGCGGGTGCTAAAATAGAGCATAATATAATGAAAACGTTACGAAGAACTTCAAAGAAAATATGAAAATGATGTTAAAATGCTTTATACAGACACAGATTCAATGATCTTTATAATTAAGAAAGATGTTAATAATTTAATAAAAAATAATCCTGAATATTTTGAACATTTAGCTATCCTAAAAACTATGAAGAATAGAATTAGTTAAATATATAAGTGATGTGGAATACAAAAAAGTTAAAGGGAATCAACAAATTTCACTTGATAAGGAAATTAGATTAGAGAATAAAAAAAAAATACATCAAAAAATGCCTAGAAGCAATAACCAAAATAATGCTAAAATAGTTACTCATGGTATAAACTGTACCCTTTTTGTCGCTGCTTTCTAGACAGCAGGCGTGTGTCTCTTGACACTAGATGGCACCAAGAGGTATTTGGCTCGTTGTTTCGAAGGATGGTGATAAAATCCGTGAGGCAAATAGCAGTGTGAAGTAGAGAAAAACGCTCGGAACAACGCTGATGACACCGAGTAGGCAGAAACATGCCCGTTGGTTAGTGTTTTCTCTCCTTACGTTGCTTTTGTCGTTAGTGATTCCACCAATACCGTGAGTAGCTATATTAGCATTATTTTAATTTAAAAAGATGTTTATTTGATCAACAAGAATATTTCAATAAAGCCTTGTGGCATTTTCGACAAAACGTGCAAAGAAAATATCTTAATTAAATAATTCTCTTGTGCACAAGTTAACAACCAATTTGTATATGTACGATAAATAATAAAGCGTCATTACTAGAGTTGGCCACGCGCGCCAACGGGCAGCGGCGTTGTTTCCATTAGGCCTCAGGTTCCACTAGAGCTATTGTGTGTAGATGTTTGCTGTCGTAAATATTTTCGCGTAGTAGTTAAATAAAAATAAAATAATGCGTGCTCAAACACTAACCATTTTAAGAGTCCTCCGTGAAAGTCCTCCGTGAAATCGCAAAGCGAATAATGTCTGTTAAATATCTGCAACATTAGATATGTTTCAACAGTTGTGTGTGTTTATATGCAGAGAACGAACGTTCTACATCTAGTGACGTTATATTTGCGTAACGAAAATAGTCTTTGAAATAATTTAACGGTTCTGTTGACGCACCTTCACAAATGTGTCTTAATGTGCCAAAATCAGAATCTTTCTCTAAAACACTTTCATATTTTTCTAGAACACAAACATTTTTTGCGTCTTCTATCACGCATAGCTGTGCGTGAACATGTTGCACTATTTGCAGAGATTCCACTAATGACACCGAAGGATCTTGTAACTTTTCTATTGCCTCCGCTAGTCCGGTACATACAATAAAAGTAACACATAAATTAAATATAAATTTGTCATAGTCTCGTGTGTTTTTTTTTGAAGCATGCCGTTCACTGTTTACGTGCCGTAGACAATCCCTTTTTGGACCAACTCGTCAACGGGACATTACATACTACACATTCAATTTTAGCGCTATCATACGTTAAGTCAGTTATTTCGGCTAAAAATTCTCTATCTTGGTCCGCCTTGGGTCGTTTGCGCGACGTACACAACATTTCTAAACAACACGTACCGCGCTAATGGAATAATGGAAGGTCGAAGCTACACTGAGGCTTGTATGTAACCGTATAGATACGACGCAGCTGCCTGTTGGCGCGCGTGGCCAACTTTAGTCATTACCTTCCACAAAGACGCACTGAAGAACTATAGAAGGTGAAACGCGTCTGTGTATAGTAAGCATTTTCAGTTCAATAAACAGCGCATAATTAGGAGCTACAATCATGTTTTGTATACGGAAGAAGTTAATAACAGACCACTGAGTTGGAAGATTTAAAATGATACCTATTCACAAATACAAAAGATTTGGAGCATTGGATAATCGAATTTATCAACGAATCAGGAATTGGTTCATCAATTTCTTAGGAGGTGCTGAAATTATTGTCTACATAAAGCATTTATAACAATTTTTGTTGCAATATGGTCCACAACTGACATTTAATCATCTACTACATAATCTTTTCGCAGAGTGTATTACTAATTACTTACCTTCGAAAGCTTTCTCTCGCTATCCTTCAGTTTATAATAAAGATATCCAGCTGCCATACCGACGCAATAAGCATTAGCTCTGGTATGGCTCTTAATATAGGTTAGAATAAAATCTGGATGCGCTTTGGGGCTTCTCAAAAAGTTAGGGTAAAAGAGCAACATTCCTGGTCTTAGATATGACAAAATTATTATAAATGGGACCACTAACGAGAGAACGAAAAGTACAATGAAAAAGGCGAATCCTAGTTTCTTGTTCTTGATAAATATCAATACGAGCGGCACTGCTATTATGAAGTAATGAATGTCGCAGGAAAGGTACCACGTTTGGGTCATACACTAAAAATGGGGAGAAATATTGAAAATACCCGCATATTTTAGTTAGTACTTAAATCTAATTGGTTACCTATATCTTGTTAAACTTATTAACTAAGATTACTTGTTAAAAGACACGAATTCCAAACAATCATATTTCTCACATTCTGCTCGTGTCGGAATCTATGTGTTAAATTTAAACTCTTTCAATCAATAATGCTTTATATCCATTGGAAATAATTTTAAAATATAGCCAAGTACTTTTTAGGAACAATTTTTAAATTAATGGTGATAATTATCAAAATATCTTGTAATCAGCAGGCAATCAAAAATTAACAAATAGAATCGATAATACCATTATTGGGCCGTGCAGAGATTAAAGCAGTTAAAATGTAAAACAAAATCATTTTCAATTCATCACTAGAGTTTGTTAAAAAGGTGGTACCGGATGGCAGTAGCGCAGCGGTAGCGGCGTGAGTAGAGCTTATTTTCAACTCGTAGTCGATCCCGACAGTACCGCGAGAGAGTTCAAAACGATAGTACGTTGCACGCTGCACGCCAAATAAGTACGCGGAGATGGGACGCCCAAAGGGTGTAACGTTCCCTTCGAATGTGAATAAATATCTCAGGCATTTCCCTGGATTAGAATATAGAAGTCCGCATATATATTGCACAATATGCAATAGCGGATTGCTAAGTCGCGATAGGTTTGAATGTAGAAAACATTGTAAAAGTAAACGTCATGTATTGAATTTAAGAAACAGTATTCCATACTGGCAATTTTTATATGATTTTATTTTTATGTTAAGTATGTGCAACATCCCAGAACATCTAGTATCTAATGAACACTGTCGTCTTTTTTGGGCTAAGTACGTTCCCTCATGGAAGCTGCCAACATCTATGCAATTACGATACAATTTGCCACGTGTGTAAGGTACAGTAAAGGAATGTATAAAAGACGAGTTGAGAAATAAGAAAATCTGCCTATGTGTGGATGAAACAACTGATGCTCAAAAACACAGCGTCATTCACGTTGCAGCGCGTCCTTTAAAACGTGATGGTCCACCAGCTTCATTGTTGTTATCCAGTAAAAGGATTCAGAAAACTAATGCAGAAACCATTGTCAAGATAATAAAAGATTCGTTGAGAGAATTTTGTATCACAGGAACCCAAGTCACGATGTTCGTTACTGACGGAGCCGCAACAATGCTGAGAGTTGGTAGGATGTTGAAAATATGCTTTCCGACTCTTCTTCACATAACATGCCTCATACACGCATGTCACCTCGTAGCAGAAACCATTCGAAAGAAGTATCCAATGGTGGATAAGTTAATAGTATCTACCAAGGCAGTATCTTACTATCAGAAATATTCTTCACAAGTGAAAAATGTTATTTTGAAACTTGATTCAAATAATTCTGCAACAGTTCGAGATAGTCAGCAACTTTTTTCCAATTCGGACGTTCAACAACAAATAGATGAAATTTCTATGAACTATTCTGAAGTTGTACAAGCTATTAGCACTTATTTGCACGAGACGCATTAAATTGCATAAACAATTTACAAGCCGCTCTAGAAAACTTGACGAACATTATAGGAGTCGATGTTGCTCAAAAATTTGGTGCAATTTTAACGAAAAATCCCGATTGACAAAAGGTTCGGTCTATAACTGAAAATCAAGAGCGCCCAGATGAGGAAAAGGAATATCTGACATTTGCAAATCTTACTTCACTGGATGTCGAACGATCATTTTCGAAGTATACGACAACGTATTCATAACACCGTCGACGGCTGAATGAATCAACAATGAAAGCGTTGCTGATGTTGCAATTCTACGCAGCTTACCAGGGGGGTTGCCAATTGCCACAGTGTACATCAAGACGACAGGAAAAGGTAACAATATTATTTTTCACTAATATTGTATATTACGTACCTACTTTTATGCGGTGCGCCACTGCTGGTACCACCTTTTTAACAAACTCTATTCATTACACATCTGGAGTTTCAGGTGCGACGAAATTGGACCAAGCGATAGTGTCCCGTTAATTTGGATCAGTCTGTATATAAAATGAAATAAATTTACATTGAACAATTAACGCATTAACCTCTTCACAATCGAATAATAGTAATTCTTAAAAAAAGTATCTTAAAATCAGACACCATAGGAAGCATTTTATAAGTGGCTGGTATATTAAAACTATTCTTAGAATTTTTACGCATTGTTTAGGTTGAACTAAGTTTATAAAATATTATCATAAATACAATGATAAACTTATTTCTTTGTGCTACATTTAATTTATTATTTATGTAAAATATGAAAGCAATAATGATGTTTTTCACAATGTTATTCTATGGGTACACTAATTACGATCTTAGAGTTTATTCTAATGCACAGTTAATATGCAATAGATTGAATGACTATGTATTTGCTTGCCCTTGAGTAATGCAAAAGTATACAGAAAATAAATCAGTTCACACATTTCCTTTCCAACACAATTCAAATTGATGTATGACTTTATAACAAGTTAGCTATATAATAATAGGTAATTATTTTAAACATTCAATTCAATTCATTTAATTTCCTTTTGTTGCAAAAAGATATTATAATTCTATTTACTTACCATATGATCTTCATTCACATAGTTGTTTATGTAGAGGAGGCTGGTCCACCAATTGTCTCTACAGTCTTGTGATTCCTGTTGTATAATTAACTTCCATAGAGGTCCAGATCCGATGTAGTTTAACAATGTAACATAATAGAAGATCACATATGCAAGCAGGGGTGTTAACCTGAAATCATATAAGTCACAGATATAAATTTTAGTTCAGTATAATAGCTAAAAACTTTGGATGCAATATTCAAATGCAAGACTTGCTTTTAACTGTAAATATCTCTTACTTTCAATATTAGTGCGTCATGCGTCATTATTAGAGCCCGGTAACAGGGAGCCGTGCCGTAGCCGTACCTGCCTACTATACAAACACAATAGTAAGAAAATAGAAAAAAATAACAGAACTAATACATAATTATAATATGCGAAAAGTAGTGAAACACTCACCCTTTTAAGCAGCCTTGGCTACGGAACAGTAAAACTAGAAGCACCATTATCAGTGTTAACATCATATGGATAAGAGTGGCAAAAAGTTGACACCATTAGATGTGTTTCCATAGTTGTCTCGCCGTGGTGAGAAAATGAGTTTATATTTTGAACAAGAGCGTTCAACATCTATCGATGTTATACATGCATGATTAAAATACCCTTTGTACTTAGTCAGTGGATTATTCGATACACCATCACAAATTAGTTTTAGTGTGCTAAAATCGGGATCTTTCTGTAGCACACTCTCGAACTTTTCTAAAATGCGATTATATTTTGCGTCATGTATAGTCAGTAGCTGTGTATGCACTCCGTCCATAATTTGCAGAGACTCCAATAATGATAACGATCTATTTTGTAATTGGTCTATTGCGTCAGCTAATCCTTTATAGTAGCTACGAATATTTCTTAAATCTGTTTCAACGGAAATATTTTGAAATTTTGACTGACTCTCCTTAATAGCTGCAGCTTCGGCAGGATTGAATTGTGCAACAACAGCTTTTACTATTTTGAAATGTTCAGCATAATAAAAAGCTGCCTGCAACCATGTTCCCCAACGTGCAAGAATTGGCTCCGGTGGTTGACGAATACCAGGACTCTCTGTGTGAAATGATCCTAGGCGTTTGGGAAATTTCAAAAATACTTTTTTTGTGCTTGCTATTAATGCATCTACCTCGGGAGAGCATTGTCGAATGGTTTCTGCCACAAGATGTAAAGCATGCACTTTACACGTAACATGTAAACACTTGCAACCATGTTCAAGAAGAGAACAGCTTACCGAACGCATTATCGCTGCGCCATCGCTCATAAACATCAACACTTTATCTTTTGAAATTTGAAATTTTTCCAACAGTACTAAGTACAACCTTCGTAATTGCTGCAGCAGTACACTCTTGTAGTCTACGGCTAGCTAGTAACAGTGGTAATGTAGGTTTACTAGAGTCTAGTATGCGTACCATAATATTTACAACTGAATTTTTTTTACAGTCTGTTGTCTCGTCAACACATAACCAAAGAAACTGTTTTTTCAATATGCGTTTCATTTTCCTTTCCTCGTCATCGCGTACAAATGCAACATGCTTACGTGCCCTTTTCTCCGTTGGCAACCGCAACTCGAGATTGTATTTGTTCCAGAAATCCTTAAACGGTTGTTTATCGAGTAAGCCTAGTGGCAAATTACAGTTTATCAACGTAAGAATTACATGCAAAAAATGCATTTCTCGGTGGCATGCCCAATTTTCGTTTTCTATGCTATGCAGAATTTGTGTCGCCATCCAATGCTAAACTGAACTGAGTGATGATGATTTGTCGTGTCGTATCATAATCGACCAGCCCTCCCCGCCCACCTAAACACAGTCACACCGCCGCTGCGATTGCTCTCCAGTTACCGGGCTCTAGTCACTATACAGATGTAGAGTGGAAACAGAAAATATATGGTGCTATTTAATAAGGCGACGTTTCTGGTGTTTGAATTTGGCAAAGTTTGGTGTTTAATACTGAACATCCTGTATGTTTGGTGTTTTAATACCATATCTATATAGAGCCAAGTAATATAATTTAATCTCGTAAAAATTTACGCTAAAGTGTATTTGCATTTCGGATATTTTGAAATAAATATGAAAGAAATATATCTTCCTTTAAGCCATTGTAGGCCGTATATATTATTGCATTTTTGAATTCCTAATTAAATTTTAAGGTTTGTTTGATAAAACAACCATGTTGCTATTTCTAACCATATTTGAAATATCTGTATTTTTTGAAAATTTTTGACAGATGGCCGAGTGCATGTGAACTTTTATAACTATGAAAGTGTTTAACTTGGAAAATTGAAATTTTGCAGATCTGTTGACCGTGTAGGGTACTTTTAGAGTCCGAATAAATTTTTTGAAAACATTATACAGCATGTCCGACAATTACGATTAAAATTTCAAAAGGAAAAGGTGTCAAAACTTTTTTTTTTAATACAACTACCTATTTTTATCTGTACTATCAAATTGCTCTTACAAATATACAAAAAAATGTCATATTCAGTACGCATTTAAAATTGATACTTTTCAAGATATTTAGGAAAATGTGTACTGTAGCACAATTTCCTTATAAAAAGGTACCCGCCAATTTATGTACGGTGTAAGAATGTAACTTACGTAGTTTTTAGAAATATTCGTTATATCTAAGTTAACCATGACCATTAGGAAACAATCCAGCATTGATGAAATGTCCGTTAGTTTTCAATTATAAATAAAGCGTGACAAACGGTTGCACCCGCTGTGTTTACTATGTACATACAAGAAATCGAGTGGACGTTCGGTTATTATCGGTTGATCGGTGTGCGTGTACTATTTATAATGTTCAAGAAACTAGTGGAACCGTCCGGACCGTACCGCGCAAAAGCAGACACAGTATTAATAAAATGTATCGATGACCACTGCGGTAATGTGCGACTGCCATGATACGCCGCGTAGTACTGCAACATAAGCAATGCTTCCATTGTCGATTCGGTCAGGCCTCGACGACGGTCTGAAAACGTTCTCGTATACTTTACAAATGATCGTTCAGCATCTAATGAAGTAAGATTTGCGAAATTAAAATACTCCTGTATCTCTTCGGTGCAGTCTTCAATTCCAGATATAGATCGAACCTTTTCTAAATCCAGATTTCTATTTAAAACTGCACGAAATTTTTGCGCGACATCTAGTCCTATAGGATCCGTCAAGCTTTCTAGAGCGGCTGCTAAGTTGTTGATGTTATTTAACGAGTTTTGTATAGATAAGCGAGTATTTTCTAACTGCGAAATAGTTTGTGCCACTACAGAATAGTTTATGGAAACGCCACCTATTTCTTTTTGAACGTCCGAATCGGAAAAAAGTTGCTGACTCTCGCGAACCGCTTGAGAATTAGAAGAATTAAGTTTGAAAATGACGTCTTTCACTTGGGAATAATATTTGCGATAGTAAGATACTGCCTCGATCCATGCGGATACAACTGCTTGAATACACTTTTTTGGTAGATGATATTAAATCAATCACCTTAGGATACTTGTTTCGAATTGTTTCTGCTACGAGATGGCATGCGTGTATGCGGCATGTTATGTGAAAAAGAGTAGGAAAGCATACTTTTAACATTTTACCAACTTTCAGCATTGTTGCGACTCCGTCAGAAGCTAACATGGTGATTTGGGCTCCTACGATACAAAATTCTCTTAACATATTCTTTATTATATTTACAACGGTTTCAGGATCAGTTCTTTCAATCCTTTTACTGGCTAACAACAAGGAAGTTGCTGGACCAGGATGGGCCACAATATGAATCACGCTGTGTTTCTGAGCATCAGTAGTTTTGTCCACAATGAGCCAAATTTTTTGATTTCTCAACTCGTCTTTTATACAGTCTTTTACTGTACTTTGCACATGAGTTAAATTGTACCACAATTGCCTTTTTGTTGGTAGCTTTCATGATGGAACATATTTATCACAAAAAAGACAAAAGTTTTCATTATCTACTAGATGTTGTGAGATGTTGTACGCGCTCAACATGAAAATAAAGTCATACAAAAATTGCCAGTACAGAATATTGTTTCTTAAATTCAATACAACGTCATGTATTGAATTTAAGAAACAATATTCTACTTTTAATATGACTTCTACATTCAAATGTTGTGCGACCTAGCAACCCTATACCGCAAAATTTGCAACGAATGTGCGAACCTGTAAATTCCAAACCAGGGAAACGCCAAATATATTTCTTCACATGCGATGCAAGAGGTACACCAGGCTTACATCCCGTTTTCGAAAACACACAATGAGAATCCGATAAATAACCGAACGACCAAACTCCTCAATGTCTACCGCATTACTGAACTCTGCATCCACATACATACATGCACCCCCCCCCTACAGGCGTCACGCTTTATTAATAACTAAGGAGAATTGTAAGGCCATTCGAAAGTTTGAATCAAATAATTTTATGTTGTGCAGAACTTGACTTCAAATATGTTTATTTAAAAACATTTGCTCTAAATTGCTCAGGAAAGGAATTATCTTCCGTCCATGCACTAAGTGGACACGGTGTATGCATATCCATATTTGCCCTTGAATTAATATAACGCAGAAAACGTTTTGAAGTTGAATTCTCTTTTAACAAAGACCAAAACTTGTCTTTCCACATTTTCATCCATTTAAAAAAATTATCAATAACGGTTCCTGCATTAAATATTTTTGGTCACCGCAATGTTCAATGTAACTTAGTTTATAGAGGTGCGGTTATATTTTTGCGAATTGCATCTATAATATATTTATTTGTATTATGAGTTCCAGCAGTATTTTCATGCATGTTTACAATAAATACAAGATGTCCTTGCATTTACGGCGAGAGCGATTCTTATAACATAGCGATATCAATATAGCAACAGAATTATAAAATCATGAATAAAAAGAAAAATCGCTCAGTAAAAAGTGTAATAACTGATTTTTTTCGACCTCTATATGGATATTTTCCGTATGCAATGAAATCACCTACATGCTACGCTGAGTGCTGTCTTTAATTGCTGATTATTTAAATTATCTTCGCGTAATTCTATTTCATTAGTTCTCTACAAGAGACTATTTCTGTTTACTGATGTGCAGGTTTATAATTATCTTGATGAGACGCTCTGACTATGAATGGAGCTTCAAGAAATTACAATAGAATGTTGTACAAATAACTAGCTGATCAAAATCATTCGTTAAAACACAATAGTCGATAGAGCCAACGGATTGTAGCCTATAAAACTTTAAAACTATTCGTTTAAAAATAATAATTTAAACAAGTTTTGTAACAGAAGTAAAAAAAGTATTGTAAAAACAATGCGAAAAGGATGATAAAAATATTAATTACTCGCGAATTAGTTTCAAAATGCTAGATTTAGTTTTAATAATCATTTGTGATTAAAATTTTTGATTGAAATTGTTATAATGTGGAAGTCGATTAAGATCAGTTTAGAGAATAAATTCAATAAACTGAAGTCTAGACTTTCACGACTATAATCAGTATCGTTAAGTTCCGTTTGGCCTCGTTCACCCTTGTTTGGATCCATTCACCCTTGTTCGGTCCCATTCGGTTTAGTTCGGCACCATTCGTTCTAATTCGGCACCACTCGTTCCTATTACACTACATTCATTCTCGCTCGATGACATTTGATTCCGTTCAGCTGTAACGAGCCCGAGGGTGGGGAACCGTGCCTCTCTTTTTGTTAGTGTTCATTTCTTCAGTGCCTCTGCTACTTCTGCATTCCACTTTCTCCTTGGTCTGCCCCTTCTTTTCTTGTCCGCCACCTCCATATCCCATATCTCTCTTACTATTCTCTTCTCATCCATTCGTACCATATGTCCGAACCATCGTAGTTGTTGTCTTTCAATTTTTTTGCACTACACTTGTTATATTTAGTTCCTTCCTTATTACCTCACTTCCAATTCTATCTAATCTTGTCACTTCCGCGATCTTTCATCTCACACGCACTGAGTTTCTGTTTGAATTTCTTTGTTAGGACCCAGGACTCACATCCGTACATGAGTATAGGCGTTAACACAGATTCAAATATTCGCACTTTTGTTTTTGTAGTTACTTCTTTTTTATTGAAAAATGTTTTGTACAGAATTCTGTATAGCGTCATGGTTTTTTGTATTCTGCCCCCTATCTCTTCCTCGAGCCTTCCATCTGGTCGTGTATATGTTCCTAGGTATTTTAGTCTATTAGTCCCCTTTATTTGTTCTCCTCTTACTTGTATCCCTTGTACCCCTTCTGTCTTGTTTGCAATTTCCATAATCTCTGTTTTCTAAATCATCCGCGTATAACAGTTCGTTTAGAAATACAGGCCGGAGTTTTCTGTATCCTATTTGTGTTTTCTTTAGGCATTGGTTTACCTCTTTAGATATTTCGTCCATTATTGTGATAAAGAGTAATGGACTCAACACACCTCCCTGTCTCACCCTTCGTCTTGTTATAAAGCTATCGGATGTTTTCCCAATTATTCGCGCTACATTTTCGGTTCTTGAGTATATACTTTTAATCACTTCAATTAGTTTTCTGGTCACACCCCTTTTATTTAATACTTTGCAGATTTCTTCCCTATTTATACTATCGAAAACTTTCTCTAAATTCACTGCTACCCTGTACGTGTGTCTAAGTAGGAATATCCAATCTTGTGCCGATTTATTTGTTCTAAAAGCTGCCTATGTGTCGTTTAGTGTTTCCTTTATTTTCTCTTTCAATCTTCTTTCGATGATGCGCTCATATAGTTTATAAGCTACGCATAACAAGGATATGCCCCTGAAATTCTTACACTCGTTCATACTTCCTTTTTTATGTATTGGCGTTATAATTGCTATTCTCCACTCGTTGGAAATTTCTTGTGTTGTCCATGCCAAGTTTATTATTCTATGTAACAGGTCTATTCCTTGGTCTCCTATGTATTTTACCATTTCTGGTTTTAATCTATCCTTTTCTGGTGCTTTTCCACTTTTAATATTTTGCATTGCTGTTATTATTTCTAATCTATTAATTTCTTTTTCTTCTTTTTCGTTTTCTCGTGTTTTGTTCTTGTCCTGTCACTTGTTCGACGATTAATTCATTCTCCGTCCCTAGCAATTCTTCATCTTTCCATTTTACTTTCTTCCGTGGTAATTTTGCCTTCTTTATCTTTGACGTTTCTTATTGTGTTTTTCTTTTCTTTTCTCATTTCTCTTAGTACCTGATACAGCATTTTTGCATTTCCAGTAGCATTGTTCTCCATTTTTGTTCCGAACTCCTGCCATGAGCTTATCTTTGCTTCCTTAACCGCTGTTTTATTTCCTTGTTCCACCAATGTGTTAATTTCTTTTTGTTAGCTGTCTTACCCACCCCACATACTTCTTTTATCACTCCTGTGATTATTGTTTTGAAGGTTTCCCACATGTTTTCTGAGATTTGCTCTTTCCTTAAGTTGATTTCTTCTGATATTCTCTTTTGGTAGAGGTCCCTCTTTTTTATGTTTTCCAGTTTATATGTTCTAATGTTCTCATACTCTATTTTCTTTTCTTCTTTATCTGATTTTGTCTTCTGTTCTTTCTTATTTTCTCCTTTTATAGTTATTTTAACTAAATAATGGTCACTTTGATTTTTTTCATATCGTTTTTCCAGTAATAACCAGTAATAGGTCAATTATTGATCTTTCGTTTCTACTTGACATCTCTCTCGTATACTTATGTATGTTCTTATGTTGAAAAGACCTGTTGCTTACTACCATATCGTTCATTATACAGAAGTCTATAATATTTTGTCCGTTCTTGTTTTTAACATTTCCTCCGAATCTTCCCACGCGTCCTTCGGCTTCATCTAAGTTGTTACCGACCCTTCCATTTAAGTCTCCAACTTTCATGCGATAAACCTGCTAAAATCCACGAAAAATACATCCGGTTTGCTTTCAATATCCGTCTGGAGGATGTAAACATAACATTTACAATTCGTATTATTCTTTTCCAGGTATCTTTACGTTTCACACTTAGGTGCTTCAGTTCCGTTGCTTCCCACCACAAAATTGCCGCTGGTTATTAAAAACCTTCTGTAGCCTTAGAGGCGCGCTGGGTGGCATTTTATTCACCTTCTTCTTTTTATGTCCCCTCTTGGGTATAGTTGCTTTATTGAAAGATTTGGGTAGTACAAGAAACAGCGTACATTAATTTGAAATAGAAACTAAAGAAAGATTTATGTCTTCCGACCAATTAAAAATAGAGCAGGCGGGCCTACTTTGGCCTATGCATCCGTTGCATATAAAAATAAATGTTTACTATGTCAAAACTTTGAAAAATAGTTCTTCGGCTCTGTTTGGTCTGGTTTGATTCCGTTCAGATTCATCCAATTCCATTTGATTCCATTCGGTTTCGTTCAGTTTCATTCGGCTCCGTTTGGTTCCGTTCGGTTTGTTTCGACTTTCCTTGGTTGCATTCGGCTTCGTTTGGTTACGTTCGGCTCTATTCGGTTCAGTTTTGTTCCGTTTTGTTCTTCTACTCTGTTTGGTCTAGTTTGATTTCGTTTACATTCATTCAATTCCACTTGGTTCTATTGGGTTCCGTCCAGTTTAATTCGGCTCCGTTTGGTTCTGTTCGGTTTCCTTCAGCTTTTCTTAGTTTCGCTCGGATCTGCTCGACTTCGTTGGACTTCGTTTGGTTATGTTCGGCATTATTCGGTTCCGTTTGGCTACGTTCAGTTCCGTCCGGTGCCGATCTTGTTTGATGTTCGATCGCAATCAATGTCGTTAGGCGCTGTTCATTGCTAATAGCATGTTAACTACTTTTCACGAATGATCAGCTATTATTTTTTAACGAATAATTTTATTGTAAAATTTATACGATTTTGCCAGTCATTTGTAATAATTTAAAATATTTCCAAAAAGTATCACCGAAAAAATTGTATTCAATATAGATACATGAGAAACATGTCCACATATTCCACAGGGAAAAATAACATTGGCATTTTTGTGAAAATTCATTAATTTTATGGATACTGTTGAAACAGTAACATTAATTAATACAAAACACAAACAAATAATAATAAATAAAAAGGATACTGTGTACGTATGTGATGTCAAATAAATTCAAGCAATGCCCGCTTGTAACAATGTAATAACTTACACATTATTTTGTCGAATTTTTCAAGGATAGAAAGTTACGGCCTAGCAAGTGTAGAACCAGGCTGCAATTTCTTGTGCAATAATTAATACAAAATAATTTAGAACCTGTTCTATTTTTCTTGTAAATTCGTAAAACGTTTTACATTTGTTGGCAGGTTTCGACTCTTATGCTAGGTAGCGTTTATTATCACGTTACTAATAATTTATTCGTGCTTTTATACACTTAAATACGACAGTGACATTATCGGGATAAGATATAATTTCAATATTAATTCAGTAATACTTGCAATTTTGTTAGCTAATAGATACAGTAACAATGGACAAATTTTCATAATTTTGAAATTTTAATAAGGAAATGGCGAGTGATACCAAGATATTCGACCTGAATGAAACTTACGATCCCAATATTCTTAGAATATAATAAGACGTGATTGACCACACGTAACCTCTCTTGCGTCCTCGGTTATAGATCGATCGTCCGTAGGCGCGAGGGAAACGGGAAAGAGCGTTAAAAGGAAGCAATTTGTACGAGACTTGCGAAAAAGAGCGAACCCCCTGAAGGATTGCAATCTAGCTAGATAGAAAGAGGGCTAATTTTTCCTATAAAGTAGGCGTACTTTCGTTAGAAACGGCCACCCGCAAGTATATTAACCGGGCCTATGTATTTATCAAAATTTATCTCCGTATTAAAAAAGAAACGCTCAACACATCGCCATTACCGGGCCAGACCTCAGATATAGAATACGTTATCGGAGAGTAAATAAATAACGTTTGATTATCATAAGCGTAGGTATCGATTAGTAAGAGAGTGGAATAGCCTCGTTACTAACAATAATAGTTGTGCGCACCCACCGAAGCAATATTTTCTGCAATTTCCGTAGCAAATGTTACTAACAGTTAAAAATTGTGCATTTTTTACATAAATTTGCAGAAAATTGTTTAAATTACTACATCGTTACAAACGGTCCTAACATGAGCTTTTGATAGTTTTAAAAAGTCGCTTGATTTCGTATATGCTATAGAAAGTAAGAATAGGTTGTGCTTCGTTATTTTATTGATACACATATACATTGATAATTTTTTATGAAAACGCATTTATCTCAATTAGTTTCTGAATAAACACAATGGGAAAATATAATTAACCTTAGAATTTATTTTTTAATTTTTTACATACCTCATATATCTCAAGAATATAACGAAGCCTGGATTAATATATTTTTTGTTGTATTGCACCAATAGACAATATGTTACCAACAAACCGCTTAGCACGAAGAAAGTATCCACAAATAAATCGGCATGAAATACAATACTTCCTTCAATCGATCTGTACCTCTGGAAAAATTAAGCAATTTAGCAAGGATCGCTATCAAAACTTTCTGCCAAAGAGAAAGTGCACCACTCAGAAGGAATAAAGCCACGTGGATGAAATTGAAGAGAGAATAACTCAATTATTTCAGAGTAATGCAATTGTTTTGGCAAACAGTTTTTTTTTTAATATATTGGATGGCAGAAAATTTTACCTCCTCAACATAATCGAAGTTTAGTATAGGACCAGAAGTGAATGTTCCAAATCTATGACCCAAGATAATCATAAAAATAGCAAACGTTCTAAGACCATACAGCGGAGCAAGCGCTGGATTAGATTCCTCGAATTTAGCCAATTCTACAAAATTCTTGCGCGCAGAAAAACCGATCAATATTCTGCGCCCTATGTTTTCTAAAATGAAAAAAGCCTTTTATTTTGTCTATCTTGCGGTCGAAATAAAAAAATACTCGCTTTGCATATTTTGTTTTTCCTTGTCAGTTAATTCATTTTCCATTTTGCACTCGTAAAATGTTGCTATAAGTACGACAAAAACGAACAAGGCCGATATAATACTAAAATTTTAATAATTTTTTTTTTGTTTGAAATTGTGAGATACATCTTTAATCAGTAGAAAATAATTACCAAAAAGCTCCGTCCAGCATATCAAACGTCTTCCGTTCGTCTTGTTTTTGGCAAAATTTTTCATGTATCTTACCCGTGTAGCTAACATTATGTTTTTGTAAGAAACTGTTTGAGTTATTAAGCCCTTCGTTTAAGGCGATTTCTAAATCTTTAAGCGTACAAGAAGCCGGTACACACCATCCTACATACGCCGTATCTCTTTCGACTTGCGATATATCATGGGTGTTCTATGAAATATTATAACAAATAGTACTTCATGCGAAGATTTAAATTATTCAATACCAAAGAAAAAAATCTAAATACCAGTATTCTTTTTAAAACGCTTCCAAAAGGATCTCTTTCCAAACTATATGGGTCTTCAGGAGGACCTATCCAACTGACATCCGTTTTAATTTCAGCTAGACAGTACTGCGTTTTAAATGGCGCTTTGAC
Organism: Dynastes maya; assembly: GCA_029619315.2. Lineage (NCBI taxonomy): Eukaryota > Metazoa > Arthropoda > Insecta > Coleoptera > Scarabaeidae > Dynastes > Dynastes maya. Next base: position 19,478,227 of record JAROYE020000003.1, on the reverse strand, counting down.
GTTCCTGCATTCATGCCAATCACCCATGTGGTACATATTTCCATCGAGAGAACCAGCAGTTGACTTAGCTGTAGCATCCCACACTGAAATAAATTACAAGTTAAGTAAAATAAAGGCAACTGGAAACAAAATTTTAAAAAATATTTATTTATTTGAAGAATATGTATTTTTTAATCCCACGTGAGAGGGCATTATTAGGTAAATGCATTCTGTTAAATTTTTTAATCCTTGAGTCGTCAGTTGTCATGGAATAAGTACATGTAATTACGAGGAGTCATAAAAACCCGAATTAACAAAAAATAAATTGGTGAAAATTAAATTTAAAAAATACTTCTGCTTTTTGTTCAGATATAGACACTTTTTTGCTGAGTTTTATGGTAATTTCATGTATTTCTCTAACATATAGTCTTCAGAAAAAGCAAGCAGTTTATAAAAAATGATAAAACTATATTGTCTGAGAAAACTGATTTGCCATTGTACGTAATCGATCAAATGAATTGCTTAAAGCAGTTAAAATGGTTGCGTAAATAAGGTAATTGTGAAGATCTAATATTTTAGCAATAAAATTAACACTACTACCAATAACGCTAAAGATATGCGACAAATCGCTAGTAACGGGCGAGATAAGTTAGCTGAAATAAGAACTTCAAATAGTCAAGAACAATGTGTTATTGGGGGTAAGTCGCGAATGCTTTTGGACGCTACTTATTCGCGAAAACAAAGGAATTGCCTACATCATGCACAACGAATAAATGCAGGCTTGCCACAAATACTCCGTTGTGGTGTACTTTGTGTATCCTTCGGGAAGCAGAATCTTAAAGGATTTTCAAAATGTGGTAGCCGTTCGGCGATGTATCCACTTTTGTACCATACATATTTAAATAAATTGAAGAACCTTTATTATATATTTGTTATAGGGAAAGTATTTACGCTATTGTTTAGAGCATGTAGAACAGTTTAAATGTTGTCTTAACTTTTTTTATATTCCATATAGTTTCTAAGTTATTAAGTCAAACAGCGAAGAGTAGTGTTGAGTTTAAGGCACTTTACACTCCGCTAATGCGAGATTGAGCAGCTAAGTAAATTAAAAAAAGTGTTAAATTAGAGACTTGTTTTAATAAATTAATAAAAATATTTTTATGTTCAGTTCTTCCAACAAAATCCGCTGAAATGTGCCATAAGATAATCCAGTAATATTACAAATGTCTTGGATGGTCTGTCTACGATCTGAATCTTTTAACATACTCTCCCACTTTTCTTTAACGCGGGAGTTTTCTGCGTCGTTTATATCGTGTAGCATTATATTTACTTCGCCCAATACTTGCAGTGACTTTGTTAACGATAGTGCGGAATTTTGCAGTTTTCCTATTGCGTCAAGTACCTAATGCTTTATGATTGTTATAAATAGTTTTTAAATCTGTTTCATTTAGTATCTTGAAATCTTCTCTGACTTTCCTTAATAGCTGCAGCTTCCTCAGGATTGAATTGCACAACAACAGGTTTTAATTACTGGAAATATTGAAAATAGTAAAATGCTGCCTTCAACCATTTAAAGCATCTACCTCTGGAAAACATTCTCGAATAATTTCTGCCACAAGATATAAAGCAAGAACTTTACATGTAACATGTAGAAATCTCGCACAGTTTGCTCTAAGAGAACGGCCAACAGAACGCGCTGTTGCAGCACCATCACTCAAAAACATCAACAGTTGACTAGTTGGGAGTTGAAATTTTTCTAACGTGTCGAGCAGCACCTGTTTTTCTTTTGCTGCCTAACAAGATTGAGAATGTCGGTTTGAGAGGTTTCAGTGCACGCATCATAACATTTGCAATATAATTTCTTTTACAATCTGCCATCTCATCAACACATAACGTGACGTATTACATAATGTAATCAATGATTACTTCACTCAGTATACTCTTACGTACGTTCCATCAAATGGTTCCTTTCCAACATGGATTTCTCTTGAAACACGACGGCTAATTAAAATTAAACATCATAATTTAAAAATGTCTAGATCTAGTGGGCTTAAGGTTTCTATGGATAAATTCAAGAAATACAGGAAACTCGTAGTTCTAATATTGCACGTGATTTCCAAAATTATATTACTGAAGTGAATTACTCTGTTCAAACTGATCCGAGTAAGTTATGGTCATTTATAAATAAACGCAAGAGTCAAACTCGTATCCCTGGGTATATAGTGGATGGCGAACAACATATCGACTCTCTTCAACAGATTGCCAGTGCCTTTGCTACACACTTTTCATCGGCTTTTGTTAACACTGTGAATGTAACCAAAAATTAATGCTTAATATAGCTCATGGTATTGGTGGAATCATTCCCGGCAAAAACAATGTAGCAGAGAAAATAGCGCTAACACATGAACTTGTTTCTGCCTACCCGGCGTCATCAGCATGGTTCTGAGCACTATCTTCTACTGCTACAATTGCGTTTGCCTCTCGGTTTATGCTGCTAATCTCCAAAACAGCACTGAATATGTCTTTCGGCGACACCTATCGCCAAGAGACACAGTCACGCCGTCCCAATTTTTGGTTATTGTTACTAGGCATTCTTTCCACGTGTATTACTGTGAATGTATGTCAAATACGACAATGGGTTCCGCCTCAATTACTGCGTTTATTATTAAAGACTGCAGATAGGTTTCACAAATTCCATTTTTACACATTTTTAACCCTAGGATGCATGGGTGTTCGGAAGTCATGAAGCTTAGAATACCACGCTGGGCTTCGGAGGCCCGTGTTATGCATCCTAGGGTAAATTTAATATTACATCAAAAGAAGTTCGCTGATTGCTGGAAACGCTCTAAGATAATCCCTATTTTTAAATCTGGAAACTAAAACGAAATTAAAAATTATAGACCAATATCCCTTATTTGTAATTTTGCGAAAATATATCAGGTTATGCTCTACAAGCCCGTTTATAATCACGTTGTCAATCAGCACACAATATACACGGACTTCACCAAAGCATTTGACACTGTTCAGCATGACTTGAGTCTTACATAAATTAGATAGTTGTGGTGTTTCTTCAGATTTGATTGAAGTGTTTCAGTCATATTTATCTGAGCGTACCAATTATGTTGAGTACCGTGGCTTTACATCTTACGAGTATACATAACGAACTAACGTACCTTAAGGCGCTGTGTTAGGACCGTTACTTTTTCTAATTTTTGTCAATGACATAACTAACTGCTGTTTGTTATATGCGGATACTCTCGAATGCTCTCGAGAGATGGAGTTCAGATAATATGTTATTCTTCAATACGAACAAATGTAAATGCATGACCTTTAGTCGAAAACAGCAGACAATAACGTTTCCATACAGAATTTATAATTCTTCTCTTAAAAGGTATGTTGTCTTTTTTTCTTGTTTTTTTTTTTTGATTTTTTGTACAACCTCTCATATTGTCTCATATGTATATACCGTACGGGCGAGCGTCTCTAAACATGTCACTATAGGATGTCATTTGCTTGACAAAATTGCGTAAAATTCATTTGTGCACCTTGGTCACGTTATAAACGGCGTATTCGTTCACTTACATGTGCAAACAACAACTTCGCTCTTGCATTTCCAAAAACACCTTGTTCACATTATGAACGGCATATTCGTTCACGTAAACATGTAAGACACGACTTTGCTGTCGCGTTTCCGAAAACTGCCGATTATGCTGGCTGATCGTAGTACGCTCGCTCTTACGGTATATATGTAATTAGTAGTTTGGCTGCTATTGAATAATAAATATACAGGGTCCGTCAGAAAGAACGCATGGATTTTAAAATGATAATACTCCAAAAATAATTGCAAAAAAAAAATATTATTATGTCAAAATGTTCACAAAGAGTGGAAGTTTAAGTATACATAAAAAATAAAAAAATAGGCTTTGAAAATCACTTCGCTCATATGGCGCCCTAGTGCCGAAATGCATGATTTCAGGCGCTCCCGAAAAGAGCGTGACGCATTGGCCAGTATATCCGCTAGAACTTCTCGCACCACTCGTGTAATCTTCTCCTTCAGTGCATCGAGGGTTCGTGGCTTGTTCGTCCGACAGGTCTTCTCTTCAACATCGTACCTGTTTCATTGAACGTGGAAACCCAATATCGTGTTGCGGTCAGGAATCGTCCCACGAGGCGGAATGTTGAAGTGAGTCCGAAAATCTCGCTGTGTCTGAATGACAGATTCGCCATTTTGGAAGTACCGGCGTACACACACGTTCCTCTATACTCCACACCATGATGTAAAGTAAAACAGTAAAACTCCCGTTTCGCCTCTATCCCCACCCCTCCAGGACCATCTCACTCGAAGTACTAGCGTTTTGAAAAACATGCGTTCTTTCTGACGCTCTAAATTTCCACTCTTTGTGAACATTTTGGCATATACAATTTTTCTTTTTGCAATTATTTTTGGCGTATTATCATTTTAAAATCCATGCGTTCTTTCTGACGGACCCTGTATATTATTATTATTATTATTACCACAGTTCTTTATTTCTCAATTCTGATGTGATCCTGCTTTTGATTTGTTCGCGTATAGTTGGTAGATAATTCCGTAGCGTTGACCAACTTGGTAGCTTCCAGTTGGGAAATTATTTATTCCAGAAATGTTGAAATGGTTCTTTATCCAGCGAGTAAAGCGGTAAATTACATGCAATCAGCATGACAAGTAAATCGAACATAAAATGAATTGTTGGGCACACAATTTTTCTTATTTTTGTGTATTATACTCTTTACATGTTTTTTACAATCGTGTTTGTCCCGGCTCATCAGAGGTATATCACAAACTTTACGAAATATTTTATCACCACTATAAGATAGATCCGGACAGTCACCTCATTCACTTTCCCAAAACAAGGTAGTACCTTATCCTTCCGCACGTTCGACACACTTAATTATGCAAGAGCTGAACCAAATTAACAGCACCCTCATACATGACCGATCGGCGATCGCCGCTAATATTAGCTTAACCCATTCGGCTGTTTGTACAGATGCACGCACTTACAGCAGCGGATCCAGTCCTGCCGGGCCGGCGAGAGTACCAACTTTATTTATTAACAGCGTCTTTAGCATCGTATGCTTCCACTGCGTAAAGTTAACCAACAGCTGCGGAAAACAGGTGGTACTTTCAAGGTCAACAGGACCGACTGAGGTACTTCAAGGAGGCGTTGCATTGCCACCGTCAGGAGCAGGCCCTCTTAGCACAGGGCAAACGAGTCGTTGAAGTATATAGTGTTGTTTCAACAAATCAAAGTGATTTTAGCGATTTTTTTACATCTTATAAAATTGAGTACTCTTACTAAATTTAAATTTAAAATTGAGTACTCTAGCTTCATATTACATTTTACATACTTTAGAATATGCATGACTACAAAAGTCTATAAAATGAGTAATACATATGTATAATGAGATATTACATGAAATATAAAATTGAGAATAATCACAAGTTCTGTTATTTTAAATAATTTACGTACGAAGAATTTAGGAAACTACCTACAGTTTTGAAGCCTCCACCCCTATGTTTCTTGATTAAAGTCCCCTTCCCTTCCTTTATAAATGTTCTTGGTCCTTTTTGGTGAATCCTCTAGTGTAAGATACTCTTTAATTCTGCGTTGACTGTTGTTCAGTGTTACTTTTCTTTTCTCTGCCTCTAAATGATCTTAAACTTCTTTTAATTGTGTTTGATTATCAAAATACTTTAAATATTTGTTTTAAACTTAATTTCAGTAATTTTATTCAAAACTTGTCTTCTGCCAAAGAATTTAATTTCTATCTCTATATTTACTCCGTTGCCACAGGAATGCCAATCCAAGGAGATCGATATTTTTGTGGTTAGCCCATCGATGATCGTACCGATGTTATAAACGACATAATGAATTTTGATAAATTCCCATGTAAATAGTGTTACGCATGCTTTTTGTGTTTTTTAACAAATTTAATTATTAGGTAAATTATTGAAAATAACTTGTAACTTTGATTATTCCGTATAAATTAATATTAATGAAGTCATAAACAATACAAAGAATTAACAATATAAATTATCAAAATACCAGAATTCGAATAATGGTAAAATCAGAATTCGAATAATGATAAAAAAAAGATAACTCAAATTTTGTAAATATAAACTGTAATTTTGCTATTAATTGAAAATTCAAATTGTAACTATGTAAATGAATTAATTTAAGCGCACGCACCTCACCCCAATATCCGTCTACAACACATTAGACGAATGAACGGGCATATTTGATTGTTCCGACACTACATTGAAGCAAGTTCATTTAGTCCTATAAAGCATTTACGAGGTAGACGCCATAAATTCTCGGAATGATATAGAAAAAAATTAACTTGGTTAAATATAACAATTTTTATTTTTGAATATAACCTCCCCTAACTTCAATACATTTATTACAAAGGTTTTTGTCCCAAGTATAAAAATGCCTGTTTCCTATGTATTTTTGCACGCTGAATTGAAATTCACTTTCAAAATTACTGCATCACCCACAGTTTTTGCGTTTAAGTATATCCACGTAGCATAATACTGTGTGCTTTATAATAAAATGTCGATAAATAGCCCGGTGATATTTAGGCATTTGAAATAAAATGTTACATAATATTGCGTAATTCTAAGTAATCCTGCGTCATTCGGAACAGGCAGAACAGGTCTCGACAAGCTGGCCGGGAGTAATATAAGATCTTTGGCCGGGAGCGCAGTTGCAGTAAATTGATCGGCTAGAGAACATTGCAGCTCCACATTTGCCTTGTTCTAACCCTTGAGAAAGTGTGCTCTTGTGTTTAAAGTGTTGTGTCGATACCCCAAGTGCCGTTGAAATGCCGAGAAATTGTAAAAATAATCTAAATTCGTTCTGCTACGTCTGCGGCGAGTTGACTTTTAAAACATAGAAACGTTCGTTTACACCGTTAGTTAGAAAGTGTTATGAATTTTATTTTGGTTGTAAAGTAGGCGACCAGCATAAAAGTTGGGCCCACTCATTTGCTATGTCACATGTGTTCGACTTCTCACAGCATGGGCAAAAGGTTCACGTCATATGCCTTTTGCAGTTCCTATGGTATGGAGAGAACCTAAAGACCACGTTTCGGACTGCTACTTCTGCTTGACAAATATAACTGGTATTACATCAAAATCTAAACACACTGTTGTATATCCTAATCCACCATCTGCACTGAGACCAGTACTTCATAATGAGGAGTTACCTGTACCAGCACCTGCAGAAAACATGACTTTGAGTGATGATGAGTCTAGTGATGAGAACGCACATCAAGTAGCAGAAGAAAATTTGAATTTGGATCCCACATTTGAATCAGGATGTTTTTCAAATGAAACACATTTGCTGACCCAAGGAAACCTTAGTGACCTCGTTCGCGATTTAAACCTGACTAAGAAGCAAGCCGAACTTTTAGGATCCAGATTGAAGTGTTGGAATCTACTTCAGAGTGACACAAAAATTTCGTTTTATCGTAGTCGTCATGCCAAATTCAATGATTACTTCTCCCCACTTGGCTATGAATATCACACTGATGAATGGCGTTTGTTCATTGATTCATCCAAAGCTAGCTTAAAAGCCGTTTTACTTCATCATGGAAATAAATTGCTCTCAATTCCTCTGGCCCACTCAGGCAACATGAAGGAAACATACGACAACATGAAGATTCTTTTAGAAAAAATCAAATACGATGAATTTAAGTGGAATATCTGCGGCGATCTAAAGGTTGTGGCGCTATTACTCGGATTGCAATTCGGCTACACAAAGTACTGTTGTTTCCTGTGTGAGTGGGACAGTTGAGACAAGAAAAACCATTATCTAAAGAACGTATGGCCGACACGAACATCATTGACTCCAGGAGTTAAGAATGTCATCAACCACCTTCTTGTCGATCCTCAGAAAATTTATCTGCCCCCTTTACATATAAAGCTAGGACTTATGAAAAATTTCGTCAAAGCAATGGACAAAAACGGTCGCGGATTCGCATATTTGAGGAATAAGTTCCCCAGAATCAGTGATGCTAAAGTAAAGGTGGGTACACTTGCAGGACCCCAGTTCAGGGACTTCTTTCGAGACGAAAAGTTCGATATAGAGCTGAACAAAAATGAAAAGTCCGCCTGGCTGTCATTTAAGAATATTTGTGAGAACTTTTTAGGCAATCACAAATCCAAAGACTGTAAGAACATTGTAAAAGACTTTTTGACTTCGTATGAAACATTGGGATGCAATATGAGTCTAAAAATTCATTTTTTAGACTCACATTTAGATTTTTTCCCGGACAATTTTGGAGCCGTCAGTGATAAACATGGGGAAAGATTTCACCAAGGTATTTTGGACATCGAAAAGCGCTACCAAGGCAAGTAGAGCCCCTCTATGCTGGCAACTATTGCTAGACACGGATGAGAGACGTTCCTGACGCCAAATATAGCAGAAAATCATACATTTGTACATTTTAGAAACATTTTTAGTTGTTTTTTAAATAAACACATTATGCACATTGTTCTACTATTTATTGCATTGTCATTTATAAACCCTGCCTGATAGAATATTTCTGAAAAAAGATTTGAATTCAGCATAAAAAATGCTGCAAGGTTCACGTATACTAAATTGTGGGACAAGAAAAAGTTTAAATTTTGTTAACCAGCGTAATTTTAAACCCTTGTAAAAATAATCTAAAGTTTTTCCCTCAAAATGTTGTATTACAACTGCTGGCAACTCACTACCGTTCTAAAAACGATGTCCCCTAAGGTATTTCTTTAAATGAGAAAATAAATAATAATCGCTTGGAGTCATGCCCGGACTACACGGTGGATGTTCCAATTCTTGAAAGTCGAATTCGCGGATGGCAGCTCGTGATATGGCGGCAGTATGAACGGGTGCATTGTCGTGCAATAATCGAACACCTTTTGTTAATTTTCCTCGACGTTTTGCACAAATATTTTCCCTCAATTCATAACAACGCATAACATGTGCTGTTTACAGTTGTATTGGGCTCTTTAAAGTCAATGAGTAAATTACCCTCACAATCCCAGAATATTGTGGCCATCACCTTTTTCGTTGATTGAACAACTTTCGCCTTTCTGGAACGTGGTTCATCGGGTCGCCGCCATTTCATGGGTTCCTTTTTGGATAGAGGATCATAATACAGAACCATTGCTTCATCTCCTGGTTTCGAGTCGTCTCTACACATGTTTAAAACGAGTACGCACATTCGTAAAACGAGTTTGGTTCACGTTGGAGAGCATCATAAAGAAGATGCGGTACCCATCTTGCTCTAATCTTATTCACACCCAAATGGTTATGGAGAATTCGGCGAATACTTGTTTCAGAAATGTTAGGCATCACTGCTTTCTAATTCCCTCACTTTCAAATGGCGATCTGCTGATACCATTTCTTCAATAATTGAAATGTGTTGAGACGTCATCAGTTCAACTGGCTCATCGTCTTCAAGGTATTCTTGCCCCAAACGGAAATATTTTGCCCACTTTTTTATAATGGAATATGAAGGAGATAAATCACCATAAACGCAATCTAAACGTTGTTTAATGTGATTAAGCGTGTGCTCGTCTATTGTTAAAAAATTAATGACCGCGTGGTACTTAATGTTGGTTACCTGAGACATTTTCATGCACTAGTCACGCTGTCTAGCTGGCTACTAAAAACTACTACTCTTCGAGCCGTAATATACCGGGTGTCCCGTGAGGTAAGGTACAACACCGCGTGTTCCTCAGGTAAATTCGAGTCGAAAATGTCTATATGAATACGGTCCGCAAATACATCCTTATCGAGATATGATGCTTTTAATTGTAGTAGGTCGTGCTATGTTTTGTTACTTATTTTGACAAATCGACTGTGTTAGTTTGATTGAACTCCGCATTTAAGTAAACACGGTTAATTTCAAGCTTATTGCCATGTTTATTTTTACAAATGAAGAATACGCAGATATGCTGTTAGTCTATGGATACTGCAACTGCAGCGGTAGAGCATCAGTGAGGGAATATCGCCACCGGTATCCGAATCGAAGGATACCTGATAGTAGAGTATTCGAGGGAGTTTTCGCACATCTTAGAGCAACGGGATTATTTCCAAATGCCTCGTGTCATGTTTATTTTTTATTTTTTGTTAAATAAAAGAGATTTTTGATTCTTGTTCCTTTAACACTACTACAATTAAAAGCATCATATCTCGATAAGGATGCATTTGCGGACCGTGTTCCTATAGACATTTTCGACTCGAATTTACCTGAGGAATACGTCGTGAAAGTTTATACCTTACCTCACGGGACACCCGGTATATAGTGTAGGCCTCGCACATTTGCAACTATGACGCAACGGAGTTCGAACACGCTAGAACCTGTATAAGCATGTTAGATCAAGGATTTATGGCTCCTACCTCGTAGTCCCATATAGCATTCAGTTACTCTTGTTTGGAAAAGAGACAGATTTTATGATTTTTCCAAATAATTCCGAAACGAGTCCATTTAGGTAGTAGTTTGGTAGGCACAGGAAGTAAAGAATGTTTTATCTTTGTTTTTGGATTAGAATATGTAGAAATGACGGAAAATAAGGGTTGCTGTTTTAAAAAAAGACTTTCCTGGTTTAATACATCAATGTTTCGACTAGATTTTTGGAACACCGTGTATGACATTTTTGTAATTTACTTATGAATATAAAGCTAGCTATTTATTTAATTCGTAAGAATCTCGAAACTGATTTGTGTAGATATTAAAGTTTATATCACTTAAGTTGGTGTATACCCATAATTTAACCGAAAATAATTTAGAAATATAGTTCTTTATCTATGATATTGTCTATCAAAATGCCAAAAAGATATTTGTAATATTTTCAGAGATAGGTCTAGGTCATCGCCGTGAATAACCTTATGGAGTTGCATTTTGTATATCTGACTTAAAAGTGGCGATAAGTTCAGCCAACATTGAATGATATGGTAAAACCAGATAAAGATGAAAAAATTACAAACGAAGCAAATCTAGATGTGATTCATGGCTTCAAGGATGTCCTGTCTTCAATAATACCATGTTTTTAACGATATGAAATTTAAAGGAGACTGCTTTATAAAATTTGCACTAAGCGGTCATATAATTTAAGAAAGAAATTTTCTTCTGAAAAAATTATTTAATAATTAGACAAAGTAATACAGCAAGTCTGTTAACCTTAAAACCACCATATCGTACGGTATGGATCGCAGAATATGGATTTATTACTGCTGTTAAACTTTTAATTAATTGTTAGAGACGTTTTCGCCTGTTTCCACAACTTTAACCGCAAATGTGATTGCTTTAAATGAGAAATTAATTATTTTCCTTAAACCATGAAACAGATATAAAATTTATGTCAGTGTATAATTATCCAGAATTGGTTTTGAAGGAAAATATGAAGCTAGTTTAATTTATAGTTCTGTTAATCTAAGATTTATTTTTAGCTGCAATGAGACAGCTTTGTCAGCTACAATACTATATTCTAGATATGCTGCAATAGCTATCAGCAAAGAATTTAAGATATAAAAATATATTGCCATACAATTCGCAAATATAACCGAGACTGCACTGAAATAGGAGGTTACCACCGAGGACATCTTATTAAATGCGTTTATAGTTAGGGGAAGTACATCATGGAATTTAAGAACATATTCACTATGACTGATATATAGTCTGGGCAAACAGCAGTAACAGTCAGTGTAGTAGATATGTGGTGCGGAGTCGGCGATTTATTTCACGTGTTCACAGCGTCAGTACTAAATCGATGCTGTATGCGAGTAGTTCTGTGTATATGTAGGTTGTCGTAACTTATTTCATAATTGTACGCTTATGTTTGCTTTAAAAATGTCGCAGTTAGGTACGTCGCGAAAACGACCAATGGCAGACACAGTTAAAAACTTTATAGTCGACATGCCGGACTGAATTTTTGATGGTGCTAAAATTCAATGTCTAGTTTGTAAAATCCCTTTAATGTGTTGGCCCAGAAGCCATTGTCAACGTCACATTGAAAGCAAACAGCATTCTTCTGCAAAAACATTCTGTGGTTAATGTAATGGTACGTACAATGGAACCACATCGACTGTCATCCTCCTTCTTACTTGCTTCCAAAAGTTATAAATGGAATCATTTATCTTGAGACGAACCAGAAACCATTTATTTAATCGAAAAAAATGTAGATAAAAATTTTATCATACGAAGGGGGAAAGTATATTGTAAGGTCCACATTTGATTTTAGAAGTGCCACCAATGTTTTTCGAATGTTAAGTTCGTCTTTTCAAACGGAAATCTATATTTTTTAATAAGTATGTTATTGCCCGCGAAAAAACAATTAACTTTCATCTGAAACCTTTTTTTTATTTAACAACTATTTACGGATGTAAACATTAATAAAATAATTAAAACAAACAGAAGAAAACAAGTAGACCTCGTTTCAAAATAACTCACGTTAACAGGTAGGATTTTGGAAAAATCGTTTATTACTTAAAAAATGCTTTAACACCATAAAAACAATATGCACTTGGTTTTATGGTAAAAAAAAAAATTTTAAAGGCTTTGCCAACGATTTTTCCGCAGTGCCTCGGGGCACGGTCAATCACTCGTGCGGCGCGCTCTGATTCATCGCTTTTGTACTGCTTATACCTTTCAGGATAATAAGTGGCCCTGTTACCTACAGCGCAGAAGGTGCTTAAGGTTACTCAAAAGGTCACCAGGGAACGCCGATTAAAGGCAAACAAAAATTTCAAGCATTTAAATGCTCGTAAAACTCGTTTTTCTCAAAACCACTTTTTTCAATCTTAGCGAACACATTACTTCAACACAGATGCACGGATCAGTTTGAAATTTTGACAGTAGTTTTACAATTACCTCCTTCATAGAAGTACGTAGGGGTTTTTCGATGCAATGCAAACTTTTTATTTTATAAACAATCTACTGCTCATTTGGTTCCTAGGCATCCGCGGTCGTTAATAATACTATACTCTTGGTTTCCGGGTTGGAACCGCGTCGTTGTCGTACGTCGACGTTTTGTCCACACTCTTATGGAACACCAGTGTGCAGTAGCAGCCCTGAAGATGTCCCATTAGAGTGTGGACGAAACATCGGCTAAAGCTACGACAACGACGCGGTTCCAACCCGGAAACTAAGAGTATAGTAATTTACTGTTTATTTTTTTAGCAAAAAATCGATTTTTTTGTCAAAAGTGCACCATTTTTACAAAATTTGATTAAATAAAAAATCCCTACGTACTTCTATAGCCAATAGTATGTAGATTTTTTTTTTTGGTTTTTTGTTCCAGATCTTATAATTCATGAGAATTTTGTCCGCTACTGCAGCTATTTTTTTAAAAGAGATCATTTTGAAGATTGGCTCTTTCGCCGCTATTTTGTACAAAAATAATAATAAAAAAAATGTCTATACTTAAATATATGCTGAATAATCCATGTAAAAATAAATTCCATTCCTTTTATTATGCTCCCAAAAAAAATCGTAAAAGTTTGGTTTTCTTTTCGGCTGCTAGAGTCGTGTCTCAATTTATTAAATGTTCAAAATGTTAACCAAAAAATAAATGCCAATATAGCTCATGTTATTGGTGGAATCATTCCTGGCAAAAACAATGCAAAAACAATGTAAAACAATGTATAAGGTGGTGGACATCTACACTCCGGTTTGTCTTGCTACTCTCTGGGACGGCGTGACTGTGTTTCTTGGCGATAGGTGTCGCCGAGAGACATATTCAGTGCTGCTTTGGAGATTAGCAACATAAACTGAGAGGCAAACGCAATGATAGCGGCAGAAGATAGTGCTCAGAACCATGCTGATGACGCCGAGTAGGCAGAAACATGTCCATGTGTTAGCGCTATTTTCTCTGCTACATTGTTTTTGCCGGGAATGATTTCACCAATACCATGAGCTATATTAGCATTTATTTTTTGGTTATTGTTATTAGGCATTCTTTCCACGTGTAGTTCAAAATGTTGTTCATTTACTCGATGCACTTTGCCCATCTTGTTCCTTTACTGCAGTCATTTTAAAGCGAAGCTTATGTATTTTCTTCTGTTTGTTTTATTAATGTTTATATCCGTAAATAGTTGTGAAATATAAAAGAGTTTCAGATAGAAGTTATTTGTTTTTTTGTGGACAACATACTTATTAAAAGAATATAGGTTTCCATTTGAAAAAAGTAACTTAACACTGGAAAAACATTGATGGCACTTTTAAATTAAACGTTGACCTTACAATATATTTTCCCTCTTCATATGATAAAATTCTTATCTACATTTTTTTTTCATTTAAATAAATTGTTGAGTTATTCAGTCGTCTCAAGATGAATCACCTGGTAGAAGGTGTTCCATTTAAAATAACAAAGTAAGTGTCAAGTTCGGTACTTAACGATTATCCTGTATATAAGTAAATATTTTTAAAAGACACTATGATTTCTATTGTATTATCACAAAATTTTAGCTTCCTACTATTTACACAACAGGTGAAATGTTACAATGTTAAAAGTTTGGGACCCTGTACATACATACTTAATCTTATAAATAGTTTCCGCGTTCAAATTTGAGTTTAGAGGATATAGCTATATTATATTCATCATCGTTTATACAATATCAATGAAATAATTATTAGTTAATTAAGATGCAGTATGGAAAAAACACAAAATAAATCTACATTCGCATTTGCACATAATGAGACTACCTTATTTGTTGTAAACATCAGTAATACCAAGCGAACTTGTGTTCTTTTTTTTAATTCAATTTAAATTAACACATTTTTCGTTCACAAATTTACACCTATAGAATTCCAGTCATAATATTATAATAATAAATATAATTAATTTGGATAAGTCGTCACGCTGAATATTTTTTTTTCTTTTATACTGTTTAAATGTAATTTGTTATTGTTTCATTGCCTAGAGATTATGCTAAGTCGTATACAGAATTATTTCTTTGTTTTAATCTGTTGTATAGTTACTAATTTTTCGATTTAAGGTTTCGGAAGACATGATTTGATAGACAATCAAGGCCGGATTTACATTACACCAGGTCCGGCTGCGTGGTCAATATAGAGGCTCTTGCGAATTTTAAAAATAATAAAAGTAATAATGTTTAAATTATTATATCATACCACAGTGATGACTAAAATATCGAAAACATCTAAATATCTTCAATAATATCGCAGCTATTGCTTGAAAATGCAGTACTTGTAGGCAACTGATTTTGAGGAGTAAAATGGAAATATGGACGATTTAACCGAAAGTCACCTCCAACATTAAGATTTTAAACAAAACACCTTGTACATTTCTGTATTCTGATAGAGCACAATATTCCAATTTCAAAAATGTATAGCTTTCTACATTTCTTTTAATGGTATACCAAGATGTTAGCTATAATTACAATGCATTAACATAACGGAAGTAATTTTATATAGAAGAACGATACAGCACAAAGAAATAAAATTAATGTATCAGATGTTCAAACTAGCGACCACCTTACTTCTTGACAGTACGCTGATTTGTGCTGGAATCCCTCAATGAAGTTTGAGGTAGTATCTGGGGTGATAGCCCTGAAATCGTCTAGAGTATGAAGTGTCTCGGAATAAAGGTTTGACTTTAGATATCTTCGCAAGGAATAATCCAATGGACTATGATCCGGAGACCAGGCCATTCAATGGTTTTCCTTTTCCTCCAAACTATTTTTGAGGGAATCTAAAATCTATTAATTATCGTATGCATCGTAACGCATAATGGGGTGGAGCCCCTTCTTGCTGAAACCATGTAGCAACTGGTAATTGTCCCTCTTCCATTAAGGTGGGGATAATTTGTATACTTAAGAGGTTCAAATAGGTATCGTCTGTTAAATTACCAATCAACAAGTAGAGTCGGATAATCCTGTTTCTGTAAATACCAACCCAAACATTTAATTTTTGGGCGTGTTGAATATAGGTTTCCTGTACCTAATGTGCGTTATCTTGGGACCAATGACAATAATTATGCCGATTATCCATGTTATTTGGCCAGGAATAAGAAAAGAATAATAAACGCAATAAAAAAGGTGGAAAAGGAAGCAAATGATAAGGGGCTAAAATAAATGAGAGCCAGACAAAATATATGATAATTAATGAAGAACAAAACAGAACACTAGAGACAAATTTAGGAACTACTGCAGAAAAAATTCCACTACCTCGAGGTAGCAATGACAGAGAATAATAACGAGGAAAAAGAAATTCGAGAAAGAATAGCAAAGGGCATTAAATGTACAGCGGTTTTAGCTCATGTATTGAATCAAAAGAAATATCAAAAAAAGACAAAATTAAGCATTTACAGGACGCTAATCAGATCAGTTGCACTTTACGGCAGGGAGTTATGGAAAATAGAGAACTGTGGTTGCGAAGAACTAATAGTGAAGTGATGAAATTACAAGGGGAGGCGTCAATTACAAATGTAATTAAGGCACAAAGGATGAGGTGCCTTGGACACGTCCAGATATTACCAGAGGAAAGAATAACAAAGCAAGTACTAACAAGGGGAATTGCCGGAAGGAGAGGAAGGAGAAGGCCGAGAACCGAGTGGATTGAAGCAGTAGAAAAAGATATCCGCCAATTCGGAGTCAGGGACTGGAAACAGTTAGCAGGAAATAAAAAAGAGTGGAGACGCATTTGCAATAAAGCTATGGGCCTTCTTGGCTCGCAAAGCTGATTTTATAAAGGATTACACTGGCAAATCTCGATCATAACTTGGTTGTTGATTTAGATGTAGATAGTAAATAAATCTCTCACTTCGTGGCAAATTCGTTATTTATTTGCATAGCTAAACACACTGAAAGAAATCCACTGTTTTACATAGGGGAACTACATCACTTATTACTAGTCTGGGCAAACAGCGGTAACAATCAGTGTAGTAGATATGTGGTGCGGAGTCGGCGATTATTTATTTCACGCGTTCACAGCGTCAGTACTAAATCGATGCTGTATGCGAGTAGTTCTCTGTATATGTAGGCTGCCGTAACTTATTTCGTAATTGTACGCTTGTGTTTGCTTTAAAAATGTCGCAGTTAGGTACGTAGCAAAACGACCAATGGCAGACACAGTTAAAAACTTTATAGTGGACATGCCGGACGTAACTTTTGATGGCGCTAAAATTCAATGTCTAGTGTGTAAAATCCCTTTAATGTCCAGAAGCCATTGTCAATGACACATCCAAAGTAAACAGCATTCTTCTGCAAAAAGTGGCATACAATACCAAGAAAAATTTACATTTTATTTATGTGTTACTCTTATTTTATGTAATCTATCGTTTCGTTTACCAGACAAAGAAGCATTTGTCTCCTTCTGGAATAAATATGTGGACTGTAAATTACCTAGTCGAACATCGATACGAAATGTAATGCCATTTGCTCATATAGAACATATAGAAAAAAGAATGAAAACGGAATTGAAAGATAAGAAACTGTAGTTGTGTGTGGACGAAACAACAGATCGTCAAAAACATTCTGTGGTTAATGTAATGGTACGTAAAATGGAACCACATCGACCGTCATCCTCCTTCTTACTTGCTTCCAAAAGAGTTATAAATTGTACTGCCGATGAGATTTTAAAGGTGGTGTTGAACTCATTGAACAAATTTGAAGTTTCAACTAAGCAACTTTTAATGTTTATGAGTGATGGTGCCGCAAACATGCGTTCTTTGGGCCGATATCTTAAAGAACACAGTGGTAACTTCTTACATGTAACGTGTAAAATTTATACTCTAATCTTGAGGCACAAACGATTCCTACATGTTTTCCACTAGTAAATGCATTGATTGCTAGTACAAAGGCAGTGTTTCTAAAGTCCCCGAAACGTACCCGACTATTTCACAAACTGTGTGCTGATTTACCTGAACCACCACAGCCGATAGTTACACGTTGGGAAACATGGTTGCAGGCTGCGTTTTACTACAACAAATATTTTGATCAAGTAAAGAAGGTAGTTTTAAAATGCAATCCGACAGAAGCTGCAGCAATCAAGAAAAGCCAGGAAATATTTCAAGATAGTCAGGTTAAAAGAGATTTACAAACTATTCACAACAATTACTTCGGACTAGCAGAGGGAATAGAAACATTACAAAATGTTTCGATGTCGCTAGTGGATTTTGTTCAAATTATGAATGATGTTCACGCACAGTTATGCACTGTAGAAGGCGAAACAAATTGGTGTGTAATACGAAAATTTGAAAGTGTTTTAGAAAAAGACTCCGATTTTCTTTTATTAAGATAAATTTGAGAAGGTGCGTGTGAAGATGCATTAAGTTGTTTCAAAGATTATTTTAAATATGCAAATATAACATCGCTAGATGTTGAACGGTCGTTTTCGGCATTAAAAAACATTTATTCCGCACGTGGTACTCATTTGACTGAAACGGCTGTGGAAACATATCTAATGATTCAAAAATTTAACAGATGTTACCCAGTTTGTGATTTCACGAAAGACTTTTAAAACGGAAAGTGTTTCAGCACGTTTCATAATTTATTTCTTACCTTCTATTTTATGTGTAAACTTTTATGCGCTCGCCACGCCTCTGGCTGTTACCGCATATTTGCCCAGGTTACTTATTACTAAACAACCCATCGTATTTGATGTAAATTTTGTTCATATCATTGTGCTGAAAATAATACTGTCAGCAAAGTAAATTTTTTCGCAAAATGATGTACAAAATCATACTGATGTAAAATCCCATCGTAAAATATATTGTTACATTAATAGAAGTGAAATGAAATAAAAGACCTGTCATGAAAAACGTTACCTTTTTACCGACTTTAGCGTACATCAGACGTTAAATACTACCGTTACGGAGCTACGGAATACGTATTCATTCAAAACGTATACTAAAAGTATATTACAATATAATGTAGCTACAACTTTAATTTAATCGTTGTTTTTGTTGTGTTCACCAGGCAAGTGAGATCTCGATTGTTGCCCAAATTTAAATTAACATCTTCGTAGGAAATCATGGAAAGTGTAGAAAACTATACACTTTAGGAATTGGAAGATTCAACTCTACCAGAATATAAAAAATATACAAAGTTGCAAAGCAGATTAAAACGCCGATATTTCTATTTTAGTCCTCCTATTTTTGTTTGGAGATATTCATGTGTTTCGAAACTTTTGCCCATCACTGTGTATTATTAACATCCATTTCATTTGTTTTATGTCGTAGGTGTTTGTAAGATTTTCCCATCTTGGATTTAAAGAGAAATAATAATTTAACTTTGCTTCATATGAAACGCATTTACATACTTTGTAAATACCAAAAAGTACCACAAAGTAAAATGGAAAACTATTTAGTAAAAATTGATACTTTACAGCAATGTAATAATAATTTTAGAACATTTTCTATTATTCGCAATGAAAAATTTTAAACATTCAAATAAAGGGGTCACATTAAATGTCCCTTTTACTCTTCATACAGGATCCCAATTGACTCCTTTTAGGACATCAAGAAAGCTTAGTGTACATTGACAGACCAATAGTATTAGATGATTTAGAAGCTGAAATTACGAATGCTACAACAAATGTTCCTACAAAGCACCCGTAAAATTCTCAAGTTCTTATAAACATATTTTAATAAATAACAGGCGTTTTAGAAGTAAAATCAGAATTATGTTAGCATTAAAATTACGTTAGAATTACAATTTTTTCTCACATCATTCGGTTATATGATTGATAATGAGGATCCACGAAACCTCGAAACGGCTGTTCCGGGTTAACTAATTAATAACTTGTGTAGTGAGAAGTGTACCGATACTTTAGTGTTATTTAAACATATTTTACTTCTGTCAGCCAGCTAATAAGCAATATTTGGAACTTTTGTTATATTTTTCTAATATTTTTTTATTTTTTCAGAGTAAACAATGATGCAAAATTAAATTATTTTTCATTAACAAAAATTCAACATGGCGGCATTGCGGCAAGGAGTTTGCACACACCGGGAACCAGAAAATTCAGATTTCGATGAAACTCTAGAATCTGAAAGAGTGCCTTCGTATAAGAACAACACTTTTCTTCAACGGCTGAATCGCCCGATTTCGGGGTGCAACCCCCTCCAAAAATGTGCATGCTTTTTAAATTTTTGAGAATATTTCGGCAAGACTAGAAGATACACAGACTGCTTTCAAGCCAGGAAGACAAACAAATGACAATATATATACATATACTGAGAAGGAGAAAAATAGAAGAAGAAGAAGAACTGTTCCTCACGTTCATAGACTTAAGGGCGGCCTTCAACACAGTGAACAGAGATGAGGTATGGAAAGGTTTGGAAGAAATGCAGATACCAAGAAAATTACTAGAAGCTATTAAATCCACATACAGAACCGCAAGAGCAAAGGTACAAATAGCAGGCAGCAGGTCAGAAGCATTTCAAAGGCGTTTCAAGGTGACAAAATTGTAAAAATAATAAGAAAGCGAGAAGGAAGCCTGAGTACTGTTATAGGATATAGGAACTTGGAACCGGTAAAAGCAAGCGATCTTCTTTACGCAGACGACGTGATACTATTGGCAAACACAAGAACGAAAATGCAAAAACTAGTAAATATATGGACGGAAGAGATCAACAACATGAGGATGGAGGTGAACACGGAGAAATCAAAGGTAATGATAATAAATGAAAAACCAACAGAAGGACGAGACACAAATCAAATTAAATGCAAAGGAGAGGTCCTAGAACAAGTAACGACTTATGAATATCTGGGGAGCGTGATGACAAGTGATGGAAAGATGGATGCGGAAATAGCAAATAGAGGAAATCTATTATTTATTGAATAAAACAATATTAGGACACACAGAAATAGAGACAATAGTAAAAAAGAAGATCCACAACGCTATAACAGTACCAACAATAACATATGCTTGCGAGAATTGGGTAACAAACAAAAAACAGGAGGCAAAAATGAACACTATTGAAATGAAGCATGTTAGACGAATAGCTGGAAAAACCAAATGGGACGGACTAAGAAATGAGGAGATCAGAAAGATGATAGATCAGAAACCGATAATGACAGAGATACGAGAAAAACAAATGAATTGGTATGGACACATGATAACAATGAACCCGAATAGGTTAGCGAAAAAAGTGATGGAAATGGGACAATCAAGGAAGACACGAAGAGGTAGACCTAGGAAAACATGGATGAGCCAGATAGAGGAAATAGGAAGAGAAAAAGGAAAAACCCTTGATGAAATGAAGATTTTGGCAAAAGATAGGAAAGCATGGAAGATATGAGTAAAAGAAGAACCGGAATCACACTCCGACGCCTAAAAAGGCACAAGGAGAAGAGAAGAAGAAGAAGAAAATATCTCGGAAACTTTAACAAATATAATTTTTTATAACATCATTTGAAGTATATTACAGTGTCGAGGATGATGCAGGATTGGATACCTCATAGCCTCCATTTTTGTTACAATTCTTTTTTATTTATCAAAAATAAGGTCGCTTTTACGATGCTGCATAACCAATTTAGACACAGTCACACATTAAAGTTAGCACTCTAGATATGAATAACTTTTGAAACGAAAATATGTGTAGTTTTATGTTTAATTTACTAAAGAAGATCGAAAATAGGATGAGTTTCTTTATCAAATTCTGGAAGAATATATAAGTTGTTTCATTAAAAAAAAAATAAATTACACACATTAAATGATACGCCAGGATTATGCGCTAGTCAAAAGTTGGCAGATGTTTTAAGGAAAAATCCCGATTTTAATACTTTAGAGGCCGTTTATAATAAGTGTAAGAATAGTGAACTTTTAAGTGATTTTGAAAAACAGTTTCTACATGCAAATGTAACTTCCTTAGATGTCGAGAGATCGTTTTCTATGTATAAGAATATTTTTTCGTGTCGACGCACAAGGTTTAAAGAAGTAACTGTGGAAACTATGCAATGATGCAAGTTTACAGTAGTTCACATCCTGATGCCTCTAATTTGTTGAATAATTAGCCAGTAAGTTTATTTATGAATTTTTCGTATTCTTATATTAACCCGTAATACCGATGCCTATGGGAGTCCGCAAGTTTTGGTTACTCTATTAATTATACGCCTAGAACATACACCTCTATACAAGTTTAAAATACACAACTTAGTCCTCCACATATAACTCCACATAAATTATAAAGTTTGAATTTGTTAAACCTTTTTCTTACAAAAGAAAATGTATGCAACTGACAATTAGATAAGATGAGAAGATTGATTTGCACTTTATTCCCATATCGCCAATGTTAATGATATAAAATGGCATTATTAAAACAGTTTACTTTGCTGAAATATTACATAAAATTTTATTGCTGTGGTATATAATAAGTAAATGAAATAATTAATTTATTTATTTATTGGAGATATTATTTAAAATAAATTAGAAAATCAAAAATTTAGTAATTAATATTTTACAAAAAAAAAAAAATATCAAAGGAAAGTTTGATAGTAAATAATGCAGTAAAATTGCTATTAATTTCAGAAGATAATGTTTATAATAATTATTAAGCAACTCACTTTTAAACGCCCATAGGGTTAAATTACTCAAATTGTCCACATATAAAATGCTTTCCTCTTTGCATACTTCGTTATCGGAATTAACTGCAGCAACGGGTAATATTGGAAACAAATCTTTATCACTCGCATCACCCAAACACAATTTCAAAAGACCTAAAGCTATTAATATGTTAGCGTTCATTTTTCCGCTAAAATAAGTAATATCTTGTCAAACGGGTTGAAGCACTGCAATTGAACAACTGAAGTGGTCTTCTCTGAAACTGAAGGAATAAGCTCGATGCAAGGAATATACTAGCAACGAAAGTACCATTGCTGTCCTTGGTGAATAATATATCTCATTATTCTTGTTTACACAATTATCGGCTTCTAATTAAAAAATTACATATTTTATTATAATAATAGTAGAAATTGCGTTATAATATAAGAATAAGAAATGTTGCTTTTAAAAGGGGAACCTAAACAATTAAGGTACTTTAATATCTTTATTAACACGTGGTTTATAACATGTTATAGTCATAAATTGAAAAACTTAATGGAACTATATAAGATTTACATAAAGTGATGTGTAATATCATTTTAAAACTGAAAGAATTCACTAAAACCCAGGGTCGTTCCCAATCCTTTTGCCGCCCCGTGCAAAAAGCAAATTTTCCGCCCCCTATTTTATTGATTTCATGACGTCTATTTGATTCTACAATTATTGTAGGTACTAAATATAGGTAGGTAGTAGATTAATACAAGCAAATAATTTCAATTTATTTATTTATAAAATGTGAATTTTATAAATTAATGTAATTAACTACAATCCCTGGTCATGTTACTTGAAACATGTTATAAATCAACCCTTTTACCTGAAAATTCCCATCCTATTATAGTGATATTCTTTTGCTTTGAATCCGATCGTTTATAGGGGGACTAGATTATTGTATCAATAAATAAAAATACCAGAGAAATGATATTTAGAAGAGTAAAGTAGGTATATATAAATATTTCAGTTATCAACTTACATTTAGCGAGTTCATAGTTTAGAGAATGCATCGATATTTTTTAAAATATTTCGTCATAACCGTATAGAAGCTAAGTTTTGGAGTATCGTTAAGTGTTTTGTGTTGATACATCGTTATTGCAAAGGTAAAATTGTTATTCTATCTCTCTCTTAATAATTAATTATTTGGAATTTAAAAAAAATTTAAATATTTGGTTTTTTTTGTAGAAAATGCACGGGAAAGATTTAACAAGTGAATAAAAAGCCGCTATACACGCTTTAGTGACGAGTGCTCGCTCTGTGTTAGTGCAGCGAGCACAATTTGTTCGTAGACGACCTGGCGAACGTCTCACAGAGTCCACGGTTCTTCGAACTGTAAAACACCCTCCACAGGTAATGATTTGGGGAGTGATTAGTGGAGATGGACCCGGCCCTTTGTCTTTTGTAGAAAGTACAATGCGTCAACAGCAATACATAAATGTGTTAAAAAACACGTTATTACCGTATTTTAAGCCAGGACGTCTCATGCCGACAGGGCGTATATTTATACAAGATAATGCTCTTTGCTATGTGGCAAAAAAGGTTAAGAAATTCTTTGAAGACAATCACATACCTCTTTTACGTTGGCCCGAAAATTCACCGGACCTCAATCCCATCGAGAACGTATGGAATCGACTAAAAAGTAAGGTATATGAAAGAGAAAACCCTACAAAGGAAATATTAATGAAGAATATAAAGGATGTATGGGAGAACGATGAAGATATAAAAGAGACAATCATATCTTGCATTGAAAGTATGGCCCCGAAGAATTAAGGGTGTTATTAAAAATCATGGCTTATGGACTAAATATTAATTACTTATTTAATATTTACATATGTTACATATTTTTACAATATATTTTATAAATAAAAAATATAATACATGTATAGTTTATATTTTATTATGAAGAAACTACAAAATATTGAGTGTTTCAAGTAATTTGGCCAGGGACTGTAACTCTTACGTACATACATTTAATACTACATGGAACAAAAATCAACAAAATAAAACTATATAACAACAAAAGAAACAAACAACATTACAAAAATATGTTATGGTTGATTGATGATAAATTTGATTAATCTACAACAAAATTCGTCTTGCTTTTTTTGACTCAAATCATGATGTTGGCAAATGTCTTGCTCTATTGCAATCATCGCAAGATTTGTCAGCCTCTCTTGGGACGTGGTGGATCTCAAATAATTTTTTATAATTCGCAGTTTGCTAAAGCTCCTTTCACCTTATGCGACGGTTACCGGTAAATAAATTCTGAGTGCAACAGCTAAATTGGAAAAACAAGAAACAATATTGTTTTTTATTATGTAATCTAGAATGTCCTGTGGTTTTCCAAAACTGGGGATAATTTCTTTGAAAGATAATATTTCATTGTAAAGTTCGTCTCCGTCAACATCTTTCTGGAGATTATCGTTTTCAGAGTGTTGTAAAAAATTATCGAGATCTATGCAAGATTTTTTTAACATGGTTTGTTCCATCCCATCAAACTCATAAAAATTTAAACTGATTATTACATTCTTCCAAAATAGAAAACCTCTCTTTAATTGATTGCATTGTTGTGTCTAATATACTAAAGTAAAAATTGATTTTAAAATTCTGCATAGCACTTGCGATAGGATCTTCTGACTCGTAAGAATATTGCCTTTGAACTTTTTTCTGAAGAACAAGAGGAAATTCGGGAGCAATATTAACTTTTTTCGCTAATACCTTTGCCTCTTATTGTTATACCAAATCACCATTGAGCAGATAAATTTAAAAACCGTGATTTTTTCTAAAAGTGATTGAGCCATGTTTTACGTTTTAACATCCTTAGTTTCGTCTTTTGTTCGAAGGCATTCCAGAAAATAGTACCCGTTTAGTCATACAGATGACACTATTGATCCAATTAAAAGCAAAGTGGTGCAGATGTCAACAGTAACATCGTAGCTTTGCGGGAAAAAAGAGTTGACATTCTTCCGGTGCGTGGTGTGAGTTTACAATGGCGCATAAGAAAATTCCTCGAAGTGCGATCCGTGATCCGTTTTTTGAATGCAGGAAACGTCCGTCCAAGCGAAATTCATCGCAGGATTACTGAAGTGTATGGTACGAGAACAATGGATGAGTCATCTGTAAGGCGCTGGGTTCGAAATTTCAAAGAGGGAAGAGATAATGTGTACGATGAAGAGCGGTCAGGTCACCCGTCCCTTATCACTGACGATCTGAAGAAACGTGTCGATGATTTTATCTGCGCAGATCGACGCGTAAAACTGAAAGAAATGAATAAGCAATTTCCTGAAATTTCACAACCATTGCTCCATGAAATCATGACGGACCATTTGAAATACAGAAAAAATTGCGCAAGATGGGTGCCCAAAATGCTTACCGACGAGCACAAGACCAACCGCATGAGTGCAGCCTTGACATTTTTGACTCGTTACGAGCAACAGGGCAATGCATTCCTTGACCAAATTGTTACTGGGGATGAAACCTGGGTGTGCTATTTCACACCTGAGACAAAACGGAAGTCCATGGAGCGGCACCATCCACGATCTCCAACAAGGCCGCCCAAGTTTAAGCAGTCGTTTTCCACGAAAAAGGTTATGGCCTCAGTGTTCTGGGAACGAATAGGTCTGTTGTTGGTTGATTTCATGCCCCAAGAGATGACCATCAATGCGGACATATACTGTAAAACACGGAAGTTACGGAGAGCCATCCAAAACAAGAGACGGGAAATGCTGGCAAGTGGCATTGTTCTTCTGCATGACAATGCTCGTCCCCACACGGCTCGAAAGACCACTGACCTTCTTCGGAAGTTCAAGTGGGAGGTTTCTGACCACCCTGCGTATAGCCCGACTTGGCTCCAAGTGACTATCATTTGTTTAGTAAACTCAAGGATTTCTTGTCAAGTGAACGTTTCCAAAGTAATGATGACTTAAAAGCAGGTGTACAGCATTGGCTGGCTACTTTGCCGGTAGAGGTTTATGCGGAAGGCATAAACAAACTAGTTTTAAGATACAACAAATGTCTCAACAACGGCGGCGACTACATTGAAAAATGAGTAAATGTATTACTTTCATTTAAATAAAATCATTATTTACTTTCCTTCATTTTTCTTTTAATTATATGTAAACGGGTACTATTTTCTGGAATGCCCTCGTAATTTCAGTAAGGCTGTCGCAAATATTTTCGTAATTTGAAATTAAGGGTCTAATAGCATTAACTCTACTCTTCCAACGAGTGTCGCTTAAAGATTTAAGAGTTAATACTGGTACGTGTTTTTTTAAAACTGCCCACCTAGCAACTGAAGATGAAAAAAATACATACAGTTGTTGAACTATATCAAAAAAAGATACAATTTCGTTATTTATTTTAGCAGCGGCATTTACTATTAAGTTTAAAGTGTACGCCAAGCATGGTACAAACATGGCCCTTGAATTTATATTTAAAATTCTTGTTTGCATACCAGAGCGCTTTCCCTTCATGTTGGATCCATTATCGTATCCTTGACCAAGTAAATCCTGAATGTTTAAATCAAATTTTGGGAAAAGTTCTGTTAAAACGAAATCACATAATTCTTTGCCAGTACTATCTTTACATGGATAGAAACCTAAAAAATGCTTCATCATTTTTCTTCAGAAATTTAAACGAATCTTGCTATAACACCAATTTGTTCAACATGACTGATATCAGGCGTGCAGTCTAAAATAATTGAGTAATACTTAGATTTGTTCAAACTTGAAATTAAATGTTTTACTATATCTTGGGAAAGCAATGTAATAATCTCATTTTGAATTGTGTGTCCTGAACAAGAGGGCATATAAGTCTTATCGGTTTTTCATTTTTGCACATTTTTTATACGCTTAGCAATGATAGGGTCAAATTTTGATAACATTTCTATAAGTTTTAAAAAGTTTCCAATATTTGGTACAAAGAGATGTGAACTTCCCCGAAAAGCTAGACACTGTCCAGCCAAATAAAGAATAACAGCTATCATTCTTTCTATAATAGCTCCCCACCTTTTTTTCTCGAGTTCATAGAAAGTTTGAACTTCCTTGTCTATTGTACAAATTTTCGTAAGCCTGAATTTTAGATCACACCATTTTTTAATACACTCAACGTGAAAGGAACTACCATCATGCTCTGAAAAATATACAGCTGCATGCCGTCAATCTGAGTATCCACCGTTTATTAATTTAATTTCTCTATTCTTAGTACTAAAAATCTTGCAACAAAAGCAAAAAGCAGCATCTAGTTTAGAGAAATAAACTAACCAGTTTCGTTGAACTTTTTCCCCATTTGACAAAATCTTACTAAAAAAAAAAATATTGTAAATTTTCTGTGTATATCATCAAGAGGAAAATTATATTCTTTCAGTTGAAAATGCCCTTTTTCAATTAAAAGATCAATAACGCGACTATTCAAAACCGACGGCTACGTACCCGGATCAGTCAAATGGAAATCAAAATCCGATGCTGTTTCTTCCTTGTTTTCAGGAGAGATGGTATCGGAAATACCGGCATCATCGCTTTCTTCTTCGTGGTTTTCATCCAATTCGACCAAAGGTTGCTCTTCAGGTACTGAATCTGTTCCATCCAAACTATCTGAGTCGGAGAGTCTTGCAGTGGATGTACTTGGTTGTTGTTCATTGCTTGTTGATGACATTTGTTCACAAGAAGCTTTAAAATATAGATCCATGGATCCCCTAAGTTTCTCCTTTTCTTCTAGTTTCATTATTTTTTGTTTGCGATAAAACGCCCCTGATTCCTTCTTTAGATTACTTCCCGACATTTTGTAAAAATTGGTATTAATCCAGTACAAATTAAAAAAAAAGTTCAATAAATACTACGTATATTATATATAAACTGAATTAAACAGGCACACAAAAAAAAGTCGAAACCCAGAGGGTAGACCCCCCTTTCCCCAAGTATTTTGGGGCGCTGAAACTGAATATGATAATAAAAACTGATTTCAACCATCCAATCACCCCCTTACAACGCCCAGTGGAGTTAAAATTTCACTTCTTATGAAAATTTAAAATGTATGCATATTCTTGTTATGTATGAAGAAAACCTTTTTCTAGTTAGCAAAAATTTAATGAAAATAAAAACTTTAGTATTGCGGTAATTAATGATTCAAATCCTTATAGTCATTATCGTAATTAACTAATTTCATAAAAATACCAATTCCTAATTGGAAAAAGTAATGTAAACTCGATTTAACGTCAGAATATCCTTTAATCAATTTTCCTGTGGTTTCCAAGTTTTAAAAAACTTTATTGATTTTTGCCGCATAATGAATCTCACAACCTTAGGTTATAAATTTTATGATGAGTATGTGTTGTAACTAAGCTTCGTCAAACGCGTGCAACAGCAGAAGCGCCGAGAGGGGATTTAGATCAATGCGAAGTCAATGGAGTGTTTAGTCATTCGATAGGCGTGGAAGTGAACGGTCATTCGATAATTATCGGTTTATCGGTGTGCGTCTTTTAAAATATGAATAAGCGAGGTTTACCTTTAGCATCGCATGTGAATAAATATATTAGCCGTTTCCCTGGGTTGGAATATACAGGTACTATCGTTCAGTGCAAAATTTGCAATATACGGTTGATAGGTCGCGATACATTTCACTGTAGAAGACATATATAGTAAACGTCATGTACTGAATTTAAGCAACAATATTCCGTACTGGGAATTTCTGTATGATTTTATTTTTATGCTAAGCGTGTGCAACATCCCACCTAGTAGACAATGAACACTTTCGTCTTTTTTGGAATAAATATGTTCCCTCATGGAAACTACCACCCAATAGACAATTGCGATACAATTTACCACATTTGCAGGGTATAGTAAAAAACTGTATGGTAGACGAGTTGAAAAATAAGAAAATTTGCGTAAGTGTGGATGAAACAACTGATGCACAGAAACACAGCGTGATTCATGTTGTAGCGCGTCCTTTAAAACGTAATGATTCAAAAATAATACCAGTGAATAAAAAAAGGATTTTAAATGGCATTGTTTATGACCCTTTGTTTAATTTACTTAATAATTTTTTTGTGTATTTTCCTTCAAATGGAATCATTGCAAATAAGTATTTCTTTTGATATGGCATTATTTCTAACTCAACCTACAGCCGTGGCCGAAAAGAGCATCTGTAGATTTTTGCACATGTGTAAAATGTATATTTGTTGTTTTAATATAGGCGAACAAATAATGAAATGTTATTCTGCGAATTACTCTAAAACCAAATAAAATCGAGGCACAAACAATTATAAATATCAAGATCGGTTACCTAAACGTGTTGCTTCAAGGTTTAGTAGTAGGTACTCGCGTTTCACTTGGGGACGGGCGATGAAATCATGGAACCAGCAAAGAGTAAATATCTTTTTATAAATATTTACAATTATTATTGGAAAAAATCGACAGTTACATAAGTGAAACTTAGAGGACACAAATTTGATGATTTTCAGTTCTACGGGAATCTCTTCAAAAATGTTCACGTCGTGCTGTTAAGTTACTCATAAATAGGTGTAAGACTACTGGATCATATAAAGATAAACCAGGAAGCGACCGTTCCAAAATAACAGCAGCAAGGGAGGATCGTCTATTAGACAAACATTATCTGCGGGATAGGAAGAAAACTTCTTTGCAGCTGTCTGCTGCAATTAGTGCAGAAGGTGCTCCAAAAATTTTGGCCAGAATGGTCAGAAGTGCAGGACTAAAAGGTTGTAAGGCAAGAAAAAAGTCGTTTTTGTCCGAGATCAACAGGAAGAATCGTTTAGAATAGGCAAAGGGACATCAAGATGAGACTGCCGGCAATTGAGAACTGGAAAAGAGTGTTGCGGTCCGACGAAACGAATATACAAATAATTATTAAAATGATATTGCTTTTAAACTGAATGCTATCATTATGATAATTCTAATTTTATAAGGTAAACATTGCTTTTGATAAGGTAGAGTACATCCATAGTTCTTTTTTTTAACGTTTATCACTAGAAGTGTCTTTCAGCGTCGTAGAGTTATCGAGGAGTTTTCTAAAGATTGCGTAGTTCCTACTCTTAAGTACGGAGAAGGCAGCATTATGATACGGAGGTGCATGTCATCACAGAGCGTTGAGGAAATGTTCACATGTCACGACCACATAAATAGCCAAACGTACATAGGAGTGCTGCAAAGCGCACATTGGTACGCGGACGGGACATTTCGAACACTGCCACACTTGTTTTGGCAACTGTTTATGGTAAATAAGTTTACGAAAAATATTTTAATTCTTCAAGACTTCATGCCTGCCGCATCACCAATTACCATCCTCATCCATTTCGAAACTGGCCTGGTAAGTGCATTTGCCAAAGAATTTCCAGCTTGTGGATGCTTCTTCCATTTTTCACAGTGCATCCTTAGGAAAATTCAATTAGAAAGTCTAAGGAATTGGCACGAAATAGATGCGTAATAAAAATAAACAAACAAATTAAAAAAAAATAAAAAACTTAAATCTGAAAGCATTATTCTGCTCGTCCTAAGTCAAGTTAAAGTATGAAGGGAAATTTGTTATTGTAGGGGAACTTTCTATTCGGTGAATTGTTAGTTGAGAGATTTTACCATTAGAGAATTTTCTGGTCAGGGAAATGTTTATCGACGAATTGTTGTTGGGGGAATCTTCGGTCTATAAATTGTTGTCAGGGAATTTTCCGGCTCTTTCAATTTTTATCTACTGGTAAAGGAACACATGAGTAAAGTGTGGTAAACGGTTGCACCCGCAGAGACGCCTGTACGGGGGGGTGTATGTACGTATGTGGATGCAGAGTTCAGTAATGCGGTAGACATTGAGGAGTTCGCTAATTCGGTTACTTATCGGATTCTCATTGTGTGTTTTCGAAAACATGGGACGTAAGCCTGGTGTACCTCTTGCATCGCATGTGAAGAAATATATTTGGCGTTTCCCTAGTTTGGAATTTATAGGTTCGCACATTCGTTGCAAATTTTGCGGTATAGGGTTGCTAAGTCGCACGACATTTGAATGTAGAAGTCATATTAAAAGTAAACGTCATGTATTGAATTTAAGAAACAATATTTCGTACTGGCAATTTTTGTATTAAGATTTATATTATATATTATAATATAAGATTTTGGTTCGTTAAACACCAAAAAGAACCAAATCTCTGGCAGATGACGGGCATTCGGAAACTGTGGCATTGGGTTATTTTACTGCGTACCCGACTAATTCGATCCATGATGCAGAACAAGCGCTTAGAACATTGTCCAAAACAATTCACGGAATTTTGGTAAAACAAAAACATAAGATTCACGGACATTAAACATCGAAGAGAATTCTGTGAATGGTTTTTGGTTCGAACACAAGAAAGCGATGCATTTTTGGATAATATTGTTTGTAGCGAAATTTTACCGAAAACGGAACGCATAACTAAAAATTTTCATTTTTTGGGTTTCAGAAAACCCGCACGTGGTAAAAGAACGAAATTATCAAAATTCCTGAAGTTTTAACGTATATTCTGGACTCTGAAGACCAATAGAATTCTGTCTGTTCACATTTATGAATATGTCTTCGACCGGAAGAAGAAACACGGAATACATGGTATTAAATGGACGGGGCTTCCCCACATAACAAACGTGGCATATCGACCATTTTCACTGAAATGTTTGATCATCGATCTCCAGATTTAACCCCACTAGATTTTTTCTTGTGGGGTTATATTAAAAACGTTGTATACAGAGATTCAGTTGGTACAAAAGATGACATGATTGACAGAATTATAAGAACCTTCAACGAACTGGCTGCAAGATCTATTCAACGTGATACTCATCAAGAAATAATGAAGAGTAACAGCATGCATGGAACAAAAGGGCGGTGTTTTCGAGCATTTATTATAATAATGAAGTACGTATTCAATTTTATTTTGTCATTTGTACATTTTGTTTTATGCATTTTTCTTTTTTCTGTTTATTAATAAAAAAATCGATTTTTGAAAGTTCTATTTTTCGAATAATTGTACTATAGTATGAATAACTGAGAGTGAATCATGTTGACTAATTAGTACTGAAGACCAGTACTGTGTTTACTACTGTTGACAGTACATTTGACAATATTTAACCATGGCAAACTAAGACTGACATTAAATAATGGGAAATTTAAGATTAAGGAGGTTTTTACAAAATACCTCCTAAACTATTAACTTTAGCAACCACTTACTACACATTTTCACTTTACTTTTTGACGCAGAATCTAACCGCCTAAAAAGTTAGGGGTTGCTATTTAAAAAAACCTGAGATTTCTCAGTTTAAATATCTTTGATATTGTCCCCTCCCTACTGGCACACCCTGTATAATTTAGCAAATTTATCTGTTACTGTAGAAACATCGTTTCATGAACATTACCAGAACTGAATAATTTTTTTGGTGTATTACAATTTGTAAGTTTGAAACATGTGATGCATCACATCTGTCAAACTTTCTCGAAAAGTTGCAATATCTCTTTAAGAGTGAATTCTAGGGATAGGGTATGTTGCATAAAATAATATTAAAATTTAACACAGAATCCAAATTTGACATAAAAATTGTAGTGTTCCGTTTAAAATAGGGAAGTTGATGACTACTTCCGGTATAAGAGAGAGATACCGGCAGTTGAAAATATTTTGGCTGAGCCAGTTTTAAAGGATAATTTCTGTATATAAATTTTCAAATTTCTATTTTAGTCTCTTCCCCATATACTTTTAACCGACGCTCATCGTGACATCATACCCTGTACACAGTCAGGTCATAAAGTGTCTCTGTCCAAGGATTTTTCACAAATTTAAATTGTTAAGAAAATATGAATTTGATTCCATAATTTTTGCGCTAACTGTATAAACCTAAAAAACAATTGTCGTATTTGTTTTGGAAAAACTCACAACAATACTATAATAAAGTTTTAACCACGTCTTCCACTTAGCAACAAACAATCGTAATGCAAGTAAATAATGCTTATCTTCTTTTTTCCATCTCGAGGTAATTCGATTATACCCCATTAGCTGAAGGATATACTTAGTGAAAAATATTTTAATGTTACATCTACCAAAGGACTATAGCATGCATTACAAGCTTAATAATTATTTCAATTATAACTATTAAAAGTACCTACTCAAAAACGGTGATTAGTATTAGTGCGGATAAGGACGCTAATTTAAATCGTCTGTGTTAAGAAATTGTAAAATTATAACATTGTAATCAAAGTAAATCGCAATTACTCTTTATATCATGAATGTTTGCATTTGCGTCATAGTAACGTATAACGTAAGTAGCATATCAATTAAACATTATAAAATGCAGGCGTCCCAACTGTCTTTAATTGACATAAAAAAAATAATAGTTGTCAAAATATTTTGATTTATCTTGTCATTGCAGTATGATTATCTACGTATTATTAAAATATGTGATCAATGAAAAGTGAATTAAATTTTTTGCTCAAGATTCAGTAGATTTTATCTACCCGACATACAAATTCAATGCCAAAGATTATAAATTTACTTCAAGAAAAGAAAACATGTGACCTTAACTATTTCTCAGAAATGCGAGATTTTAGATAAAATAAAAGAAGGTGTTTCTTTAAGTTCTCTTGCACAGAAATATAATGTTGAAAAATCTACAATTTTTGATATTAAGAGTAAGGAAGAGAAGATACGATCTTATGCGGTGAAAACGGAAAAAGGCCCAGGTATTCGAAAGACTTTAAAAACACCCGAGAATCCACAGTTTGAAGATGCATTGTTGACATGGTTTATAGAACAACGAAGAAAAAACGTTCCTTTGTCAGGCGATATACTCATGGAAAAGGCGAAATATTTTCATGAAAGGCTTGGACGAAGGGAGTTCGCTGCCAGTAGACCTTGGCTGGACAATTTCAAGAAAAGACATGGCATACGTCAACTCAAAATTACTGGTGAGAAGTGGTCAAGAAGATGCCGTAAAGACGTTTTAGGATAAATTCATGGATATTATCAGAGAGAAAGATTTAACCGCAGAGCAAATCTACAACGCTGATGAGTCTGGCTTTTATTGGAAAACTATCCCGGATAAAACGCTGGTTTCTGGATTAGAAGTTAGTTAAAGAAAAGTTACCAGTTCATTACACGGGGCAAAGAAATGTATGTGTTACAAGATCAATATTTTTAGAGTGGTTTAGAGGACATTTTATCCCGGAAGTGAAGAAATTTGTGTCGAATAAAAACGCATGATATGAACACAATGTTGTATACCTATACTAAGTGGCGCAACTACCAAATTTGGGCCCCCACGCAAGATCATTATTTATCATAACAGGAGTAAAAACATAGAAGATCGGAAGGCCCTTTGGACCCCCTTGCGTCTAGGGCCCCTACGCATTGCGTGGATGTAGCTACGCCACTGCCTACGCTCTTCCACATTTTAACGGATTAATTAATAACTAGAGTAACCTAAACTTGCGGACTCGCATAGGCGTCGGTATTACGGGTTAATATAAGAATACGAAAAATTCATAAAGAAACTAAACCGGTAGAGAAGCAGGCATGTAGTGTCGACCTTGAATATAAATCATGTTAAACCGCGCTGAGAGACATTTCGTTTTAGTACCGGTTGAGCTGTTACAGAGATTAGTCGAACGGTCAAGATTATGTACTTACGTGTCATTTTTGAAAATATAGCTGGTGTTTTTTGTGTGTTGTAGTATTATACCAAGTACATAATTAGTGTATCGTTTCATATAGAACTAATATTTACATACCTAAGAAAACAATGCCTCGTAATAGATTTGCTACTAATGTACATAAGTATGTGTCACTTTTTCCCCATTTAAAATATGACGGTAGTGCAGTTTTTTGCTTAATATGCAATGTTCGTTTGGTTGCATTAGACAGAACTGATTGCCAGAGGCATGTCAATGGTATTAAGTATATGAGAAATGCAAGAACTGAAATACCTTATACACTATTCCTCATACATTTAATAATTATGTTTACCTCTTGTAATCTTCCGTTGATGTTGGTCAGAAAAGCAGCTTTTAAAACGTTTTTGCGACAATAGGTTCCAAAGTACCCATTACCCTCACAAACACAATTACAGAATCATTTGCCGCGAATGAAAGAGATGCTAGAAAATGTGTGTAAACATGATTTGTGTTCCAAAAAAATATGGATTACCGTGGAAGAGACGACCGATATAAAGAAAAACAGTATTGTGCATGTAATACCTCGCGTTTTATCTAGCGAGAACACAGCATCTCGATATTTGTTAGCTTGCAAACATGTTCAACAATGTACCGCGGAAAATATTCAAAATGTGATAATGAACGCTTTGAAAAAATTTAAAATTGCCCAAGATCAAGTTGTGATGATTGTGACAGATAGTGCAGCAACGATGTTAAGTGTTGGGCGACCCTTAAAACATATATTTCCTAACTTAATACATATAACCTGCGTGCTGCATGCTTTGCATTTAGTTGGTTAAGTTGTTCGACAACATTACGGAAACGTTGATCGGATGATTGGAAGTACTAAAGCAGTGTTTCGTAAATCTCCTAAACGTTTAAAAGAATTTCGTAAATTTTGTCCAGGTATTCCAGAACCTCCTGAACCAATTTTAACGCGATGGGGTACTTGGCTAACAACAGCTTCTTACTATTTGATCCATTCTCAACAAATTCAATCAGTTATAATGCGATTTAATCGGAATGAATCCAAAGCAATTAGAGAAAGTCAAAGAGAATTTCAAATTCCTCAACTTTTAGAAGATTTAACAACAATATGTACCAATTATACAGTATTACTAGATGCCATCAGAAAACTACAATGTACTGAATTGTCATTGCAGGAATCATCACACATTAAATGATACGCCAGGATTATGCGCTAGTCAAAAGTTGGCAGATGTTTTAAGAAAAAATCCCGATTTTAATACTTTAGAGGCCGTTTATAATAAGTGTAAGAATAGTGAACTTTTAAGTAATTTTGAAAAACAATTTCTACATGCAAATGTAACTTCCTTAGATGTGGAGAGATCGTTTTCTATGTATAAGAATATTTTTTCTTGTCGACGCACAAGGTTTAAAGAAGTAACTGTGGAAACATATGCAATGATGCAAGTTTACAGTAGTTCACATGCTGATGCCTCTAATTTTTTGAATAATTAGCAAGTAAGTTTATTTATGAATTTTTCCTATTCTTATATTAACCCGTAATACCGACGCCTATGCGAGTCCGCATGTTTTGGTTACTCTATTAATAACGTATAATTAAAGTAAAATCTTGAAGGTTCCCGATTAAATTAGAAACATTATGTTTAATGTGTAATATTTTTGGTATTTTTTACAACCATTAAATCACTGGAGCTTATACAAATATATCTTAATTAATTAATTGTATGGTAATAGTGCAAATAAAGAAGGTGAAGTCCTAAATTAAATCCATTAAAAAACACAAAATTAATCAAACAGGCTACGTAATTACTGAAGTTTTTCATTAAAAACGATATTTAAATTCTTTTAAATTCTAGGCACCCTCCTATTATAATGAATTCATATTCCGTTTTGTTTAATTAATATCTAATTTTCAATGACATAGCGCAATAATTAAAATATTTTCATAATTCTATTTGTATTTAGTTATAAATCGAAGTATTCCATTCTGCATGCAAGCGCAATGAAACTGAATACGATTACGTATTGTTTTATTTTTATTTAAATTTACCTTATAATCATGTAAATCAATAAAGTAAAAGTAGGTGGCAAATAGCTGTATATAATTATAATGCATTTTTAAGGAAAAACTCAATGGTAAAATTAAATATTGAAAATCGAGCATCAACCTTCCATTCTAAGTGCACAAGAGTTCAATTAAATTAAATGTTCTGGAGTGATTATGCATATCATTGCCGAACTTGTCAGAAATTCGCTCACGTTTGATTAACGCTTTTTAATTAGACCAAATTAATTCGTATATTTGAACGATAATTACAGTCTGGACCCAAGGATGTGTACAAGGTATTAATTCGTTTCCGGATGTAATACGTAGTTGTAATTGAGCCTTGTTAAACTTCTGATGCTAATTGACTCAATACTATAAGCAATGTCAGAATTATGATATCTTGAACTGTATGGGTTCTTTCAAAGGGTCTAGCCGGGTAAGCAAGGGAAAAAAATTTCAGACCCCTGACATTACTCACAAAGAAAATAAGATAACACCAAGTCGCTCTCTAAAATTATGAGAAATGTTTGAGTGAAACAATATATTTTTTTTATAATTTTTGCTCCATCCAGAGGGGACAAAATAAGTAATATATTTGGAAAGTCGTTTTTAAGACCAATCCATAGAGCAGTGGTCGCCAACCTTTTCAATGTGTTGGGCTACTTTGATAATTTTGGAACAAACAGTGAGCTACCTAGTCGTAAGCGACGTAAGCCAACATAAATGAAATAATGCACAGTTATATTTGACATACTTGTATTTATTTTACTAATACATAGTAATAAACTAATAACTAGAGTAACCAAAACTTGCGGACTCGCATAGGCGTCGGTATTACGGGTTAATATAAGAATACGAAAAATTCATAAATAAACTAAACCGGTAGAGAAGCAGGCATGTAGTGTCGACCTTGAATATAAATCATGTTAAACCGAACTAATATTTACATACCTAAGAAAACAATGCCTCGTAATAGATTTGCTACTAATGTACATAAGTATGTATCACTTTTTCCCCATTTAAAATATGACGGTAGTGCAGTTTTTTGCTTAATATGCAATGCTCGTTTGGCTGCATTGGACAGAACTGATTGCCAGAGGCATGTCAATGGTATTAAGCATATGAGAAATGCAAGAACTGAAATACCTTATACACTATTCCTCATACATTTATTAATTATGTTTACCTCTTGTAATCTTCCGTTGTCGTTAGTGAGAAAAGCAGCTTTTAAAACGTTTTGGCGACAATACGTTCCAAAGTACCCATTACCCTCACAAACACAATTACAGAATCATTTGCCGCGAATGAAAGAGATGCTAGAAAATGTGTGTAAACGTGATTTGTGTTCCAAAAAAATATGGATTACCGTGGATGAGACGATCGATATAAAGAAAAACAGTATTGTGAATGTAATAGCTCGCGTTTCATCTAGCGAGAACACAGCATCTCAATATTTGTTAGCTTGCAAATGTGTTCAACAATGTACCGCGGAAAATATTCAAAAAGTGATAATGAACGCTTTGAAAAAATTTAAAATTGCCCAAGATCACGTTGTGATGATTGTGACAGATAGTGCAGCAACGATGTTAAGTGTTGGGTGATCCTTAAAACATATATTTCCTAACTTAATACATATAACCTGCGTGCTGCATGCTTTGCATTTAGTTGGTGAAGTTGTTCGACAACATTACGGAAACGTTGATCGGATGATTGGGAGTATTAAAGCAGTGTTTCGTAAATCTCCTAAACGTTTAAAAGAATTTCGTAAATTTTGTCCAGGTATTCCAGAACCTCCTGAACCAATTTTAACGCGATGGGGTACTTGGCTAACAGCAGCTTCTTACTATTTGATCCATTTTCAACAAATTCAATCAGTTATAATGCGATTTAATCGGAATGAATCCAAAGCAATTAGAGAAAGTCAAAGAGAATTTCAAATTCCTCAACTTTTACTAGATGCCATCAGAAAACTACAATGTACTGAATTGTCATTGCAGGAATCATTAGACATAGTGGAGAGTGTAAAAAATAAATTACACACATTAAATGATACGCCAGGATTATGCGCTAGTCAAAAGTTGGCAGATGTTTTAAGGAAAAATCCCGATTTTAATACTTTAGAGGCCGTTTATAATAAGTGTAAGAATAGTGAACTTTTAAGTGATTTTGAAAAACAGTTTCTACATGCAAATGTAACTTCCTTAGATGTGGAGAGATCGTTTTCTATGTATAAGAATATTTTTTCTTGTCGACGCACAAGGTTTAAAGAAGTAACTGTGGAAACATATGCAATGATGCAAGTTTACAGTAGTTCACATCCTGATGCCTCTAATTTGTTGAATAATTAGCAAGTAAGTTTATTTATGAATTTTTCGTATTCTTATATTAACCCGTAATACCGACGCCTATACGAGTCCACAAGTTTAGGTTACTCTACTAATAACTAATACATACTACAGTCCAACGAACAGCTCGTGAGGGGTGGGGATTTTTTCTGCGCAGAGTGCGACAGCTTGGAGAGTGAAAAAGAAGTAGAGTAGGGAGATCTAAATTTGTACGGTCTG
This sequence comes from Dynastes maya, assembly GCA_029619315.2. Lineage (NCBI taxonomy): Eukaryota > Metazoa > Arthropoda > Insecta > Coleoptera > Scarabaeidae > Dynastes > Dynastes maya. The sequence goes on along the minus strand of JAROYE020000003.1, from coordinate 19,438,402 downwards.
CGTGCAAAATATACACTATTTGCGAAAAGTACTATGGGCCTTATGCATAGTCATATTTAGTAGCCACTAAGATCTTACTAAGACCCTATTAAGAAAATTCCTATTCATAGTTGTATTTAGTAGCGTACTACGCTTAGTTGCCAACTAAATCCTTAGTAGGAATTTAGGGTATGTTTAAGGCGCGAAAACGATACTAAATCTAACCACATTTGTTTGACAGGTGTTTATTAGTGTTCGTGTTTGTAAAAATTTGGTAAAAGAAATTAATTTTGCGTTAAAGTCGGTTTAGTAATCACATTAATAGCAACACAAATATGCAATCCCTTGATGTACGTGTAATATTACCGCGTAATAGTCATACAATATTAATTGAATTGCAATTTTTTTAGAAAAAACGTGCACGCTCACAAAATTGGGACGATCTAGAAAAGAATGTTTTTCTAGAGTCCATAAAAAGTGAATTGGGAATAATAGAAAATAAAAAAAAATTAACCGTTTTAAATAAAGATAAAAACACAGCATGGGAGCGTATTTCCCAAAAAATGGAAGTACAAGGTATGTTATGTATCATATTACTGCTATATTTCTATATAATGTTATAAATTTATTAAAAATTATAATTATTTACTTTTTGCTAGGTTTTGCACGCGATTCAAAACGTATGAAGGAGCAGTGGCAAAGAATGAAGGTGCAGGCCAAAAAAAACATAAGCATGTTTAAGAAGTATAGGAGTGGAACAGGGGGTGGTCCTCCTGCACCGGCTCCTTCAGAAATTGATTGGAAGATTAAGGACTTGCTTCCGCAGGAGTTTGTAGAGGACATATCGCAATATGACTCTGATGCAATCTACAATGTTAGTTTACATAAGCACTATCTGAAGAATTTCTAATTAAATAATTAAAATCTTTTCAGGTAGCAGAGCTCAAATCCCCTGACATTCCTATAGCCACTGTAAAGGAACAGGTTAATTTCAGTGATGTGAGTTAAGGTAATGCATTGCTCAAAAATATTTTATATATGGGAGTATTTTAGGTTTCTTTTGCGACAGCAAACACATCGATAATGGGCCCAGCACTATTGCAGAATACTGTTACTGCTGTAAGTTTTATTGATTGACTTGAAATTTATTTATTTGTTTCTGTAGGAACCGCAGCCATTTTCTCCAATGCAAGATGAGAACCTGGAAGAGGATACAGGCAATGAGGTGAGACTTCTTTAAAGTATACACACTTTGAAAATGAACACATTTTTAAAACAGGATTTTGAAGAGATACATTTTATTGTACAACCAGACGAAAGAAATACACCAAGAAAATCTAGGACTGTGACAAAAAAAAATGACTGCATATGAAGAGCAGTTACTTGTATTAAATAGAAAACGAATGGATGTCGCAATACAGCAATCATGGGAGTTGCATAATTTGAGAATGGAGCATGAAAGAGAATATCACAGGAAGCAAATGAGACTGTTGGATGAAAGAAAAGAATTATTGTGTTACAATTAGTTTAATAAATATAAATACTTCTAAACAATAAATTGAATGACATTTTAAATGTAAGATATTTTATTTATTCAATGTAAGTACAGTCGTAAATAGTCATAAATTTTAATTGAAATACGTTTGAATATAGTGTTGCCTATATACATTTCCGTTTCCATTATCATTTTCGACGATATTGTTTTCATGTTCTAAGTCGTGTTCTAAAAAATAAATTGAAAAAGAAAAGTACACAACACAAAAAAAACAGTTACCTTCAATTTCTTCTCTATCATCAATGATAATATTGTATACAATTGTAATAGCCACAATAGCAGCTTTGGTTGTATCAATATTTAAATTCAATCCATTGAAAAAACATCTGAATTTGTTTTTCATTACTCCAAATGCTCTTTCAATTATGTTCCTTGTGGATACATGTGCTCTATTGTATCTTACTTCTGCATTTGTGATTGGATTTAAGAGTGGAGTTAATAAATGCCTTGAACATGGGTATCCATTATCTCCAAGGAGAATACCATCTATTGTTCCATTCTGAAATGATATTGATGATGCATGTGTTATTAACATTATATATACCTATACCTCAAACCTGGTCTTTAATGAGGACTCATTCCAGATCCTTGAATCGTGAGTGCTTCCTCGCCATCGTGCAACGATATCACAGATCTTTCCTTTCGCATTGCATACCATCTATGTTTAAAGAGTTGTTAACGCAGAATATTAAATAAATATAATACACGTACCTGTACATTTAATGAATAATATCCTTTTCGATTAATGTACATTAGTTGGTATTCGCCACCAGGATTTTTTATTTTAATATGGGTACAATCAATTGCACCCACCACATTCGGGCAGTGAGCAATGTTGTAGAATTGTTCTTTTGTTCTGATTAATTCTTCCCCCTGTGGAAATTTTATAAACTCTTGTACATGTTGAGCAATACTGAGTACTACTCTTCTCACAACCCTACTTAACGTTGACTGTGAAAGTCCATGTAGTTCAGCTGAAATTAATTGCTTTGAAATAAAATGCTTATCACAACAAATAATTTTACCTATATCAGTACCATATGCACCTTTAGCCAAGTACCTAAGTGTGGCAAGTACTTGGATATGAGGAGGAATCGGCAAACCACGATTGCTATCAACAACTAAATCATTACGGATTAAATCTATTACCCTGTTTGCTGCATTTTTACTCATCCGATAATTTGTGTAAAACGATTCCTCATCATATATATCCAGAGGGTTTTGGCGTTCTAAGTACACCTTTGGATTGCGAAGCAAATGTATTTGAGCTTCTTCAATTTCCAACAATTCTGCAGCAATATCTATTAAACCATTATCCATGTTTTTGCTGTAAAAATTGCTTATTAACACTAAACTTTTCACTACATTTTGCTCACCTACTCGGTTTTACTGTAAAATTTCAATTGGCTTCAATATTAATTTACAAAATTGGTTTAAAACAAAATAGTTATTCCTAATCAGGCACTGTACATTAACTTTGGTTAGAATTCACTTTCAAGGTTTTCACTATACGGAGAATACGCATGCTCGCAGCGGTTTTGTACCCTGTTGCCATATGTTTTCTACTACTATTATCTTATTAGTTAGTGGCCACTAAATATGCGTCTATGAATAGCATAAGTAAGTATGATCTTAATAGGATGTTAGTAGCTACTAAGTAATAGCGTGCTAACATGCTACTAAGGGGTTGACTATGCATAAGGCCCTATTTCTTTTTCTATAATATTGTCTACCTATAGTAATATATAAGAAATATCATTTTCTACTTTTTCTTTTAAATAGACAATAAGAAATTATGGATATTAATATTGCGTAGAGTTTCCAATAACAGAAATATATTTATTTTCATTTATATGTATTCGAATTATTTTTTTCTACATTTTAATAACTAGAGGATACCAGCAGTATAATATAATGAAACAAATTAATTTATGGAAATCGAACTTTAATAAAAATATACAAAAAATAAAAAAAACCGTTGCAAGAAAGACACAATTCAAAAGTATATATAAAATTCAGATCATTTCGTCATCGTCGGAGAAATCTGATGTGTCTGATGATTCTTCGTTAGGGTTAATTATAATCTCTTCGATTATCCTATAAATAGAGCGTAAATAATCTGTTCTCAGTTGTCGTATATTTGTTCGTTCCATTAATATTTTCCTGTTTGTTCTTGTTTTCCGCCAACGAGATCCTATGCGGCCCACTATTGTTCGCAGGCTTTCGACACATCCTTTAAAACCCGTCTCCTCTTTAAATTGTGTGTGGATTGGTTTTAACGTTGGAACAATGTTCTACTGTGTGTGCATATTAAAAATTATTCTTTTTAATATACCTTTATCGGCGTCGTCTACGTCGGTAATTCGCTTTGATTGCTTTATTTTCTTTCTTGGTGAAGAAAATCCGGAGCATTCGCCTATTTCAAACAATAACAATTATTGTTATTATGTGCAAATAAACTTTAATCGTAAGTACTTTATGTTTTACGAATACGTACAAAATTACTCAACCTACCTTCATTAATCATTCTTTTTTCTTTAACAATTCCTTGTATTGTGGCCACTGAAACGCCTGTTGCCGCTGAAACACGTTCTTGAACAGAACTCAATGAAATTAATAACTCTCCTGCATACTTCCCCTTTTTCATAAATTCAATAATGTTATGAATGATTTCACGACTCTGACTATTTAACGCACGACCACTTACGTTGTTCACTTCCGTTTTTACTCCGCTGTATATCGCTCTAATCTAAACGCTTACTATCAACAGACTAATACCACGTCCACTTTTTCTTCGGTTGCTACGGCGCATTCTATCCCCACCCCTCACGAGTCGTTGGTTGGACTGTACATAACTAAATCCATACCTACCAATCGTAGGTGTTTGAAAAATAAACAAAATTTGTATGCAGCCACAATGACATGTCACATACGATTTAATAAGTGAATAAAAATAACAAAAAAGTAACGCACTATTTTAAACAAAAACATGTGCAGATAAAAAATGCATGTTCAATGAGAAGGCTGACACTCAGATTCATCGATAATTTTTTTAGTGTTTGCCGTATAGTTTGATACAGCCATTCGAATACAATTATCCAAATGTTCATTTGTAAGTCGATTGCGGTATTTGTTCTTAATCAACTTCATATTGGAGAAAGAAGATTCAAACAAATAGGTGGAACTAAATAACGCTTTCACTTTCAAGGCAACGCGACATAGAACTGAATATTTGTCTTTGCTTACTAAAGGCCAGATCCTTTTTGTATTTGAGACTAACGATTTTAAAGCTAAATCATTTTGAAAGGCAATCACTTCCATTTCTGTTGCAGCGATGTCTTCGCCAAAGTTCTGCATAACACAAGTTGCAAACTGTTGGATATCAATTTCTATGAAGGGTGAAACAAATTGCGCCACTAAATTAATTTCGTTGAAATCCTTAAAACGATTTTTGAAGTTATCCTTCAAGTTAGAAACTATTTCTACATGATATTTACTGTCATAGGGTTCCAATGGATTTTCAGATATCTTTTCTGAAAGAATAGGAAAATGCTTGGTATCGCGGTTGATTAGGTTTTATTCCCAAAACACAAGCTTTTTGATAAATGTTTGTATATCAGAAATCATTTCCGCTAGTTCTTTGTCTCTTCCCTGAAACTGCAAATTAAGTTAATTTAATTTGTCTGTAATGTCCACAAGAAAACCAAAATCTCTAAGCCAGATTGAATTTTCCAGTACCGGAATCGGTTCATCGCGTTGTTTGAAAAATTGAACCATGGCAGATAGGACATCATGAAAACGTTTCAGCACTCGTCCTCTACTTAACCATCGGACTTCAGAGTGAAGAAGTAGCTCCCCGTATTGACAGTCAATTTCATGTGCCAAAGTTTTGAATAATCTTCTTTGTAACGCTAGAGCTCTAATTTTGTTCACAATTTTTACTACCAATTTCATAACGTTGTTTAGTTTTAGAAAATTTCCACATAATGCCTGCTGATGGATAATGCAATGGTAACAAAGAAATTGTGGAAAACTCTCTTTACGACATAACGCCACCAGACCCTTATCACAACCCACCATAGCTGGAGCGCCATCGGTTGTCAAGCCTACCATTTTCGATATTGGAATTTTCTCAGAAGAAATAATATTTTTGAAATGAGAAAACAACTCCAGCCCAGTAGTATATCCTTTCAGTAGAATGAACTTCAACGAACTCGTGACTGAAGTAACTGAAGTTAGTGAACCAAAATCCGATGAACACCTCCAAGATTCGGAAGAAGTGACTCGAGTAGGAAATTTAAGAAATAAAAGGGTAAGACATTCGCCTTCTTATTTAGATGACTATGTTTTAGTCGCTGAACTTGATTGCCCCGAATCATATAATGAAGCAATAAGTTCAATACAATCTGATGAATGGAAGAAAGCAATGGATAAAGAAATGGAGGCATTGATGAGAAACGAAAGATGGACTGGAGATAACTTCAAAGCGAGACTAGTGGCGAAAGGATATACACAAACGGCAGGTATAGATTTTCAAGAGACGTTTAGTCCAATGGCTAGGTTTGATACTATAAGAACTGTATTAAGTGTTGCTGCATCAGAACACTTACACTTGTATCAATTTGATGTATGTAGACTTAATCAGGTCGCGGGCCGTAGGTAAGAAATAAGTAGGTAGTAGTGAATAAAAAGGCGATAAAAATTCGCACATTTTTTTATTTATTAGAATTATAATAGCATAATCAAACATATAAAAAGCAAATTAACAAAAAAAGATAGAAAAATCAAATGAAAATCAATGAGAGACTTGAGTTTGAAGCTGAGAAACAAGATGATCAATATTGGGGTCAATATCACTAGTACATAGGCGCAAAGTGTTTTCTAAATTAACATCTGTAAGCCGAGTATAATGCTTATTTTTATTAATTTTCATGATTGAAAAAAACTGCTCACATTTATACGTGCTTCCCAACGTGCAAATTATTTTTCTTGCGAAAACTCTCAGCTGTGGATACTTTTCTTCGGAAAGGTATGTTCTGTAAAATTCGCTTAGTTCCACATCATCAAATTTAGACTTCAAATATGAGTCTTCTTGAAGCTCGATCAACTCCATTTGTAGGTGAAGCGGAGCATCTTCCACATTACACTCAACGGATTTGCAAAAATATTGAAAGTGCTATCCATATTCTTAAAATCGGAAAACCGATCAGTGAATTGCTCTGATAGTAGTTTCAGTTCTTCAGCATAGCGACCGTAATCAATGTTTTCGTGACTGGATAATGTTACAAAATGAAAACAGTTTTTACTTCTCATACTTCGCAATAGTATGTCACATCATCGTGTTCTGAAGAGAGTTCAAAAATGCTTTAAACTGGCGATGGTTAAGACCGCAGGATCTAATAAAATTGATGGTATTTACTACCACATCCATAACGTTCTTCAGTCGAATGGACTTAGAGCACAAGTTTTGTGGGTGAATAATGCAATGCAGAATTATTAAATCACATTCTTGCACATTCATAGCGGTTGCTCTATCCTTCAGAATTCCGATAAAACCTTTTCGTGGACCGACCATTAAAGGCGCACCATCTGTGCACACTCCAACTAATTTACACCACTGCAAACCATATTGCTTAAAAGTACTTTGCACCTCGGCAAAAATATCTTTTCCAGTAGTGGTCCCTTGTAGCGGCCGTGAAGCCAGTAATTCCTCTGTCACTACAAATTCTTCATCAACACCTCGTATAAAAATAGCTAACTGGGCTGTGTCAGATAAATCTGTAATCTCATCCAAAGCAATCTAAAATGCTCGAAAACCAGCCAGTCTATCAGTCAATGTTTTTTTGATATCACTAGCCATCATATCTATACGTCGAATAGTACGTCGCGATAAGCTCACTTTCTCAAACTCTTTTTTCTTTTCTGGACACAAAAGTTCTGCAACATCTACTAGGCACTCTTTAACAAACTCTCCCTCAGAATATGACTTCGATGTTTTCGCTATTTTGGAACTAACTATAAAACTAGCTTTAACGCTGTCTAGATTTGATCTTTGTGAATGGAACATTTCTTGCTGTTTCCCTAAATCGGTAATGAGTTTTTTTATTTTATCCTTTCTTAACTGGCCCGTAAGTAATTTATATTGAGCGAAATGCTCGCTGGAGTAATGCCGCTTCATATTGTATTCTTTTAAAACAGAAATTGTTTCATTGCACAGCGCCCATCTCTAATGGTTTGGTCGTGTATTGCGATACAAGAACCGCGACTACTAAGTTTCGTTAACGGAACAATGGAACAAAAACAATATAAAAAAGTTTTACAAAACTATTTAATACCTTACATTGGTTTATTGGATCTGACTCAAGGGTCATATACTTTCATGCAAGACAATTCACTCTGTCATAAGGCAAAAAGTGAAATGCGATACCTTGAATATAAAAATCAGCGTGTAATATCTTGGCCAGGCAATTCGCCAGACATAAACCCAATTGAAAATGTGTGGAATGTCTTGAAAAACATCGTAAGTACACGAAACTCAACTACAAAGGAAGAATTACAAAAACATATTGAAGATGTATGGCATAATGGTGACAAAATTTAAAAAACAATAAAAAGTTGCATTGGCGGTATGCCAAAAAGGACTGAGGAAATAATAAAACACAGAGGAAGAACAAGCAAAGATTAGTAAATATATGTTCAAATTATACTTACTTACATGTCATAAGTAATTAAATAATAGTATTGCCAACATCACTAACTGCTGTTTTAAATTTTAGCCCAAAATCATATTTTTAAGTGGTCCCAATTCGATGGCCAGGGACTGCAGATCATCTTAATAGAATATTTAAAAAAGAGAGTAACCCATCTGATTGTATTGATTTATTTGTTTTTCGCATAAAGAGCAAATACATGAATATACGAAATAGTATCCTCTTTCGCTTTCTAAAATACACCATATAAAATAAAAATAAACTTATCCATTTAAAAATATCACATATAAATATCATCATAATAATAAACAAGGGCTTATAAGTATGTATTTAAATCAAATGCTAATACCTAAAATAATTCGTGAATAATAGTACATAACAACGGTAATACAAACAGCCTAGTTCGGATTCGTTCAATGCTCCTGTTAAAAAGAACTTCGAAAACGAAACGGCGCAACATAAAGATAAAAGAAAATTCAATCAATTACGCACAGATAGCATCGTTTTTGAAATCCTTCTGCGCATATCTGATCATTCTTTCCAAATTTAAATTTCCTAAACATAACTAAATAAACAATAAATTAACAGAGAATGCGGTATTAATAAATAAGAGAATACAATATACACCTTAGATTAACTAATAGTACATATACTACGTCTAAAGTAGAAGAGCTATATAATTGTTATGAGGCGTTATTATTAATAGACGAAGAAAGCTTTTACACGACTTGACTTAACGAATGCGGTTCGCATATCGATTACAGCAGCATTTCATCGCAAGAATCATCTTGCGAACGATCTTCGAATAGAATTGTGTCTTCGGGAAATAACAACATGGTTAGTTATTTGATTTCCGCAACGTCATCGACTACCGGTACCGGATCTCTCCAGTAGACGAATTGCGAGTAATCGTTGGCATCTTCTAGAAGAGGTGGGAAAAGTTGATCGACTATGTAACTCATGTTCGAGTAACTGCAATTAAAACGAAAAAAATTGCTATTACTATAATTTGATTAGTAAAGCAAAAGTAAGGTTAAGAAAAACATAACCCTTTCGTTAGCTATTTTTTCTGGTAGATTCTTCATAACGTACACCTCACTTCTTACATTATTTTATTTTTACAAACATAAATTGATTAAATTAACCTAATTTCTTAAGAAATTCAAGCCTGCGAAGCATTATATTTAGTCTATTTGATGTTGTGTTAATGGACTTTTTTTAGGAAACAATGATTAGATTTTTAGAGCCTACGAAAGCAAAAGTGTTTTAGTGGTGGCGTTATTTTGACTCAAGTTTGAAAGTTGCAAAGCCTAAGGACACATTAGTAGGACCCGGGGTTTTGCGTTGGAAACGGGGACGGAAGATTAACTGTAGGAACATTTATGCAGGTGTCCCAGATCGAGTGGGATTGCATGGGTCACTTCCTTATCATTGAAGATGGAGATTTGGTTAAATGGGTAATGTTTTGCAGTTTTTTGTGCTGATTTAAAATCCGCTTGAAAAAGTTTAAAATGTCGAACCCGTCCAAAAAAACTAAAAGCTGTCATTTTCTTGTATGTCAAATATCTTCGTAAGTATAAGAGGTACGAAAAAAAAATTAACACGAAAAGTCGTTGTTTTCGGTAGGACAATTTAAAATTGACGTTGAACAAAAATTCAAGATGGCGGCCTTTGAGGTACTCGTATCAATTTCCTTTTAAGTTAAATGGACATCATATTGGATATTTAGGTTACTGAATAGAATTTGTTATTGTAATTTTAATCATGTAAGATAACGTATGATTGAATACAAAATACCAGTAAAATTAATTTTTACTGGATATATTTTGGCTTCAGGCGGTGAACTATGAAAATCTGTAATTTCCTTGGGATTTCCGACATAATTAAGTACTTGAAAAATCCTCCCGCTTGCCAAACGGACGTGCTAACCACTACACCACGGGGACCTTGATGCCAGGACGTTCACTTTTTAATACCTAGTTGCTATTTTTTTAAATTGTTTTTTCATTTTAATCAAAAAGGCTTACATTCATCCAAACAAAAACAACAAATTTACATAAAAAAACAAAACTTAATTCTAATAATCAGATGAAATGTTCAAAATGCTGGCCATTGTTAGCTAAACATAGTTGACATCATTTGACGACACTTCGGGTTACTTTACGCAAAGTATTTCGATTAATACTAGCACACTCTTCCAGCACTGCTTCGCGCAGTTTCTCAACATTATTGTAACTGTAATTACCTCCATATACTTTATTCTTTAACGTACCTCACAAAAAGATGTCGAGGCGTTAGATCAGCTGATCTGGCTGGCCACCGAACATTAGTATTGGTGGCAGTAACCTTATTGTCAAATCGGTCAATTAATAATCTACCACGACTTCTTCTTGGTACCATAACCCAATCCAGTTTGCCAAGGATAGGTCATCTATACACGTTGGTCCAGGTACGAACGGAGGATTGCCTCTGTGAATGTGTAGTATATTATAAAGCGAGCAGCGGTACGCACGCATTTTATAAATACGCATGTCCGCTCAATCACGTAATATTATACTTCAACGCCTTCCGACAAAATGTGTTAATACAGAATTACTGCCTAATTTTTCTGTATTGTCAGATTATGTTAGAAATTACAGTTGCTTATATTAATTTTGTTGCTGCTATGCGATGTAGGAGAACGAGAAAGTAATTCTAGGTAAGAAAATAAACGATTCTTATAAATTATCAATCAAAATAAATTGAAATTCTAACAATGCTACTTTATTAAGAGGAAAAATCTCCTGGCAATTTTGAACTTTGTAACTTTTGTATTTGTTGCGTTTCAAAATACGTTTCACAGTACTTCTATTAACACCGATTTCGTCTGCAATTTACCGGCTAGATCAAGGTTCACCCTTTTCAACCAACGAACAAAACCCTCACTTCTCTCTCCTGCACGATCAGTTCTTGTTAGAACCTTGCGAGCGCATAGATAGACAAAGAGTGCATCAGATAGGGAGCTCAGAGCTACGGTAGTTGCGCGCGACTAGAGGCTGGCCGGCGGGAATAAATGCAAATATGCCAGATCGCGCTACGTACAATGTATCTCGCACCCCGGTGAAACCTGGACCAACGTGTATAATTTCGAAATAATAATAACGTCGCAAAATATATTAAATCCAAATCGAACTTCATTTCGACGTGGAACTACAACAGTAGTGTTCATTGTGTCGATTAAACACTCCACAATCATTTGTTCTTATTACTCGACTCGCAAAATTATTATTTTCAGTACTCTTACGGATAAACTATCTCTGCGACCATAATCTTCTGGCCGTAAAGTTTGGGCAATACGCAACTTGCAGGGGTGAAACTTGCGCCTTTTTAAAATTCACGATACTTTTGATTTAGATACACCAACCTTCTATTTCTCGAGTTGAAATGCCTGGATTAGCTGCGACTCAAGCCATTGTTATTAACTCACCGTCGTGATCTTCCAGTAATAAATTGTTTTCCTTAGTAAGGGTTAAAATACATTTTTCCCTAGTTTTAATGGGTTTTCTCAAACTTCCATACCGCAGCTTATTCTTGTCTAGTCTTTTAAACGTTTTGACATTTGGTTGTTTTCTTTCGGGAACAACACTTACAATACTTGATAAATGTGCAAAACATATGCTAGCTATCAGTAATTGGAAAATTCGCCATGTTTTTTAAAGTTTGTAATATAAATAACTGCAACCTATAATAGTTACATACTTGCCTACTTGATTGGACATTTAGAAAAGGAATGTCACGATGTTTTTTTGTGGTTCAAGTACTTAATACTTAGTACTGAATTAATATGTTATTATTACATACAAAGTTTTTCTCAAATAAATTTCACCTGATATTGTTTGGATCCATGTAAGCCTACTTGATTACAAAGTAAAAACAATCATTTCTACTGGTATTTTCTATTCAATCATACGTTATCTCGCATTGTTAAAAGGAGAATAAAAAATTTTATTCAGTATCATAAAAATCCAATATGGCGTCCATTTAATTTAAGGAAGTTGATACGAGTCGCCATCCTGAATTTTTGTTCGACATCAATTTTACATTGGTCTTATCGAAAACAGTGACTTTCATATGAAACTTTTTTTCATACCTCTTATACTTACGAAGATATTTGACATACAAGAAAATGATAGCTTCTAGTTATTTTGACATAATATCTGACGGGTTCGACATTTTGAACTTTTTCAAATAGATTTTAAATCAGCACATAAAACTGCAAAACATTCCCCATTTAACCAAATCTCCATTTCAATAATAAGAAAGTTACAATGCAATCCCAGCATAATATCGACATTAAATGTTCAACGAGATTTTTCTCAGAATTTTTGGTATGCAACCGCATGATTTATTTTACATGATTAGAGTAACCTAAACTTGCGGACTCGCATAGGCGTCGGTATTACGGGTTAATATAAGAATACGAAAAATTCATAAATAAACTAAACCGGTAGAGAAGCAGGCATGTAGTGTCGACCTTGAATATAAATCATGTTAAACGGCGCTGAGAGAGATTTCGTTTTAGTACCGGTTGAGCTGTTGCAGAGATTAGTCGAACGGTCAAGGTTATGTACTTACGTGTCGCTTTTGAAAATATAGCTGGTGTTTTTTGTGTGTTGTAGTATTATACCAAGTACAGAATTAGTGTATCATTTCATATAGAACTAATATTTACATACCTAAGTAATAGATTTGCTACTAATGTACATAAGTATGTGTCACTTTTTCCCCATTTAAAATATGACGGTAGTGCAGTTTATTGCTTAATATGCAATGTTCGTTTGGCTGGATTGGACAGAACTGATTGCCAGAGGCATGTCAATGGTATTAAGCATATGAGAAATGCAAGAACTGAAATACCTTATACACTATTCCTCATACATTTATTAATTATGTTTACCTCTTGTAATCTTCCGTTGTCGTTGGTGAGAAAAGCAGCTTTTAAAACGTTTTGGCGACAATACGTTCCAAAGTACCCATTACCCTCACAAACACAATTACAGAATTATTTGCCGCGAATGAAAGAGATGCTAGAAAATGTGTGTAAACGTGATTTGTGTTCCAAAAAAATATGGATTACCGTGGATGAGACGACCGATATAAAGAAAAACAGTATTGTGAATGTAATAGCTCGCGTTTTATCTAGCGAGAACACAGCATCTCGATATTTGTTAGCTTGCAAACGTGTTCAACAATGTACCGCGGAAAATATTCAAAAAGTGATAATGAACGCTTTGAAAAAATTTAAAATTGCCCAAGATCAAGTTGTGATGATTGTGACAGATAGTGCAGCAACGATGTTAAGCGTTGGGCGATCCTTAAAACATATATTTCCTAACTTAATACATATAACCTGCGTGCTGCATGCTTTGCATTTAGTTGGTGAAGTTGTTCGACAACATTACGGAAACGTTGATCGGATGATTGGAAGTACTAAAGCAGTGTTTCGTAAATCTCCTAAACGTTTAAAAGAATTTCGTAAATTTTGTCCAGGTATTCCAGAACCTCCTGAACCAATTTTAACGCGATGGGGTACTTGGCTAACAGCAGCTTCTTACTATTTGATCCATTTTCAACAAATTCAATCAGTTATAATGCAATTTAATCGGAATGAATCCAAAGCAATTGGAGAAAGTCAAAGAGAATTTCAAATTCCTCAACTTTTAGAAGATTTAACAACAATATGTACCAATAATACAGTATTACTTGATGCCATCAGAAAACTACAATGTACTGAATTGTCATTGCAGGAATCATTAGACATAGTGGAGAGTGTAAAAAATAAATTACACACATTAAATGATACGCCAGGATTATGCGCTAGTCAAAAGTTGGCAGATGTTTTAAGGAAAAATCCCGATTTTAATACTTTAGAGGCCGTTTATAATAAGTGTATGAATAGTGAACTTTTAAGTGATTTTGAAAAACAGTTTCTACATGCAAATGTAACTTCCTTAGATGTGGAGAGATCGTTTTCTATGTATAAGAATATTTGCATGCAAGTTTACAGTAGTTCACATCCTGATGCCTCTAATTTGTTGAATAATTAGCAAGTAAGTTTATTTATGAATTTTTCGTATTCTTATATTAACCCGTAATACCGACGCCTATGCGAGTCCGCAAGTTTTGGTTACTCTACAAATTATAATGAAGTTAGTGAGTCCTGGCTGGAAACCTTACTTTGTTAGTATATACGTATGTATTACTTTGTTAGTATATACGTATGTATTACTTTGTTAGTATATACGTATATATTGTATAACGGTAACGAAATATGTTATGTTTTTCTTCTATAATAAAATACATTTTTGAATATGTCACGCATGAAAGAAAAACCCTCGCAAAAATCAATAAATGCATCTTAGACGTTATTCCTTAAAGTAGAGAGTTGTAAATTGCGGCAGCACATAAGAGTGTAAATTATAAATCATGCATAATTAAAAGTCATTATTCACAGAAGCTTGCAGCAAGGAATTGGTAAGACACTACATACTTTTAGCACATATAAATGCACCGTCATACTTCAGCACACATTCGTATTATCGTACGTAAATTTTTCTAAACACCTCATTCATTCTTGCGTTTCTTACCATTGTAAAGTAAGAGAGAATATCGAAGTCAGTTGTTGTTGACAAAGCGTTGACGATGGATGTATAAGTAGTGTGTTGAAGTATATACTAAATCTTATTTTTGTAATGTCTTTATTACGATATCACATAGAACATTTGCATTTGGTTTGAATGTGATACATGAATGATGATATTTACAAGATGTATCGAAATGAAATAAGCGAATATCCCTTTTTTTAGGCAAATGTATTTGTGGATTTACCCCAATTTTATTAGTATATAAGTTACTGTATATGAATTTACTAGCCCTAACCCTTTAAAATACTTACTTAACAAATAATTAGGTTAATTTTACGTCGTCACTACTTCGCTAAGTTCGTCATTGGAAAAATCATCAAAAATTTGTGAAAGGCGCTCTACACTTTCACTATAGCCGCTATCGGCGTATTCTTCGAAAAAGATTTTAGGATCAACAGGAGGAAATACATTATTTACAACCAATGATTGTTGGACATAACTGCAAAAATAAAATATTTACTTTATAAAGCTAAACTGCGGATAATTATGCTGTTTTATTTATACATTAAATATTTTGTTAATAATACTGTACAACACAGGTTTCGCCCTCTGCATACAAATACGAGGGAAACCCTAAAAATTTCCAGAAATTACCAGTAGATGGCATTTGCTGTAAGTTTCAATATGAATTTCTTGCTGAGTAGTTTCGTTTGAATAGCATTTCAAAGAAATCAATTTAGTGAAAAAATAGACATTTTCGTGCGATGATTTTTTAACGATTTTAAATGTGGCCTAACTCAATAACAATGCATCGATCGTCTTCGTTCTGCTTTTGGTGATGAAGCACCATCCAAAACTACAGTTTATAGCTGGTTTGCAGAATTTAAGCGTGGACGTACTAGTCTCAGTGACGAATTTCGTGAAGGTCGTCCATCAACTGCTGTTGTTCCGACAAACATCGATGCTGTGCGAGAAATGATTGAAACGGATCGACATGTGACATATCAAGAGATAGAGGCATCCTTGGGCATTGGTAAAAATCAAATACAAACGATTTTACATAAGCATTTAATACTGAAGAAACTTTGCAGTCGTTGGATGGCGCACAATTTCACCGAAGCTCAAAAAGTGGTTCGTGTGAGTTGGTGCAAAAAAATGCGTAAAAAATTCAATCGCGGTGCCTCTGCAAACGTATACAGTATCGTAACAGACGAAATTTGGATATATTCGTACGAACCAAAAACAAAACAACAATAGACTGTTTGGGTATTCCAAAGTCAACCAAAACCAACAAAAGTTGTTCGTTCACGAAGCACTTAAAAAAAAATTATTGCCTTTTTCTTCCGTAAAACTAGGCCAGTTGCTATCGTTGCTCTTGAGGATCGAAAAACAGTAAACGCTGATTGGTATACAACAATTTGTTTGCCTGAAGTCAGAAAAAACATAACAGACATCGGTGTGTCATCCCTCTACATTATTTAAAAGAGAATAAATAACATGACTTTGTATTCGCTTATTCGCCTCGGCTTATCACCTAATGACTTCTTCGTGTTCCCTTTTGTCAAAAACAAAGTGGATAGTGAGCGTTTTCCAACACTGGAAGAGGCCATTGAAGCATTTAATAGGCACGTTTCTGAGATACCCACTTCAGAGTGGAATAAATGTTTCGACAACTGGTTTCTTCAAATGCAGAAGTCTTTGAAACTTAAAGGCGAATATTTTGAGAAACAATAAAGTGATTTTTTCTATAAAATATCTGTTTTTTTTTCTTTTTCCAGAAATTTTTAGGGTTCCCCTCGTATGTGATTATAATGAATTTATAATGATCTTTCTAAACATGAGATCCATTTTTTACTATTACATACTATTCGTTCAGGATTTTTATTTCATTTTTCTTATACACATAAATTGACTTTCATATGCAATAGTTTAATTTCTTGCACAAAAGCACATCCTTGTAGTTCATTTAATTGAAAGAGAGCTAATCATTGCGTTTTAACGCTGATCGACAATGTAACGTATTTAAGTATTTTTTTGAATAACATTGTTCTTCTTGATGGATTTTCGTTACTGAGGAAGATAACATATACATTATTGAAACGTTAAAAACATTTATTTTCTTTTCCTTTCACTCACGGCTGCAGCACCACGAGGTACACATATTTTTATTATTTTCACTAACATCTTATTGCATAATGTCATCATATGAAGACAAATTTAGTTCATTTTTGACTCAAAAATGTCAATAGTAATGGGCAAGCCTCGGCAAAACGTACAGGATGACTCACACGCAACTGGCAAATATGAATAAAATATGTTATTTTTGCCACTTCCATAGATGTACAATACAATAGGTTTGATCGTTCTGGTTTTAGAATCTGTGGGTACTTATTTACAATATTAATTAAAAACATTAGAAACATTTTAATAAAATCATTATTTATGATTACGCGGTATTATGTGTACAAATATGGTATAAAAGTACGGTATTTTGTGAGTATATCGGTATTTAGATTTGCATTAATACGAAGTTCATTTAGTATACACGTTGCGACACTGAGCGGCTGTACAGACGAGCTTTCAATTGCAACAGTGGAATACTATGTATACGTATGTACATCGTGGCGATTGTAACTCAGCGCCCGCATCCCCCACTACTACGGTTACGCTCGTCTCATCCAACAGCGTTGTTTGTACAGCCGATCTGTGTCGCAACGTGTATACGTAAATCTGTGTTTCTGTTGAACACTGACATAATTTTCTGGTTGAACTTCTGTTCAAATTCTCTGGAAATAACTTTTAATTGATTTATTGCATCATTGAAGATATTTGGAACTTCCACTAATGTTATGTTGCTCTTCTCAAAATATGTTATTGTTATTATGTTTGTAAAATTGTTATTTATAAATTGTAATTCGTTTAGTAAGTTATTTTCTAAAATTAATTTACATTCAACAATACCTCTGTCGTCGTCGGGAGAATAAAAAGTAAACACTGGGACGAAAAACTAAATGCAGATGTTTGAAACTATCTATCTACTATGTATATGAAAAATATCTAAACCTAAGGACTATTTGAAAGATAAGCTGCAATATATAAAACAAGAAAGCTTCAAATGTGTAGAAATAGAATTCGGTATCAGGACGATGTGCTATACCTTCCATTGTCCGTGCAATACTGACTATTATTGTATACTCTCATTTCCTACCGACAAGCGTGAACGAACGGCTATGACATGTTCTCGTACGGATTGCCGAGCCTTGGTAATGAGTAAGAACAAAACGTTTTGACAGCTAGTAAATTAAGTTATGTATGTATGGTGGAGCAAAGTTGATTTTGGGTGAATAGAGGGCAATAAAATTAATTTTATGTTCTTTTATTTATTCTTTATCAAATTAAAATATAACGTCTACGTATGAGGATGTATACTTTTTTGAAATAACCCTGTTATTTTTTAAAGAAAATATTTGTCTATAGTTTGTAGCTTAAAATACATCAAAATAAATATTAAACAAAATTTTAAGTCGTTTTATTTCAAATTTTGAAATTATTGCATGAAAGAGTTAAGAATAACAAGTATTTGGCATATGTTTATAAAACATTATTCTATATTTGTGATTGATACCTATTGATCTGTAAAAACTTATCTTTACTTTCTAGACTTTTTGTTAGTTTTAAAATTTATAAACAGGTGGAGAGCATTTATAGCTTTTTGTTATTAATAACATGTATGGTTTCTGCTTTAGATAGTTTATGGCCAATCTCACCGATTGGTCTTATATTTTAAGCAAAGGACATTTCTTTATAATAATGTTTTCTATTCGTTAAATGAATTTTTTAATTATGTTTCTACTTACGATTAGTTGTTTAGTATTGCTAAATAATATGTATCTACGTAAATTACATGTGTTATTTCCTATAGGCTGCATGTTACTTGCACACATATCGTTTTCTTTTTTCATTGATATTGTACATCTATTTTTTTGTTGACTTATCTTATGCCGTATGGTCCACTAGATCAATAAACTATTATTATTATTATTAATATTAAGTAGTGTTTATTGTGGTGCACACATTTAAGTCCTACTTAAGGCTTCTAAATTTAAGTGCTGGCCATTGATAACTTAAATCGGAACTTTAACCTATAAAATCTGATCTGTGTGATGTATAACTGAAAATGTTGACTGGTACGACGTATATATTGTATTGTTATAGTGTTAAACTCCAAAATATGAACCGAGATTTAGAATTATTGCGATTTAATTACGATTTAATACACTTATACATATATCTAGATATTATTATTAACTGGAAAATGACATCTGAAGAACAGCTGATATAAATTGATTATTTTCTGAGTTATTGTAAAAGCCATCCACCAATGCCAACCATGGTTATGAAGAAATTTCAATGCCTTTTCATATTTGAATATATTTTTTTAAGAAGAAACATCTCTGTAAGCGTTTGTTGGCAATAAAGAATTAATTTCATTTGCAATATTTTTCCAACGAGCCCTTTTTTCATTATTTATCATCACATCCGTTTTCTATTACCATTTTATGACTATCCACAGACATTATAAATAAATTTTTCTCTTCTAAAATGTAGTTGAATCCTCTTGTTCTTTTTTGACTGTTAATAATGTAGTAGTATGTAATATTATGTGCCGTACTGGCGTTTGTCTTCACTCGTTAATTTTGACGTTTGTTTTACTCGTTAATTTTGACGTTAGAAATGTGACAAACAAGAATCCACATAAACAATGAAGTGGCAAAGTGTGATATTGATAATCAATCCATTTTAAGAAATTTTTGTATATTTCTTATTTATTTCACCTATATACAATATAACGTATTAGATAATAAGCAGTGTTTAGTTTAGTTTTGGAGAAAACAGTTCCATACATTTGTGCCGCCCTTTTAAATAGTGGCATCGTAATTTAAGGGCAGAATAAAATAATCCGTGATTTAAATTGTATCGTGCAACTAAATACAATAATAAGAACTACTTAAATTAAAGTAAAGCTTAATTTTGGTTCGATATATGACCGATTGGTGAGATTGGCCATTAGTGATCTATCAAAATAAAAAAAAAATCGGGAATAGTCATTTAAAAAAATTGTCGATGACGTCACTACTTCAAAACCAGAAATAGGGGAAACTTAAAATTGATGCAAAGATGTTTATTAAAAGAAATAAAATTGACCTGTCCCTACATTTCTTCGAAAATCAAATTGCTACAAATATAATGAAGTTATTCCATAAATTTGCCGCGCATATATCCTTTTAAATTAACTCAATGATTTCTTTATAAATTACAAAATTTAAAAATTTGGTTCATTAATACCCCAACTAACCTTAATGTACTTGATTTAATTTCTTAATTAAATTCTTTATACATATAATACTACCATAAAATCTACGAAATATTTTAAAGAATTGAGGGCTTAAACATTACAATTACGTAATTCGTCAAAGGCATTATCTGAATGGTAAAATGTAATTGTAAAATTGATGCAGATATAAAAAATGTATCTTATGATATAAAATTAGCTTTAATACAATTGCGTTAATGGATAAAGCCGTTATAATAAAAAAAAGAAAAACTGATGATTAAATATTCCAAATGCAATCGTTGCTACGTATATGTATAATATCTAAGAATTACATCACACATGCTCTACTGATTTAGAAAACAATAAATTAGAATTGTAACTAGACCAGAATCGAATATCTAAACTACCGCGAAGATCAACTTTCCGATGAATCAGACGATTCATCGTAATCGCTGTCCGCGGGAGGCTCAACGTTTATTACAATTTTATGTGCTATAGGAGGAAATACATCATTGACGACCAAGGATTGACCGGTATAACTGCAAAAATGAAATGCACTAACTTAATTAACTAAAATAAATAAAGAGATTGCAAACAAATATATAACGCGCTATCAGATCAGTACAGTATTAGTTATTACTACGATTAAATACGACATTTTTACGAAATATTACATATCTGACACCTACCTTGACTGGAATGTTTGGGTCAGTTCATGTTTCAATTCCCCTTTGGGATTTATGGTGAAGATTCGAACGATTGGAATCCCAACGGCTCTATAAGCCCATACATCCTAAAATGAGTTAGAAAATAGAATGAAAATCCTCCGGAACTGTGTATGTGAACTATGTACATATGGTTGTTTGTATTATTTTCAGAAGAAAAAATAACGAAAAAAATTAACAGGCAAATCCTAGCTTGGACGTCTGATTTATTATTCTGATAGATACACACAAAGATTGTCTTGAGTGTGCTATGAAGTACAGTCCCTGGCCATCGCATTGGGACCACTTAAAAATATTATGATTTTGAGGTAAAATTAAAAAAAAAAACAGTTGCTAATGTTGGCAATATTATGGCAATATTATTATTTCATTACTATAACATGCAAGTAAGTATAATTTGAACATATATTTACTAATATTTGCTTGTTCCTCCTCTGTTTTATTATTTCCTCAATCCTTTTAGGTATACTGCCAGCGTAGCTTTTTATTGCCTTCTTAATTTCGTTCTTATTATGCCATACATCTTCAATATGTTGTTGTAATTCTTCCTTTGTAGTTGAGTTTCGTGTACTTACGATGTTTTTCAAGACATTCCACACATTTTCAATTGGGTTTGTGTTTGGTGAGTTGCCAGGCTAAGGTAGTACACGTAGATTTTTAGATTCAAGGTATCGCATTACACTCTTTACCTTATGATACGGTGCATTGTCTTGCATAAAAGTATATGGTAATAGTTTTGTAAAACTTTTTTATATTGTTTTTGTTCCATTATTCCGTTAAAGAAATATAGTGATCCTGGTCCTTCTGTCGTAATACACTACTAAACAATTAGAGAGGGAGGTCTTTAATAAATTTGATCGTGCATGCTTCTTTATAACGCTCTGAAGGACGTCAACGAACAAATTGGCTTCTTTCCGTTAGCACTTCTAGCCGTGATTCGTTGCTATAAATAATCTAAGAAAAAGTAAAAAATGTAGAGAACCATTAAGCGAACTATGACGATGAATTTGACAAAAAATACAGATGATAAATGAATTCTTTAGCCCATTGAAGTCGTCACTTTCATTTTATATGTTAGTCTTGGCTTCTTTGCCGAACGTTTGCATTTCAACCTTGCTTTATGAAGACGTCTACGGACTGTTCGGGCTGATATTTGTATACCTTTCCCACTAAGAAATTTTTGAACACCTTTTAGTAGATAAAAAACGATGTTCTGTAGCCACTTTTACTATACGACGATCATCTCTTATAGTGGTTTTGCGTTTGCCAGCACAGTATGTTCTGCCACTACTTGTACTAAGAATATTCTCCTTAATTAATTTCGCGATTCTCAGAACAGCTTGATGTGATACACCCTCTTTTTGCGCAACTTCACGCTGAGAGAACTTTCCCGTCTCTAGAAAAGCAGAAATTCGTACTTTTTTCTCTGTGGTTATATCCTTCTTTCCCATTATGATAATAGTTGATCGCGAAAATAAACGCACAAAAATAAAATTAAAATTCCTTGAAATATGATTGAAAATGTGTGGAATGTCTTGAAAACATTCTAAATACACGAAACTCAACTACAAAGGAAGAATTACAACAACGTATTGAAGATGTATGGCATAATAGCGACGAAATTAAGAAAACAATAAAAAGTTGCAATGGCAGTACGCCAAAAAGGATTGAGGAAATAATAAAACACAGCGGAGGAACAAGCAAATATATGTTCAAATTATACTTATTTGCATGTTATATGTAATTAAATAATATTGCCAACATTAGCAATTGTTTTTTTGAAATTTTACCCCAAAATCATAATGTTTTTAAGTGGTCCTTGTTCAATGGCCAGGGACTGTAATTTAAGAGTCATTCCACATAGACGGGTGAGACATTTGCACGTGGAAATTATCCTAGAACTTGAAAAAATGTCTTAAAACTTCTAATTTAATTTAGTTCCTGAACATCTAGATTTACACTTAGAATTCAGTTTGATGTACTAGTAATTACATTATATTATTTATTGAACCCAGTGACGGGCACAATTATAAATGATGTTGTTCTTTGTGGAGATATATTCAATCTCAGCTCAATGATTACATTTTCTTTATTGATTCTAAAACGTAAACTTTAACAAATTTGTGAAATTACCAGTTGTGTAAAAGTAAAAAATTGTAGATATTTATACAAATAAATTGTTGAAAATTGAACGGGTATGATGGACTAGAAAATGATATAATTATATTTAATAATATTTTATTATTTGAGTTGCAGTATTTAAAGAAATGATTTCTTTCATGAAATTTGTACGTTATATTAAAAGCGTAAATTTTGCAAATTTAAACGTAACAAAGTAAGTGAAAAATGTTTTACAATGGATTTTTCTGTTTGCATGAGTTAAGGTGCATCGAACTACCTAAAAAGTCAACGCATATGTTCTTTAAATGTTTTTAAATTATCGACGTTGGTGTGTTCCTTAAAGCCGTGGAATGCAATTAATTTTGAATGGATTTTGGTTTGAGTTTTAGGTTTCTTATCCGTCGAAAAGAGCAGTTTTTATATAGAAGCTACAATTAAAGTAGTATCTTTCGGAGTTTTGCCGTGTTTCTTGTACTAATATACTTAAGCTTAACATACTGTTAGCTTCTTCAGAAATTAGAAATCAGAAAACAGGATGTTCGCGCTTGCATATTGTAAATATAGGCTTGCGCTTTAATGTACTATAGGTACTGCTGTTCTAGCATAATGAGAGTTACATTACAAAAAAAAAAGACCTAGAAACGGAACCCTTTTTAGATATTGTACATTTTCCATACAAGTGAATTAGTTTGTTTTCCGATGAAGTAAATGCAAGAAGTAACGAAACATCTTGTATATTATACAATTTTTTTTTCTACATCGACCACGAAAAGCCGTCACTCTAACAGTTGTTGCCAGAGCGCACGTAGCTGAACAGCTTTGATCCTGACGCCAATCATAGCAATCCTAATAGCGGTGTTTTTAACATTACAATACATGTTAAAGTTTTTGTGGTTATAGTACACTTGTTTAAAAAAAAAAAGGAAATATAATTTATTTTTGAAATTAGTATTATAACAAATTCGGTTGTTATTAGCATATTAAATTATAAAGGTTTCTTTACACAAATTAATGGTTTACCGAGTAATACTTTCGAAAACTGAAAAGTAACAGGATACGAACTTCTATTTATTCTCCAGCGAAATTGGTACAGAGAAGCTATCCCAAAATTTGAAGTAAATTTTTGTAGTAAAAAATTATTGTCAATTTTTAGCCGAATTTATTGTCGAAAATTTTTTGACAACCACAGGCATAATCGTAATGAATAAATTTGAATTAGCAGTAAACGCATCTGTGGCGTGACATCGTCGTATCATATCATTGATGTTGTTTACTATTTATTGCAAATACCCACGGTGTTACTTTCCTAAATTTTTGGTAAGTTTGTTTGCTTTAGGGTATTATCGTAGCTAAATATTATTCTTTTAGTATTTTAATGCTTATTTCTTTTGCTGCGACTATATTGAGGTCAACAGAAGCAATGTGCATTGATGATTGATTTGACACATCTGCTTAGAGACCTATTTCGTAGAGCTTTACATTATTTTGTCTACACATTAGCTTTGTTATGAAATTTGTGTGTTTTTTCCATTACAAAAGATACGTCAATATTTGGTTCACGTTGTACAAATGCTTTATTCCACCGTTCAGCGAAAATTTTCGTTTATTGTGAGGAATTTCGCCGGAAAACATATAGACCTTTCTGAACGGAAGAATTCTCAAGGCACAATCAAGATATAGTCACGTTGGATGATTTTACTTTATAAGTTTACCTAAATATCAGTAAATTATATTTAAATACTTACATTTATCCTATTTCCATATCCAGCATAGAATGGATTAGAATCAGAAGGGAATAATGCCCGAATATCGCTTAAACAGGATATTTTAAATTGTTCAGGTTTCTTTTCTATTACTTCCCTAGAAATGAATACCATTTGAGACAGTTTCTAAATAATTTCGACAAAAAATGAGCTCACCTATGGAAAGCGCTAATTAAAGAGGTGGGATTTAACAGCAACGGACCATCAGGCATTGTCATGTCACCTTGTTTAATGGACTTCAAGTAGTCCCTGGTTAATCTTGCTTGACCTATAGCTCTTGCGCTCAGGTAGAGAAGCTTATAACCGTTATCCTTTATCTTATTGAATAATTGAGCTACACCGGATTGGGCCCAATCTCTACCGACAATTGGAAGAATTTGTCCAAGTACGTCGGATCTAAACAACAAAAAAGCAAATCATTACAGAAATTAAATCGCTAAAATACAATGAGAACATACTTAGTAATTGTTCCATCAATATCTGATATGACTAGCTTATCATCCCATTTCCATTTGTACAGGTGACATTTGCAACGGGTCGTTCCCTGGTAAGCAGTTGTAACGCTGAACTCCACTTCATTCATTCCATCACGTAAATTCAACCGAGCCTAAGTAACGAAACAACGCCTGTTTTAACTATTAAAACTAACGAGTTTGCTAGAAACCTACGATTTGTTCCGATGTCAATCGTAGTGTCTTGCGACATTTTTCCAGGTTTGGAGTAGGAAATGGTTTATTCTCAGGCTCCTTGCTAACGTCGCTGACTGAACTAGGGGAAATGTCAGAAACTGGAAGTATTTGAAAAGTAAAAAATACAAATTAAAACCAATTATTAAGAGACTGCGGGTCATCGACTTCCCCTATCGCATCACAAAGACGCTAGATCATAAAGGTATAATACGTACACTGGTCTGTTAAGCAGATTATCATAATGTACCTTACTGTAGGATCATTCGTATTCTGACAAACTACGCATTTATTTTTTCTTTTTACTTCTGAAAATTATTTTGTTAAATGTAAGGCCGCTTGGTTTAAAACATTGTCAGAATTCATTTTAATTTTTTTATTAGTACGAGGGTGGTCTGAAAAGATTCCAGCCTAACACAGAAACAAGTATTACTTGTCAAATTCTGTTTTATTTCTCAACATGGTCTCGTTGTAAGTCTACATAGTTTTTCTAGCGATGCTCCCATCTCTTTAATCCGTCCAAGCAGTAGTTGGCGTCTTGTTCTACAAAAGGGACGTTTACGAATGTTATGGCCTTCCCACTCGATGAAAATCTCTGTCCTCCGAGAGAAACTTCGGGCCCAGAAAATAGAAAAAAGTCACTTGGGCCCAGATCAGGGGAATAGGATGGGTGGTCTATCAATTCGAACGCCAATTCTTATACTTGCGACCGTTATTCCGCAATTTCTGCCTTCAGCTTGTCAAGTAATGATGCATAAGTATGTCCATGAGTATCCCAAAAAAAAAAAAAAAAACAGTTGCCATCACTTACTTGACGGACGATGGAAGAGTCTTCGCCTTTTTTTGTGCCTTGGCTTCAGGAACATACTGGTGTGTCCAAATTTTATCTACAGTTACTAACTGACGCCAAAACTCCGATTTATTTCGCTTAAACTGTTTCAACAGAACTTTGGAAATATTTATTTGAATGCGTTTTTGGTCCTGGGTAAGCAAGTGCGACACCCAACGCGGTTTGTTCTTTCATTGTTATATTATGACAATTGGAATCCTTATATTATGGAAAATAATAGTGAAGAGGAAACGGAAGGGATGATAGAGCAGACAAGAAACGATATAGAAAGTAATTTTAGTGCGATTAAAGACGAAGTTATGGATCCCGACACTAATCCCGAGATTCATACTTTCACATATCAGGCCGAAGAACAGCAGCAGACCGCATTCAAATTAGTTTTATGGTAGAAATAGGTTTAAAGGGTCGAAAATGTTCCTTATTCCTTCTAGGGCAGGAGCGAGTAATACTGTTACTTATTTACCGGGTCTCAAAGGGCCACCAAGAGCAAATAATCCAACTGATGCTTGAAATCTAATCTTCACAGACTACATTTTACAAATAATATTAGATCATACTAATAAGCAAATTTCTGAAGTCTCAATAAATTACGAAAATGCTATTTATACCGGCTATTTGTCGAAAGACGAACTAAATGTATTCTTAGATCTCCTGTTACTAATAGGAATTTGTAAATCTAATCATGAAGACGCGGTTGTTTTCCTCAGTGGAGCTATTGGATGAATTGAAAAAGAACAGCCTAACATATGTTGGCACACTTCGGCAAGAGATTCATTGTTCGGGTTTACTTACGACAGGACACTATTATCTTGTACACACAAAAAACAAAAGTGTCATCCTCATTTCAACGATGCACCATAGCAAGCAAATTATGTGAAATAAACTACCAGAAATTATGGTTGTCCCACAGGAAGGAGTCGAAGATGGCCCTCAATATTTTGTTATAAATTACTAGACATATCTATAATAAACAGTGAGATTACCAGACGTACAAATCCAAAAATGTAGTGTTTTCTTTATATCAAAAGTGTGGCAAATTTGATCCAAAATCACATAACTACAGAGCTCAAGTTTCAAACTGAAGACCCGATTTGAAGACTCTTATAAGCAAGATACCGGGAAGTGATTGCCCCACACCCGGCCCTTCTCCGTCACCGACCTGCAGTATCTCTACTAAGAAAAGGAAGCGATGCTACTTAGGTCGCTCCGGAAGCGACAAAAAATGACAATGTTGTCAAAATTGTCCCCGCACTATTTGCAAAGTTCATTCGGAAATGAAAATACATTGCAAAAGCTTTGAGGGACACGAAGTGTAAGTGTGATCTGTAAATCGTAAATTGTCCGCGAAATTTAAAAAATGTTTACTGGGTTATCAGAAGTTTAATCCAAAAGCAAACTGTTAGAGCAATATCAGTTAAAAACAGATCAAAACGGCTTATTTTCATAAACTAAAACTTTCGGGTAATTTTTGACTCATAATACCACTCCTCAAAAGATGGCACTAGTTGAAGGTTACGTACAAATTCAATACACATCTCCGATATTGAAAAAGTCAATTTTGCTTGCGCGTTCTTAAATCTGAAATTAGACAAACACGAATATTACTATCTGATACGAGTCTGACAAATTGAATGATTACAGCACGCAGATGTCATGTGATTCACAGTCGATAGTGGAAGTCGTTGGTCCGCAGTCTAATTATTAAATATCGTACTTTCTATATCTAATTTGATGCTCGAATTTGTATCAACAGTAGCCACGGCACTCTTGTCCTTCGATTCAGTCTCCGAAGTATCTAACGCTGGGGTCGTTTCCCTTGATGACGTTTTCTGTCTTCGCCACGAGAACCAAGAATAGCCAGTTTCTTGCGTTTTCCTCTCTTTTTCCGGGAGAGCTGCCTGTTGTGGCATATGCATAGTGCAAAGTTGGTCAATCGTTGTCTATAAGTAGATAATTGGATTATTTTATAAGTCACAAGCAGCGGCGGCTGGTAACCTAGGGCTGCGGAGAAGCGTTACAACGTTTCGATTCCCTCGTGTATTTCCGTTGCATCTGGCGTACATTGTACGGTGCAACGGAAATACACGAGGTAACCGAAGCGTTTGATTGATTGATTGATCTCCGATTTACGGCACCACCAGCCGCCACTGGTTGAAAACCATATAACATGAGAAAATTACCTGAGGTAACGGTCTTTGGTATATAACTACGCTAGAGATAAGAGGTGCTGCTATTTTCCACGGGTAATATTTATTACGTAATCTAACAACTAGTTTAGGTGATTCTAATAGAGAGGGATTATTGCACAGATCACTAAATGCAACTATATGCTTAATAAATATATCCTCTGTTGGTTCCGGAGTCCAGCCGCACATTGAGATGGCTACATCTTGAAAGTAACTGTTCATGCTAGAAACAAATATACATGTAACTTTAAGGACTTAATCCCAAAATAAAAACAAGTTATGTGAATTGAAACTTTAATAGTAGACCAAGGTTATCCAAGTCTAATAAAAGGGAATACACAACAAAACCTACCTTTTATGATCATCAAAGTCGGAATCAATTGATTTAGAACCTTCGGCGCTGTTTGGGCTTTGAGTTAATGATGGTCCATTGCCTGATTCACAATCCATATCGGTATCTAAATATCATGTTAGAGAATAATTGTTACAAATTCTTATCGTGATTACTATAATTATTGGCTCTATAGTAGTAACTCATGTTTAAAAGAAATATCCCGTTAGTATTTGCAAAAGATATTCTTAAATATAAACTAAAATTCAAATATCAATTGGACATGACTTCTAAAAATATCATGGCCACACATAGTATGCTGAAACTATCATCTTTAAAAACATCTTTCAACATTACATAAGCAGCGCAGCAGAATTGTTAAATTACTTTTAAAAAATATTAATATTAGGATTAGACTATTAGATTTAAGCCACTAATTACAGTAATAGTTTATGTGTATTAATACTCTAACTCTAGCATAAATTTTGAACCACAAATGTTTGTGTTCACACCATTCAGTAAAGACAAACATAACACAATTTTAGAATATAAATGAGATAGATGTACATATGCGTATGACACGGGTCGTCCATAACTTTTCACAAGTTAACGAATTGATTAGAGTGAAATACAGAACAAACGAACTAAAACAAATCTCTTCTGTTTATGTATTTATTGTGACTGTTATTTGTCTTGTCAGTTACATAGTCACATAGTATGTACATTTATAATGAAAAGTATTGCATGAAAAATTTAATTGCAGAGTCGAAGTTAAATTAAAATACAAAAGTTTTAGAGAAATCGTATTGACTAACGAAAACTGAAAAAATACCGGTTTTTATAATATATCGGTTTTTTATTAATTTAACGAACTCGCTCTATCCCTACTCTTCAAGAAAAATATATATAAAAACCTACTTTTCCTCCTTAGACTAAGAAGCAAGTTAAAATAAGGAGAAAATGCGGAAAAAGGTCTATCATCGAGAAATGTAAGAACATGTGGCCGTTCCACCTTAATAAAAATAAAAATCGAGTGAGACAACGGTTATGTCCTTTTCTATCCGTCAAATTTGTGTTCTTTTCGTCTATATCCTTACCTAAAGACCGGACAAACATGCGTTATAGTACAACCATAAATCAAAGGCCTATTTACCGTAATAAATCGAAAAGACAAGAGAAGTGTAAAGGTTCCTTCTCTTTATTGATTAGGTTTGTGTCACGTTTTTAATCAATTTTAGGTTTTCTAATTTATTTTGCCCTGTATCGTTTATGTGTTGTGCTACACTTGACGCATCTGTCTTCTGTAACACTTTGTGTTCATTGAATCTAGTACCTACAGCTGGTTTCGTTTGACTAATATAAGCTTTATCACAATCACTACATGCAATTTATCTTTTGCAGTTTATCTGCAAAGTTTTTAAGGGATAAGAGATGAACGTATGTTTCGGTTCGCGAAACACACTCAAAAACCTTCTTGGCAATTAAAAAGATAAATCGGACATGAGAGAAAGGTCGAGAATTTACAAAATTGCATGTGGTGATTGTGATAAAGCCTATATTAGTCAAACAAAACGAGCGATAGCTACTAGATTCAATCAACACATAAGGTGTTACAGTTACGGGAAGATAGGAGCGTCAAGTGTCAACATAAACGATACAGGGCATAATATTAAATTAGAAAACATAAAATTGATTAAAAACGTGATTTCGCCGCTTGAATTGGATGCCTATGATACTATGTACATAAATAAGAATATGAACCTAATCAATAAAGAGAAGGGACCTTTACACTTCTCTTGTCTCTTCGATTTATTACGGTAAATAGACCTTTGATTTATGGTTGTGCTATAACGCATGTTTGTCTAGTCTTTAGGTAAGGATATAGACGGAAAGAACACAAATTTGACGGATAGAAAGGGACATAACCGGTATTAAAATAATACCGGTACTGAGTCCCTGCATAAAACTATGAGTCTGAGTACGCTTAGGGATATTAAAAAGTACATATGAAATTCTATGACAAATGACCGATTGTTGAATTTAGAATAGAAAAAAAAATATTTATTATGCGAAATGTCAGTAGATGACACATTTATACAAAATGTTATAAGATGTTTTAAAGCAAAGATAGACGAAATGATTTTTGTTATAAATTGTGCATTAATTGTATCTTTCACCGTAATTTGTAGTCTCCCAAATACAGATTTCGCGCTTCGCAATGACGAACATTCGTGATTACAAGAATAGATCATATTTTAATGCAGTATTCCAAAATTTATGTTCTAAGTTACTAAATTTTAATACACATAAAAATACCACGGGCAACACATATTTTTACTAGATATCTTACCGGAGCTCTTCTTCTGTCTCGATCCTAAGAAATACTGAGCAGCGATTGTCGGATCCATTGTTCCCGAGCTAAGATCTGTAAGGTAAACACCCTCCGAACTGCTGTTTCGCCTTCTATGCTTAGTTTGTTTCATAAATGAAAACATGCTGCTTAACATGGAATTGTGTTGTTCTTTATCGGTGGGTTGACCGCTGCAATTACTAATAGAAGATGGATCCGGTGATAGATTAACAGGTAGTTCGCCCCAAGCCCAACTTTGCCTATGATCATCTTTGCCATCATCTATAAAAATGATTAACTTAGAAAGTGCTAAATATGATTCTGCGCTGTTTGCTTACGTATACCTTTGGCTTTCTTCACTTCAAACTCGGTGTCCGATTGAACAGATTCCAAGTGAATCGGTGTGTTCGGCCTGGAATCTTCTTGACCGGTTGTGAGCTCTGTGTCGCTGAAGAAGTGAAATTCTGGATCTAAAGGAACCTTTCTTCCGTTGTTAGCGCACGCAGAAATTTCAGCATCGGATTTTCTGAAAAATAGGAATAAGTGTTTGTAAATAATTCAAGATTTAAGGGACTTTCCCAATTTATTTTACTCAAATGTTATCATTTAATTTTTTCTCACAACTAATATCTAGTCACCTTTGATAATTGCAGAAATATTGGTGAGGATATGATCTTCCTTTATATTTGTTAAACAGGAAATGTATTGATATAATAATAAGAAAATGAATGGTAAAACACAGCATGTTATTTTCATTGGAATTGTCTTAATATAAAGACTCGCTCAGATTTGAATAATTATCGTATACAGAGTGAGTAAAAAGTATTGCACAAAGTAGGAAAGCGGTTTCAAATGCAGTTTGACATTTGGATGAGTTTCATTTATTTTATCCATTAAGTGTTTCCTCGATTCACTCTCGTTGGGATCAGGAACAGGGATTTATCTTGAAAGGTGTGGCAATGTAAAGAGTTCTCCAATAATAACGATATGGTTTTACAATGAAATAAAATAAAATCTGTTTCAAATTTTAACAAAATTTTTATATTATTTTCAAGCAAGTTTATTACATTATGTTTTGAATAAGAAATAATTTAAGTGTTCCACGGTGACTGTGCGAGTTCTTCATAATAAAGGGAAGGAATAAAAATGGTTTTCACCCGTAATTTCGCCATCAAGGATTTAGCCGCGACCTTTGACTACCAACTGAGTTTTGCCCAACATATTCGCGATATGTGTACATCTGCTTCCAAGTCAGTTGGCTTCCTCATACGCATATCCAAAGAATTTACGGATCCATTAGCGTTAAAATCATTATACAATGCATTTGTGAGAAGCAAGCTGGAGTATGGCAGTGTGGTTTTGGTATCCGTATAACGAGGTGCATTGTCGACTTGTTGGGAACATTCAGAGGAAGTTTTTGAAGTATTTGTCCTTCAAGATGGACGGAGTATATCCGGAGCGCGGCGTTGACTTTGTTGTTGGAGCGTCATATGATGGAACCTTTGAGTGCGCGTAGAGCTAATGCTAGTGCGCGTTTTGTATTCAAATCGATTAACAACGAAGTTGATTGTCCAAACTTGTTAGCGCGTTTGCAGTTCAATGTGCCAAGGTTATCGTCCAGATACTGCGATACTTTTCGTGTTCCGTCATATGGAACTAATGTCCTGGGTAAAGCGCCTCTTGTGCACGTTGTCATCAACGCCAATTTGATACGATAGTTGTTAGTATATGCCGTCACACATTTACTATTCGATCTTTATTGTTATGTTCTGTGTATGTATATATCTGATATACCTACAATTTATGTTTACTTTTGTAGTTTGTCCTGTAATGGAATGTTTGTTAGACAAATATATTATTATTATTATTATTATTATTATTGTTATTATTATTATTATTATTAATCATGATGAATCGTCAGAGTACTAAACACAAATGGCAACTACTGACAGTTATACCATTTTAAACGTGGTTGCCAACTCATTTCAAAATCATATCGTTCTTATTGGAAAGCCTTTTATATTACGGGATTTGCAGATTCATAATCTTATTAAATACCAGAACTAAATACAAAATTGTTTGCATTTCTCTTTCACAGAGTGCGTATATTAACCTCATAATATCCTTTAAAGATAAAACCTACAGAATCACTTTTATTGTAAATAAAACAAAAAAGTATGAATCATACGACACATAAAGATAAAAGTCAATTTTTAAATTAAGCGATAACGTCAATGAGTCCACAGTTCTGGTCTCATATCTCCTTGGATTTATATAAAACGCGTATCTAAATGCATTACGTCCATAATTACGAGTCATTTAATCCATCACGTTGGCAAAAAAGGTAATTACAAATAAGCTGCGTGTTGTACCGCTGTTATCAATATGAACTTTACCTCGAGCACAAGCATTGTAAACCAAATTAGACTTATCGCTTTGTTAAAAATGATAGAAATTTAAAACAAAAGAAATAATTCCGTATCAATTTCGTATAAGTGAACTTAGGTAAACTGATTAGTAGAACTATTGCACTATGTGTATCAAATATAGTCTACAGTACAACAGGTGTCTGAAAATTTATATGGGTGTGTGGACATATTTAGAGTAACAAAGGCAGGCATGATTTAATGAAGGCAGAACAATTGCTAAGACCAACCATAACAGATGTTATGCAATAGTTAATAATGGATACTCTTGTAGCTCGCCACGTGTTTGGTCTTGTTGATGCATCCGGGATACCGCAGGGCTCCATATTGGGGCCGCTACTGTTTGTCATTTTTATTAACGATCTACCATATAATATATCGGGTTTTGTGATTTTTATACACTGATAATATTCACAAATGTGGTTGTGATTGGCAATGACAGACACAAACTCCTTGTAAATTGTGGGCAAGCTCTTGAAAAACTAATATCATCTTTTTTAATGTAAAGGGGTCATTATGTTTACATATTAACACCACGAGGGTGATGTCAGCTTCAAGTTGTAGACTGCTAGGTATTACTTTCGACAATAAACTAAAATGGGATATGCATTTAAAAACCATTGTTTCAAAATTGAGCAAGGCTGTACTTCAATATCTTAAATTTTGTACATAAACATTTAACTCTATACCAGACATAAAATAATCCATGATTGCAATAGCTATTAAACGGTTAGTAGCGACTGCGTATGCTATCAAACAGAGCGGGGTTTCCTACATTTCATTACACTAATTGCAAAACGACGCTAGGTTATTTTATTCGAACCTGACTTATCCAACTTATGTCACCTTTAACACACACAATGTACACGCGTTGGAACAGAAAACTATTCTATTAGTTTTCGCAAACGGTTACTTAAATACCGTTGCATAAGATAATAACATAGTATTAAGCAAGTCACTAATTCCTGCGGTATATTATCGTTTTACATATGCTAATTTTCAAGTAGTTCAATTACTTTCGAAATTTTTATATGAGAAAAACGAAAGGGAATTTTTTAGTGCCGAATAATTGTAGTACATACAATTATTTTGTAATATAAGTGGCAGTAAACTGTACGTAAGTTACAAGTTTTTTAGTAAATATGTGTCAATAGAAGTGTTACAAAATATTCTAATACTGTGATATGCTTTTCGCAAAATAATTCCGAATATACAGTCCATTCCACCAGTATCCAATCTTGAAAAA
This sequence comes from Dynastes maya, assembly GCA_029619315.2. Lineage (NCBI taxonomy): Eukaryota > Metazoa > Arthropoda > Insecta > Coleoptera > Scarabaeidae > Dynastes > Dynastes maya. The sequence continues at coordinate 19,403,516 of JAROYE020000003.1, read as the reverse complement.
TATAGGCTTATCTTTTACGCTAGATTGTATAGCAACTCCAAAAATGATTTTGTTGAAATCATTGCTGATCGGTAACATTTTTTTTTTTACTTTTCGTTTTCAAAATAACTATTTTCGAAATAATTGCAATCTATGTATAACGTTTGATAATTATAACATATTACACTATTTGATTTTATAACATAAAATTAATAAAACAGAGAACAAAAATATCAAAACTGTGAGAAACCAATAATTAATACACAGCTTTGACTAAAAAAGAACTATATCAAGAATCGTTAATATTGTTAATTTTATATCTGTTCCAATATTTTAAAACCGATGTACAGACGCTCCTGGCTGTTCCGATTATAAACCATAAACTACACAATCTTCCAGATATATGAACTTTTAAGGTATCTGAAATTTTACTGGCTCTAAATGTTCTTTTTTCAAACGTTCAACGTCTTCTCTGAGAGCCTCATTAACTTTTTTTGGTAAAGAAAGTCACCTACAATCTTGTTCATCACCTTTAATGCTGAAATGATTGAAACAACTTGCAATGAATTGTCACTACAGACATCTTTAAAAGTCTTCAACGAGCATTTTCCTTGAAAATTTCCCTTCAATAGTTCTTAGCTATCAGCCCCAATTGTTTTAGCCAATTTAGTGCCTTTTTCTCTACGTGAAATCAGTACAACGCGAAACTATGCACACGTTAAACTTTAACATAATTTTCTGCGTGTAGGATATATGAATTTTCATGAATTATCAATTCAATTGAATTCAGGTAAACTTTTATTTTAATAGTTAGCTATCGATTTCGACATAAAGTCATCATCAGGCTATCTGTAAGATATTGAAAGGATACAATATTGATTATTGTTGAACAGAGTTGATGTGTTTTTAAAAATTATGCTACAAAGTTGAAGTGAGGGTGTACATATATCAAGTTGTAAATATGATAGAAATAAACGACTTAGAAGAAATATTATAGCTTAAAATTATAAAATATGTTAAAAGTTTATGTGAGATTGAATATACTTCGGCGAGGTGTTGAGACGTTATTGTGTCATAAACATTTTGAATTGCTTCGGTAAGTTCTTGTATTATGAATGGTGTATTTTTTAAAACTATTGATCTAACGCGACTCTGTGTGAGGTAAACATATTTAAAGGTGGTTGAAAGAAAAGTCCACTGTCTCACAATAACTCGATTTAATGCAAATTGAGCGACCGGTTTCGGGACTACTGTCCCATCCTAAGGCTCGCTGAAAGAATCCGAAGAAACATTGCTGTAGTAAAAATAAAGTTAATAGATACTAAGACCAAAAAATAAATGCTAATATAGCTCATGGTATTGGTGGAATCATTCCCGGCAAAAACAATGTAGCAGAGAAAATAGCGCTAACACATGGACATGTTTCTGCCTACTCGGCGTCATCAGCGTGGTTCTGAGCACTATCTCCTGCCGCTATCATTGCGTTTGCCTCTCAGTTTATGTTGCTAATCTCCAAAGCAGCACTGAATATGTCTCTCGGCGACACCTATCGCCAAGGAGTGCTCAGAACCATGCTGATGACGCCGTGTAGGCAGAAACATGTCCATGTGTTAGCGCTATTTTCTCTGCTACATTGTTTTTGCCGGGAATGATTCCACCAATACCATGAGCTATATTAGCATTTATTTTTTGGTCATTGTTATTAGGCATTCTTTCCACGTGTAATAGATACTAACTTGACAACGAAATAATACATATAGTTTAAGTAAATTATTGTAAAATACTGAGGTTCAAGTTATTTTTTGTTTTTTTTTTAATTTATAAATTTCAAGCTGTACGCTAAACATATTGTAATACATAGGTCTGACCCATGGTACAGATAGGAAAATTAAGAAGAACGTACCACTTTCTTCTTTTACGTTGTAGGATGATAATAAAATGATAATAAATATACTATTAATTCAGTACTACTAGTAATATATTTAATTTTAATTTATTTTTAAGAAAAGAAAATATATATATATATATATACTTACTGGATATCCTTTTGTTCGGTTTCCGAATTATTGCTATCTAACGAACTGCGATCGGTAACAGACTCGATGCCTTTTGTATCATTCGCATTCTCTTGATTTCCATCAACCACATCCGCTTGCAGATCGTTCGCTGTGGACGCTTTCCTCTGCGAATTCTTCTTTTTCATCAGTGACTTCTTTCGTTTCTTCTTCTTTCCACTTTTGGTCACCTCGTTGCTACTGATGAATTCGGGCGTTTTAACCGCCTGAATGAAGGTCTCTTGAATGATCGTTTCCTCTTTTACACCCGATTCTTCTTTGCTATCCATCTCTAGACTGTCCATATGAAAGATCGTCTCAGATATGTCGTCTTTGCTAATATCTTCGCTGGTGATTTTAGCCGATTGTAGCGAAAGCGAGATATCTTCGTTCGATCTTTCATGGATCTCTAGATTGCCGAGTCCTATTTGCCTTTCCAAAAATTCCCTCTTCCGGTTTTTCTCGGTGTCGGTATCAGCTGTATATCGACGTTTGGTGTAATCATTTATTTGGTTATCTAGTTTGCTTATAGTTGTTTCTACTTCTGCTATACTAACGCTATTTCTTCTGCGATTCTGTATATGCGTAAATAAAGGGGTTTCAAGTTAGAAGGAAGAGAGGAAAGAGAACTTACCTGATCATGATATAATTCCTCGAATTGGGACATTGGTATTGGGGAAGTAGCCAGGTGTTCTGGGATGTCTTCTGATTCCTGATTTGGAGTTTCGACGAAAAAGGCTTCGCCGCTCTCTCCTAGCTTCATGTATATTTCTTGCGGTTCGCCATTAATGACAACTTCCACCTGCGATAGTTTTATTATAATGAAATTTATGCAAATACCGTTTTCATAAAAAAAAAAGCTTTGTTTACTATACATCGTGGAACAAAAGTAACACATAAACTTCATACTTATTGTTGTCTTTAATTTTTGAGAAAATGCAAAAACAGATTCATTAGTAAGTATGTACTTCCATTGTTTTTTTTTTCTCATTTGTAACTAAGTTATGACGTTATTGATGTTCTTTTTTATGAAATACCCCAAATTTGATTAAACTAATTGATAACCCTTTTGAAGACAAATCCAGGGCTATAGATTACGATCAAAAAAATGGCAAAATTCCTAAGTCCAGTGTTCTCTATAAGAATTTAGTATTTTTACTATTGAGCATTGAAAACAATGAGTGCCTTCAGGAGACCCAACAAAGGGAAACTGTTGAACACCCAATGAAATTCTATGGCCAACCATTCCTATAGGTTATTCAGTCAATAGTTGTGTTACCTGAACGTACCCCAAGGTGATGTCTGTTTTTTAATGTAAGAAATATCAAACTTCTCGAATAATTCCGCAATTAAATGCTGACATTCATTTAAAGAACGCTTTTAATTAACCCCGAGAATAATCCGTTTGAGTGAAAACCAAAGAATTGAAATATTAACTATTATATACGATATGCATATGATGCATATGAAATTGCTAATATGGCAAACATTTCAATTGAACGTGTGCAAAACATCGTTCTGACAATGCTGACGATTGATCAAAAATGGAGTCGGGGGGTAACTTCAAAGCAATCTTCGGGCATGCTTAAGCGCAATACGAGTTTCTACGGCGTTAGGTGACTGTAGATGAAACATGGATACATCAGTACACGCTAGAAATCAAAGGTCAGTCGGCAAAATGGGTTTTTCCCAATGAACGTGCATCAAAGAAGGCGGGGACGAATCCATCAGCCGGAAAAGTTATGGCGACGATTTTGAAATTCGTAAGGCACAATCTTCATTGATTATTTGAAGATGGGAAGGACAATCACGGGGCAGTACTATGCTGATTTATTGGACCGACTTGGCACTGAACTAAAGAGAAAAAGGCTCCACCTAGCGAAGAAAAAAATTCTCTACCACCATGATAACGTCCTAGCCCACTCATCGGCAATTGCGACAGCAAAACTGTTATGGTACGAATTGGCGCTCCATCCACCATATTCGCCATATTTGGCCCCCTGTGATTTCTTTCTTTGTCCAAACTTGAAAAAATAGCTTGGCAAAAAAAAACAAATACTAAACAAAATCCTTAATTATTGCCATTTTGCGGAAGCAAACGTACCACAACAAAATAAAAATCAATAACGAGTACTTAACATTCGATACTGGACTGGGCTCTTGACCCAAGTTAAACTTTCTGTATGTAACTGGAATTCATTGTTTGTAATCGTGCAACTTCGGGAAGTCTTTGTGTCTACTTAAGACAATGGGGTCGTACCAGAATAGGGACACCAGATGCATTTTACGCATCCCAGGGCATTTTCTTCTAAGAATCTGAACAAAATCTGGACACTATGAGATTTTCATATTCATTTTTTCAAAAATTGAACTACCATCTATATTATTAGATACTGTAAAATGAAATACTAAAAAGGCTTTATTTTGTACATCGACAGCAAATATATTACATTTTAAGGAAGGTATAAATTATAACTTGATAGAATATTTTGTCACTTCTTTGGAAATATTTCTGGGAGGCCATTGACCCAATTGAAAAGTCATTGCTAATTGAAAGTCTTCTTTAAATGAATTTAAAATTTTTTACAAATTGCGGTTTCATTTGTTTCATATTTCTTGCATTAAAAATTAGATATGTGATATTGTTTTCTATGTGTTCACTAACAAAAATTATGAATTTTTATAGAGAACGTTGGTTTCAAAAATTGTTCCTTTTTTCGAAAATTAATAGAAAAGGTGTATGTATACAAATTAGGAAAATAAAATAAAATTAGCTATATCTATATATGTACGGCGAAAGAGCGAGGAGGGGATTGAGTGGAATCCGATCGATTCGATGCGGGTCGTTAGTACGCTTGTAACAATCTTGGCATGTAGACCTACTGTGTGCAAGAGCGCACGTAATAATTTGAAGTCATGGTTGCTTGGAAATGAGAGTTTCGCGTATTTAATTTGTTGTTGCTACAAATCTTAGACGAAACTAATAAGATATTCCAAAGACGAAAATAAAGACAGATTCTGATGAAATAAAAGAAAATAAAAATAAATACTCTAGAAATTCTTACTAAGATCGTCCGCACATAATGCTAAGTCTACCTCGTAACTAACCACATCGATAACAGTAAGCCGTCGACTGCCGCTAACCCCACCGCTTGTGGTGAATTACCAATTTGCGTTGTACGCTTTTTTGTATAGCTAGACATTTTCTTTCCTTATATAATCTTACTTTTAAGTAATACTAACGATTGTATAAGAAAATTAAAGTCTGTCGTCTTCAATGTGTTTGATCCATTGCTCCATACAAATAAAATAAATTATATGAAGTAATCATCCGGATTAGCGTTAGATAATATTAATATACATACATATATACGATATTTTATCAAGGAGAAAACATTAAAATAAAAAATTAGTTGCATCTGTAGTGTATGTTTGGTATATTTACAAGTTTGGCACTATTAAATGTACAAAACAGATATGAATAACTCGAACTCGCGACGAGTTCATACGCATGTAAGTAGTCCTATAAGTTGAAAATATTTTTGGCACCAACGATGTTTATGATTAATCTACGATATCTCCTGCACGTGCTGGTATTATCCAGTATATTTATTTCTTAATTCACGGATAGGACTTTTTATGATATTCACTGTATTATTTAAATACGAAATGCGGGCAGGTACAAAAAAAAATCAAGTAACGGCTGTAAGTGTAATCGCAATATTACTCGTCTTCGCTCCATTTTCTTCACGTCCTAAATATTCGTTTTTAATGTAAGTTGTTAACATCGAATCCTGGAACGATAGAATGCGAAGTCGGGTCCTCGCATGTGATAATACAAGCTGCAATGTGGAATTTTTAAAGAAAGGAATTTTTAGTTGATTGAAAATTTAATTGTAGGAATATTAAATAATGTTTATTCGAAACGTGCACCGTAATTGGCCATCAAATTTGATTCACATACATGTTCTTTGGATCTTGTCAAAAGAAATTTGTTGATATAGGCATGTTTTAAACGAGGTAAGAAAATTAAAAAAATCGAAATTAATTAATTGCACGGTCTGTAGGTCTGGGAATGTTCCTAGACACTCCTTCTGCAATTTAAATTGAACTAGATATCATTTAACGAAATTTTACGAGTATTTAAACTTGAAAAGAGAAAACTAACCTAGAATTGTGACGTACCATAAAGTTGGGTTACTTTGGTCCACTTTTGGTCCAACTTTGAAACCAAATGTTATTAATTTTTGTTTTTGGTCGCATTTTATTTAAGTACTTCCAACTTTGAAATTGACAAGAAGCTAAAGGCTTTCTAAATACATATTTTTTTTTTTTTAATAAGGATGGCCAAAGTGAGACGACCAAGTTGGGTTACTTTGGCCACACATTGTTTTACTTAGAAAACGCAAAGATACGCAAGAGCATAGGTAAGTTTTTTGAGACTTTTGGACATAGAAATAAGTCAAAAATACATCCTTTTCATGTTTTATTATCTAGTTTATTATAAATAAAGTGAGGATTTTTTTTTTGTAACTGTTTTAATTGCAAAGGATAAAATACATTTTTGTTGAAATAAAACACATTCGAAAATGTAGTTTAGAATAGTTTAAGAGTAATTTTCCATTTCCAGTATCTTGAAGAAACCTCTCTTGGATGGGATAGGTGTCTCTATGACCTGTACAATCTCGTCTTCTGGCGTGCACTATTTCCACTGCAGTAATCCACTTGGGGCAAGAGATTTTATTTTATATTGCTTTATATCTTCTTTAATTTCCATAACCTGTCCAGAATAAATCTTTTTTTTACATAAAAACAAGACAAAGTTCCCGAGTTTGACTTCATGGCTTTCGTTACATCCAATTCTTGTCTTTTCTCGTGTGTTTTCGTTTTCACTTTCAAGCTCATTCAAGTCATGCTCTTCCTCCGATTGAAGAGAAATGTTAACAGAGTGTCACTGGAAATCGTTCTAGTTTTTTTGTTATGGTATGATGTATTTTTCTCAGCACCATAAGCACCCTCATCTGGTTCTTTTTGGATGTCTCCGATCGAAGTGTTTTTCCCCGCTATTTCATAGGCTTTTTTTCCTGGTAATTTGTTCTCCTGGACCGGGGGATCGAGATTATTATTTAATGGTATTCACTCCGATACTTTCATTCTGTTTAGAGGGTAAATCCCTGCTTTTTCGAATCCACTTCTTGTCTGGTTCTGATAAGACATCTGAATCGTGGTATTTGCTCCACTTAGTTTATAATTTGTTATGATTTGCCTCCATTTCATTTTCAGCAGACGAAAATATGCGATATCAAGTGGCTGACTGATATGTGGGGTTGTAAACAAATAACTACTTAGATGCGAAGAAAGGTTATCGCCAATCACAACTCTCTCTAAATGCCTTAAAGCAAGCAGAAGTGTGTATTCAAACCAGTCTTCGAATATAGGGCCCTCAAACTTTGTTTTGGTTATTCCCTAATACCCGTGTTTTTCACTTAAAAATTATATTTGACTCACCAATATTCAAATACAACATCCTAATCAGTACCAAACCTGTTAGATTTTGAAGCTTGTTAGGAATAAACAAATACACACTCAATTACCATGTGGGCAAACAGGGTAACCATGTGGTGGCCAAAGTCAGACCTAAATTAATAATTTTGATGTGGGCGACTTTGGCCACCTTTTAGCGGCAAAACCTACAAGTTTAAGTTTGCGGCGACCACCCATAAAGTTTCATAAAGGTTTTATGATTTCGTATTTCTACATGAACATCATAGATGCTGCCTCTTCATTCACCTACGAATAAAGTTTTTGAAGGTTAAAAATGCTGGTTTTTCGTAAATTTCTTTATTTAATTTTTTCAGGAACTAAAAAACAAATTGTGTGGTGTCAATAATTTTATTTTAGCCCAATATAATCTGTAGAAACAGTAAAAAATCACATTTGGACAATAAGTATTATTATAACGTAATTGTGCACAAACAAAACAAATATTGAAAAATGGCCAAATTCAACCCGGATGGCTAAAGCCACCCAACTTTACGGTACCAATATAAACTCTATGTATATATTTTACGTACTGGAACCCTCCGTATTCTTAAACCACCAAACGTGACTTTTCGTTCGCGATAGCCATTGTTTAATCACGGCTAATTTGGATAGCTATACCTTTCGAAATATAATTTGATATTAAATTTCAATCGAATATTCTTTTTTTTTTAATAGCATAATGCATTCCATTGCAGGGACGCAACTAGAAGACTGAATATATGCTATGACATTTAACACCACCAACAACTGTACAATATTAAAATTTACTGACAAACAAGATGATTACTTATTAGGAGGCCATGAAAGGAGTTGAAGCTACTGAGAAAGAGCTCTTAGCCGCCAGAGGGATTTTGACGTTGAACGTGTGGACACACTGAACTCACTATACGTGCCGCTAATAACAGCTATGTTCGATGCTGTAAATTATAACATTAACATTACACTAGATAGCATGGATACCAAACCAATGGTACATATACTTGCCTAAACATTAGTGCTTTTTGGGTGATTTTTGGGTAGAAGTTTTAGACCTTTCCTACCGATCTACCGATTGATACTATTTTTTTTTTATTTCTTTAATGAAATTCCAGATACCACTAATTACTTTAAAGATGTACACCATTCACAATTTTTTATAACTTAAATAAAGAAACGGAGTCAAAAAGTGTAAAGGTACTTTACAAAAAAAAATTCCGTGTGTTGTGAGCTATTTATGGCTGCATCTTTTGAAGACATCGATTTTAAAAATCTTAGAAATTATTTACAAATAAAATAAATTTGAAGCAAAATTAACTAATGATCAAATCATTTTTTTTTTTAATTGGGATGTCTAGATTTTTACGTGCAGAGTTGTGATCAAATAATTTCTCACTTTTCACTGGATAATAATTCTACAAAAATGTTTTTTTTTTTTTAACTCAACAGTGATCACAAAAGGAACCATCAACTCTATTCCAGTGCTTTTTACAAACATAATTAGTGGTCTACACAATTACAATCTCTGAATGCCGGTTACTAAGGGCCAGTTGTACCAGCCGAGTTCATCGGTTGGTCAACGTGAACTTCGGTTCAACAAGAGAACGCCGTTGTACCAATCAAGTTCAAGCTTGATCTGAGAGTCAATATCCCAGTCAACTGAACGCCCAAGATCGACCGTTCAAGTAAATTTCGACATAAAATATAACCTATAAACCGTGTTGTGACATTTCACTTGAAATATAAGCATCTCTTTTATCTATTAACGCCGTTCGCGTGAAAATGAATGTTAGGGGAATTATCTGATGAAGATTTTTTAAATCTAATGTAATGCACCCCAGGCAGCCAGAAACTAGAAATATGCCTAAACAATTCAAAATCTGGGGTGATAAAGAACATTTAGGTTATTCAAGCCAGTTGTGGAATGTGATATTTCAAATTTCAGATGAAATTCGTTTCGAAAGTAACAGGCAAAGTATATATCTAAATACTACTTAGCCAATGCAACCTTAAAATAATGAAATATACATTTGTAGAAGTTTAGTAGTAGTTTCCTTTCATCTGGATCATTTCTGGAGATATAATTGATGTAGATAAGTCGACAGCAAGCAGAATTATTCAAAAAGTGATCCAAGCAATTGTTAGATTAACTCCAAATTTCATAAAAATTCATAGAAGAAATAAATGAAACAAAACAGCAGTTTCGTGGCACAAGTAGAGGTGATTTTGTGGAAAATTATAGTAATCGAAGAGGATTCTTGGTAATCCTGGACTTTACGGCTCCCGTTCTTTTCAATTAATACCCAAGTTATAATAATAATAATGGCATTGCACATGTGCTAATTAATGAATATTTTCAACAATTAATAAATATGAATGGATTTTAAGGATTCAACATGGTGCACAATATTATGTTTCGAAGAATACACATAAAATGTATACAATTTTCAAATCATTTTTTAAAATAAAACAAAACGGTATTATTTTAGGCGTTTTATTTCCTCCGTAAAATTTTCATTTTTATTTGCTGCTCCTTTTCCATCATCATTTGTAGATTACTTTCTTTTTGGAGAATTTCTAATTTTATTTTGTTTTTTCAAGAGCTGTAATTTTATTTTAAATTTTTAATTGTGCTTTTCTACAATTTTTTTTTGTAGCTCTCCCAATTCCTTTTTTGTCTGCCCGTATTAAAAAAAATCGGCACATCACATCTTGAGATATCAAAAACACAAATTAGGTCAATTATAAACATGGTTGGCGCGCTTCTTTTTCTATTGAATATCATTACTTATCTAGCAAATACAACATTTCCATGTTACCACTCGCTATAGAGAAGGGATCAGTTGACTAAGGTTTCATTTCTGCTTGCACAACGCATGCCTCATTGAACTGACGTCATCTATGATCTGCAGATGACTTGAACCGAGAGTTAACTAGAGTTGGTACAACTGACCCTAAGAAATACACTAGGAAATCAGGTTTTCATTCTTCAATCACTATACAGTGGTAACTCGGTTTACGATAGTATTTTGTTTCGAAATTTTCGGGTTACGAAAAAAAATTTTGATGAATTTTTGTTTCTGAAACCGAAAGGTGGTCCCGGATACAAAGGATACTGTATGTAAGTGAAGTTATTTCTATTTAATCCCAATCATATTAGGTTTTATTGATTTCTGTACGTAACATTATTTTATATTAGTTGTTTATAGACATAAACGCACATAATATTAATAATTAACTTAAATTTTCCGTTTTTTTGTTGATTTCCGTCGGAAATCAAAAGCAAATATATATAAATACACGTTTTAGTTATTAAGATTACCTCTAATGACAAAGTCTAATCTATATATTTTTTAATTTATTCAGAGGTGTAATATTTAAATACAGTAATGATCGGCTAAAACGAACTCGCTCAAAGCAAACTACCGGTTGTTGCGTACCAAAACCAAGGGTCCCGTTGTATTTGCCTTTAATATAATACCAAACATACCTTTTATTGCGAACTTCCGTATAATACGAACCAATTTTAGAGTCTTAACGGAAATAGTTTCTGTTTAAAGCGAACTTGTTGAGATAATACATCAATACACAATATTCGGAAAGCCCGTGCAACACCGACAAGAAGCTTTCAAAAGATAGATTAACCTTATTTCTGTGCGCTAATTTAACGGGAAGTGAAAAAAGAAAATTGCCAGTGATAAGCAAATCAAAAATCCATGATATTTCAAACAAATTCCTATGAATTATAAATCAAATAAAAAAGCATGGATGACTGACGACTTATTTATAGAAGAACTGAGACATTGAGATGAAGAGTTATTACTGAAGAATAGAAAAAATATTCTATTGATTGACAACTGCTCTGCACATCCTCCAGTGAAAGGTTTGCGTAATATTAAATTAGTGTTTGTACCACTAAACACTAGCTCCAAGCTTCAGCCTAGGAACCAGAGAATAATACACGCATTTAAAAGCTACTATCGAAATTTTTTGCTTATAAAATTAATTAATTCAATTGACGAAGGTAAATCTAGGTCTATAAATTTACTGGATACAATAAATTTTAGTCATAAAAGCATAGTAAAAAGTTATGGAGAAAACTATCAGTAATTGTTTCAAACATGCTAGGCTTCTGTACTTCTTTTGATGAGTTTGACTCTGATGACGAGTTATAATTTTCACAGTGGTTGGAGAAGCAAAAATCATCTTTAACTAGTGATTTATCTGTCGTTGATAATGAAGTCGTAAAAAGTGTTATGCAGAATATCAATTTTAAGGAATTCGTTCTTGTAGATGATCAAGGTGCAATCGCCGAATTCTTAAGTGACGATGACATAATCAATAGCGTACTCGATGAATCTGTAAACGATTCCAGTAGTGATGAAAGTAACACATGCGAAGATATGCCAATTCCTACTAATCAAGAAGCGCCGCAATGAGTTAGGAAGCTTCGCTACTTTTTACAGTCTCATAATACCCGTAAAGGTGCTTTGGATATATTCGCCATCATTGAGGATAATATGGAACAATTTTGCGCTGGCGCGAAATTGAAACAGTCAAAAATTTGTAATTTTTAATCAGTAACTAATACATGTAATATTAAAATGTATGTATGCAGTATTTCTCTAAATTTGTACTCTTATGTAAATAAATATCGTTTGAATGATGTAGTTATCACCAATTTTTTAATTTGTCAAATATATTTCATCCGTTTTGTTTATTACGAACTCCGCATATAACGAACCGAATTTCTCGGACTCTTGCAGTTCGTTATATCCGGACACTACTGTATATCATTGCGAAAAAACAATACCTGTCCTACTAAAAGTTACAGGTTTTTTTCCAAAAAACATGCGATTCTGAACCACGGTGCAACGTGGCAGCTCTGTCTGCAACATAGCCAGACGAGAAATCTTCGTAAAAAGAGTTCCATTTGCGACTGCCTTGATATCAACTGGTTGTCAAAACATAAGCAAAGTTAATGTTATTTCATGTGAGAATAAACACATTTTGTGATTTTTAATTGCAGGCAGTTTGTATACTTTGCAATTTAAATAGAACTCTTGACAATGCACATGAAAAAATTTGATAATTACTCGCACACATTAGTATCTAATAAATATTCAAGGAACAACTGCAAAGCGTATCCTCGTTTACATTTAAAATTGTGAATACAAAGCTATGCCAAATTTTATTTGAAAGTTCAGCTGTTATGATATGGAAATAGCATGTTTGTAAAAAAAGATTCGGCATTAAAACAAAATTAAGATATTTTAAATAAAAAAATTATATAACTATTTTTTTGTTAATTAAGCAATTAAATACGTATTTTGGAATCTGTGAAGCGCACTTATCGCATTCATAAAATTGGCGAATCCTTACTATTTCAACTAATTACTAAAACTAAGATCTAATTATGTAATACGCTTTTAAAAGCGAGTAATCGATGCGGTCATAGTGATTTTCCAGTCATTTCATTTGTCAACACTCGAATAACTCATTAAAAGTTTACCTTTGGAGCCATGAGCAAAGATTTTTTGCATTTCACGTTACCAATTTGAAAGAATTTATCCAGTCATCGTTATTCTAAGTACATAAACCGTTCGTTTATTATACACCATTGTCGCGTTGGGGAGAATCAACTAATACGCTTGGCAAAAATTCCACGCCGCTATATTTAAGTTACTCCCAGAAACTCAACTGAATGAAATTTTTTTGCTTGGTTCGTGTGTCTCACTTGTGCAGCGATTGACCGTTACTCTTTGAATATAACACGTAATGTCTAGATTTTTAATATTACCGTAAATTGTCTAGTAATTGAGAAAATAAAAATTGCTATAATCTGAGCTACAATTTTAAAAGGCAAATTTAGGATCATATACCTCCTTTAAATAAGCATTTTATAAGGTATGCTAGCTATTCAAATACAAACAAAGAAATAATAAGGAAATACAAGGGCAATGAATCGAATAAACAACCAAAAAAATCGAATAGATATAATGATAAATGATAACTTTATCGAATTGAAATATCGCCTATGTAATTTTTGTATTAAAAAAGTGGAATAGTTTGTAATACAAAAAGAAACAATTGTTACAAATTCATATATAGCAATATGAATATGTTCTCGGGAACTACATACAACTTATAGAGTCTTTTCAAAGTCAAGGCATTTACAAGGTAGGCGCCATAAATTCTCGGCTTGACAGGCTTATACAGGTTCGAGCGTGTTCAAACTCTGTTGCGTCATAATTGTACATGTGCGAGGCCTACACTATATATATTACGACTCGAAGAGTAGTAGCTTTTAGTAGCCAGCCAGATAACGTGACTAGTGCATGAAGATGAAGATGATGAGCGCCCCCGGTCGGCCAAATGAAGTGATAACGCCTCAAAACATTTCAACTATTACAGAAATGGTATTAGCTGTCAACAGCACATGCTATGAATCTTTGCTGCATAGATTGAGGGACGATATCCGTCCAAACGTCGAGGAAATTTGACAAAAAGCGTTTGATTATTGCACGACAATGCACTCATCTATACTGCCGCCATTTCACAAGCTGCCATCCGCGAATGCGGCTTTCAAGAATTGGAACATCCACCGTATAGTCCAGACATGGCTCCAAATGATTATTATTTATTTTCTCATTTAAAGAAAGACCTTACGGGGCGTCGTTTTAAGGACGATAGTGATTTGCAAGCAGCTGTAATACAACATTTTGAGGGAAAAACTTAATAATAATAAGATTATTTTTACAAGGGTATAGAATTATTAATTGATCGTTGTAAAAAATGTAGTGACGTTCGGGGAGAATTTATTTCCTACCTCGCAGTTGTAGAACTAACTAAAAATAAATCATTTTACCAAAAATCCCCTACCTAAAAGTTACATGATAAAAGAGATATTAAAAGCCAGAGTTTTTGTCGCATATTTTTAGAGCGATTTTTGTGATTTAGTTGTTTATGATAGACAGTGATATGATACTATTTGTTTAGAATAAATTTGGTAGACTTTAGGAACGATATAGTTTCCAAATCCACGAGATTTTCGATTCGATCATCTTGAGAAGTGTGTATGATCAAACAGTTTTTGCCTTTATTCGTTGTGTGTATAAAAAATGTAGCGCAAAACTTATATAAGCGGAAAGGTTTCCGTTAAGAAATCACCCGACACCACAGACGTTTGTTAATTCAATTATAAGAGCTTATGCGGCAGGGTATTTAAGGGAGGATCCCGGTTCGCGAGCGTCAAAATGAAGGAAATTTCGCGAATTTTTTACGGCAAACTATTGCGAATTTCGGGATGCGGTTTGCGAGGGTTTATTAAACTAGAAATAAACTCTCTTCGAGTATAACGTTTTAGTCCAAAGTTCATTTATTTACAAAATACATGATGGTAAACACAGCATTGCAGAAAATGCATTGCAAATTGGCTAGCATGATTCCGACCAAACGAATGATCCGATTTTGACCAAATTTTGCAAGATGATAGCCAATCGATTTCTCCTGGGTCTGAAATTCCGAAATGTGCAGAAAAAAAAATGTTTACACAAAATGGCGAACGTCCAAAGTTGAAAGTTTGACATTTTCCCTTTTTTCCGTTTTTCAAGGGCCTTAAAAAATATGTAATAGTTGAAAAAGTATAATTTGTGAATTTCAAACCCAGGAAAAATCGGTTGGCTATCATCCTGCAAAATTTCATCCAAATCGGATCGTTAGTTTGGACGCAATCATGCCAGCTAATTTCGAAAACATAGTTTAAAATTTAATTTAAAATTTTACAATGTTGCCACGCAAGTTTTACAATATTTTATTCATCTCCCAAACCCGGTGCATAAAGGATACCCTCCTCCGATTCGTGCAATTCATTCTCCCGTAAATGTCGTTCCCTTTGTTCGATGCGGGCCCTTTTTGCTACCTGCCACCAGAGCGCACTCGGGAGCGTTGCACGGTCAACTTTGAGCAGCTGTAACTTCGTCAATTTTTGAGCTATAGCCATGAAATTTTGCGTGCGTATGTAGAATGCACTCCTCTTTACGATACGCACGTTGGTTCAAAAAACAAAAACTCTATTTTTTTTTTCAACCAACGAACCAGAATCCCCCCTTAATTCTATTAACACCATTTTACCAAAGAGTAAAAGTGTTGCAGCCATAAGACCCACCCACAACAATTAAATTTTGTCAGCGGCTTTTACATCAATGCCACAGAATTGAAAATTTTACTAATGTTATTTTGGTTGTCAACAAAGCCACATTTACAAGAAACGGAGTGAACAATTTCCATAACAACCATGTTTGGGTACTAAAAAATCCGCATGAATTGGGAAAAACCGATTTTCACTTATTTCCACCTTGAATAACAAGTGAAAATCAAAAAATTAATGCTAATATAGCCCACGGTATTGATGGAATCGTTTCCTGCAAAAAACAAAGCGAGATGTTTCTGCCTACCCGGCGCCATCAGCGCGGTTCCGTACCTGTTGAGAACCCGAGAATTTGTGTCGCTAGACGGCATGTCTATGTTTCTCGACGCTAGGTGGTGTGGGAAGATATATCGCGATTCTGTTCGTGGAGAATGGCAACATATACTCGAGAGGTGAAAAACAATAGCGAGGGAGAAGGACAGGTGCAGAACCGCGCTGATGACGGAGGGTAGGCAGAAACATGTCGCTTTGTTTTTTGCCGGAAATGATTCCATCAATACCGTGGGCTATATTAGCATTAATTTTTTGGTTATTGCTACTAGGCAATCTTTTCAAGTGAAAATCATTTAATTTTCTTCAAAACGCTTTGGCGCAATAAGATGTTCCGTTAAATATATGGCAGACTATGTGGTTTCAACATAACGACGTTTCGACACACTTTAGGGGAGAAATTCATTAACATTTAAATAACACGTTTCCCAAATCAAACGTCTTACGATTTTTTCTTTTGGGACCATCTAAAAAACTTAGTTCAACGCAATAATGGAAAAATAAATAACTTGCAAGAGCTATAACAGCACATAAAAATGCGTGTGAAATTGTTCATGGACGAGATTTCATTTTTATTTCATATACAGCCTCATGACTTCGTCAAAACAAACAAATGGTGACAACTTTGAACAATTTTTTGCAAGCACTGTGTATAATATAATATCTACATTACTTTGCAACTTATATGGGCGATTCTTGGTAAAATGATTTATTTAATATGCGGTTTTATGTAGGATCTTTAAGTAGAAACGGGCACACATATAAAAGTGTTCAGTAGGGAGTGCAATCGAAGGTTTTAAATTTTATGAAAAATTAAACTTGTTAAAATGTCACTATTCAGTCGAAATAAAATTATAATACTGCATCAGGAAGGTTATGGTAACAGGAAAATTGCCAAAATGACGGAAATTGAACAACGGAAACAACGATTCAATATAATCAAAAATATAGGAGGAAAATTAGGGATAAAAAAGGTGGAAAAGCGGGAAAGCCAAAATAAAATGTTTAAGAAACCCTTTCAAATCTTCCAGAGAATTAACCAGCGAATTGCAAAACGTAACTAGTACAATAGTAGCAAATATAAGGATGGTATGAGAAGTACCCGTGTTTAGAGAGAGATGGCGCTTTGTGTCAAAATCTGCATTACCGACTATTCTTTAGTCTACGCCTGCCAAAATTTCGGAAAGATGCATAGAGCAATGTTGTTATCGGAGCTGTTGAAAGTGAGTAAGTTTATGTATTTGTGGAAACATGGAAAAGGAACAATACCGGTTAGTGATTCGATTTCTTTTTTGGAAGGGAAAGCGTGTGTAAAAATTAAAGAGAAGTTGGATGCAGTTTATAAGGACCATGCATCTTCGATGACTACCATCAGATACTGGTTTAATGAATCTAAGCGTGGCGGAACATCCGTCTTTGATGAAGAGCGGCCAGATCGTCCCATTGAGGCGATCACGGACGATATCATCAATAAACTTCATGATATCGTGTTAGCAGATCGCTGGGTGCAGTATCGTCCCAAACAATTTGGCCGCCTGTGTGCGAAAATATTTTGCCGCCGCCCCTCCCCTCTTTATTTTTTATACTTGGGGAATAGTTATTATATGCGTAGGTACAAGGTGACCCAAAGTAAATTTCCCCTTTCAAAAAATTATAACAAAAACGTGTAAAGTTGGAATAGATTCATTTAAAAAATATGGAATGTTACTTTTTGAAAAGAATATTGTTCATATGCTGCTCATCTTGGTCATAACACTCTTCTATACAGGTGCGTAGGTGTTAGAATACAGGCTGACATACAGCAACTGAAATACTGTTGATCTCATCTCGAATTTGTTGTTTCAGCTTCTCATACCATCCTCAACAAGAAGCACCCTGCTTTGTTACTAACAAATTCGCATGTCTACACTACCGACTGCAACGCGTTGCACTCCGGTAACTGCACTGGCATTTAAATCCGGTACATTTAAAAAGGGACATTGGGTCGCTTTGTATTATGTTATAAAAACCACTAACTGGTGATTCACTTTAGAAATTAATTTGAAAAAGAAATTTCAGTTTATATTACGTGACATGTGCTAATAATAACGACTAAAACTTCGGGTTAAGTTGTATATGTAACATCGGTTAGTTATTATTATTCACGATATAACTCTATTCTCTAAGCTCGAGTTCGCTTATTTCTAATGATAATGATCAACTGGCGAAGAAATTGAATAATATAAAATAATATACACCGAAAAGTAGTAAAATTCCTTACAAGCATATTTTTATCGTAAGACTAAACAGTCAATAACTTATATCCTTCAGACTGTTTTGATTTCTGCTTACTCAGTCCGTACCGCCTAACGGCTTATTTTCCTTGTCGATTACTTGTTACCGACGCCACCCTTTACATTGGCCGCCTGTGTGCAACGCACACTTCGCGCATCCATACGGCACGGCCCTGGCTGGGTGAAACTTAGAGAGATTGCTAATAAAGCAAACATCTTAATTGAACGTGTACAAAAAATCGTTGACGAAAAATTGAATATGAGAAAGCTATCGGCAAGATGGGTGGGGCGTCTGCAAACGACTGATCAAAAACGGAATCGCGTGATAATTTCAAAGTAATGTTTGGGCATGTTGCGCAATACGAGTGAGTTTCTGCGGCGTTATGTGACTGCAGATGAGACATGGATACATCACCCCACGCCAGAGACCAAAGGTCAATCGGTAAAATGGGTTTTTCCCGGCGAACGTGCGCCAAACAAGGCGCAGACAATTCCATCAGCCGGAATAGTCATGGTGACGATTTTTTGAGATTCGCAAGGCATAATCTTAATTGATTGTTTGGAGAAGGGAAGGACAATTGCAGGATAGTACTATGCTGATTTATTGATTCGATGCTCAACTAAAGAGAAAAAGCCCCTACTTAGCGAAGAAAAAAAAATCTCTACCATCATGATAACGCCCCGGCCCACTCATCGGCAATTGCGACAACAAAACTAGTCCAGTTACGGTACGAATATGGTGGATGGTACCTCATCGGTTCATCGGTTCACGTCAAATGAAGAGGTCATTGCCGAAACAGAGGCCTATTTTACAAAGTTACACAAATCCTATTATTTGGATGGCTTAAGAAAGTTGGAACATCGCTGGACAAAGTGTATAAAGCTACAGGGAGATTATGACAAGAAATAAATTTAAATAAAAAGCCCGTAACTCTATTAAAAGGAAATTTACAAGAGCAAAAAAAAAACTGTTTGGTTTTAATATTATCACAGTATAAACTCTTGCTTCTCTTTTAGGGACTATTCTAGAATAATTTTAATGGTTTTTGGGAAAAAATAATTCTGAAAACCTTTTTTCAGTTATTATTAGATGGCAGTTAAATCTCTTTTTGACTCAAAAATGGAGTTTTACGTGATTTTCTTATTAAGGCAACGATATGTAACAAGTTAGACACTTAATAGTAATATTTCATATTATTTCTTAAGCAAAACCAAATATTTCATAGAAAAACTTAGTGGTCGATAACATCATCACGCTACTGTGCATATAAAAGTGTTCTACTATTGTTGCTTGACAAGTGAAATCATTAGATGAACATGGTAGTAGTTTATAATAAAATTGCTCCTAATTTCATCGCACAGTTTACGGTAAGTACGCTCAAGGATATGTCGTGCCTCAATTTAACGTATTAATTTACAGCCTTGATTAGATATAATTTATTTATTTCAAAGTATAGTAAATCTGAACGATAATCAAATGAAAAAGAATTACTGCAGAAGGCAAAGTTCAAGGTCTATTTATATTAATGTAAAAAAAAACATGAATTTTAATATGCCTAAAACAATTTATGTCAACAAATATCCGTCATATCAACAAGGAACTACCGTATTTTATTCTTATAAAACTTATAAATAACTACTATATCCCTTTTTGAAATGTGGATATTACAATATGTAATAAAAAATGTCCACAGTATTATTCTTAAGAAATATTAGGTAAATAGTCTTCAGCTATATAAAACTAAGAAAGTATACAAAAAATTACTTACAATTTTCTCCCTAGCTCTCAATACTCCCAATTTCCCGAATCTCACGTGAAAAGGTGAACAACTGTAGGAACCATCATGTTGCTCTACAACTATCACATCTATGGCACCAGTAAGTGTTGCTCCGTTGATATCGTTATAAAACTCTTTGAAATTGTGAAAAACTCTACCAATATACATCATGCCCTGCATCTTGCCCTCTTCGGTTATTAAATTCTCCAAACGAACACGATTAAATCCCGAAATTCGCGAGTAATCAAGTAAGTTATATCACAAATCAATATTCGAAGTTTAAATGATTTTTTTTCTATCAGAATGTGTGTAGATGTTTTCGGTTTTACGGTTGGCGATAAAATGCCGATTCAAAACATGCTGCCGGTTATTTTTACGTCCTCGCGATGTTTGGTTTGAATGTAAGTAGACCTCCCGGTAATACGTCGATTGTTTTCGTAATCTGAAATTGATAAAAACAACCATATGATAAATGATAAAGCATTTACGATGACGTAAACTAAAGAAAAACTTTTCGCAACTTACGTTTAGTTTAAAATAAATTATATTAGAAAATACACTTATCTCGCAATAAGATAGATGACCTATTGAAATCATCCATCCAAAATGAGCGTGATAACCACGCAAATACCTACACTATACATATAATTATAATCAATTAATTCGCCAAAAATTGCATTCTTCAATACACGCAAAAATAGTATCATTTGTTAACGCGTGCATGGAAATATAATCCGAAGTTAATTCTAACCAGTGATATCAGCATGCTAGCGTAGAATTACCATAGGATTTGAATAATAGGGGGAATATGAAGTTCACATATTTATAATATTCACAGTTCACAGTAATTATAACCTCAATTTTTTTAAAAACTTAAACGGTATACTATTAAGGATTACGTATTAGTTAGGCAATTTACTCTTGTCAATTCATTGAGAATCATGGGTTTGGTGTATTTAAAAACGTTGTTTACTTTAAATAAACAAATGCGAGTAACGTTCAACTCGAAACTTAAATACAGGTAAATAAAACACTGTTTTAATTTCTCGGGTGAGTTGGTAAACAAGAGTGTAATGTTGCCAACTTTACACTCAAATTTGTCATGATTTATACCATATTTCGGTTTCGTTTCTGATTCCGTTTAATGAAAGAAAATGTACGAATAAATACCTTTATATAAAATATCTCGATTGTAAGCATTTTAAAGTATTTTGTTTATTTTTTTTTTGTTTTGGCATTAAGGGATCAAAGCCCATCAGCCACATTACCATCGCAATGTATCAAATTATAAAAACACCTATTAAATTGTAATTCGACAGTCAACGAGAAACTTAATAAGAACTCTGTAAATTTCAATGTTGTTAGACCTTAGTAGTAGTATTATAGAAGTGGGTAAGGCTACTTTATGTGCTACTAAATTCTCAAACAGATTTCGTCTTTGGTATTTTGTTTATTATATTATATTATTTTTACGATATTTTCAAATATTTAATTACGTCGGAAATACCAAGGAAATCACGGATTTTCACAAATCACCAACGGAAGCCAAAATATATTAATTAATTAGTGTACTTGACAAGTAAGAATAAACTGTCTGTCAAAATATTATAATATATTTGAAGATAAATAACAACGAAGTATTAAAAAGTGACCGTTCCTTGCATAGATCCCCGTGGTGTAGTGGTTGGCCGTTACCTACGATATACGCAAGGCCTGAGCGCTTTGATGTCAGCAGGCTGTAACGAATTTTGAAGTCGGTCGTGGATCATTCATTCACACGTTCAGATCGTTTCTTTCGTTTTGAATTGGTTTATCCAAATTATATTGGGTTTACTTAAAAAAATGCTGTGTAGTGATATTTCCGTACTTTGTTGATGATACTTGTAATGTTTTCCTAGTCTTGTGTAATCGATAAAACCTTTTCTGAAACGATAAAAACGGGATAACCTAAAAACTGTGACGTCGGGTGTTTTGTATATTTTGTTTTTTCACTCGATTGTGAGTACATACATGTAGTAAACACAGCTTCTTTCACAACGCCTCTGCGGGTGCAATCGTTTGTCACGCTTTAGTAATTACATCTTATATCGTTAGCCGGAGTGTACGTCTGGGCAAGATCGAAATTGATGTTTAAAAGTCAACGATCTCAATTTAATTTTGAACATGTTTAAATTTTATAAGTGAATAAATTTTTTTGGCAAATGTTCTTTGTTTGTAAATATTTTATTATTAAAAAAACAATAACACATTTGACATCGATATAATCTTTTAATAACTTAATTTCGAACGAAATTGACGACAAAAACAAATGATAACGAATATTTGTAAACAATATTTTAGAAGCGATAGGATAATGTAATATTGTGAGTTTGATAAAAATAATCACATATGTAGGTCAAAGTTAAAAAGGTGATGACTATAATATCGTTTACCCACAAAATTTATTGAAACAAAGTACAGTAGGCCTCGTTTAATGTGATCATTCCGCTTATTGTTATCATTTCAATCAAGTACGGGTCAACAATACAAAAGACATGCAAACATTTTTTGTTATCATATTTTGCCTTTATGCCCTCCAGTTTGAGGTAAAATTTAAGTTAAAAAGATTTGATTTATACAGTTATATCAGCGATGGGTACAAATTTCGTATTGCTATTAGGTTCCTTCACGGCACACTATTACGCACGTTTTGAATTTTTGTGTTTACGTCGCATTGAACTGTCGCAAGTTTTCCTAGAAAACTGCAGAACAATCTGCACTTGTCTCAGAGTGAGTGTGAAAAGTTCAACCTGATTCACTGTCATCGGCTGTTAGATTACGTGAGGTTATTGTTAGTGATTATCCTAGTAAATCAATTTTCAAAAATGCAAGCAACTGAAGAAAAGGTAGCGAAGCAAGGATTTATTCAGCGAAATGAATTTGGCATGATTAATTGTGTTGAAAATAATCCTTGTTTATACAGCCGGAAGAAAGTATAGAAAGCAACGAACATCCTAGCACTTCACCTATAGAAAAGGATCATTCCATTGGAATGACTGCAACAACATTAATTTTAGAGAAAGCCTAAAAACAACGTTTGATGGGCAATTTAAAAATTGCGTGTCAAATAATAAAAAAACTGAACGTGTCCTTATGAAGAGTATAAAATGTAAATGTTTATGCTTTGCAATATATTTAATCGCTAGTAGTTAGTTAACATCAGTTTTATTTGAAGCATGACTTACCTACTTGCATCGCTGGGCCTCCATTCTCAACCGAGTTACCGAATAAACCTAGATGAGATCTGAGCTTTATTCGGTAACTTGGTTGAGAATGGAGGCCCAGCGAGCCTTTGAAACAGCCGAATTAATTAATATTTTTATCCACAGATTCTGTTAAGTTTTTATTTACCTGCATTGTACACGCTTTTTTATACATTTTTGAAAGAAAGAAGTCATAATCTGGCGAATATGGTGGATGGGGGCACCAATTCTTACTGTAACTGAATTAGTTTTGCTGTCGCAATTGCCGATGAGTGGGCCCCAGCGTATTCAGTTCAACGTCGAATCGGTCCAATAAATCAGCATAGTACTATCCGGTGATTGTCCTTCCCTTCTCCAAATAATCAATTAGGATTATGCCTTGCGAATGCCTTGCCGGCTGATGGAATCGTCTTCACCTTCTTGTCTTATGTCTCATATACAGTCGCATAACTCCGCAGGAACTTACGGGTATTGCCCTTAAGCACGTCCAAACATTGCTTTGAAGTTATCACGTGATTCCGTTTTTGATCAATTGTCAGCGGACGTAGCACTTATCTCGCCGATAGCCTTCTTATACTCAATTTTTCGTGAAGGATCTTTTGCACACGTTCAGAGGTGTTTACCATATTAGCAATTTCTTTAGTCTTCACCCGGCGGTCTGCTAATCACGATATCATTGATCATATCGTCCGTGGTCACCTGAATTGGGAGACGACCCGGCCGCTCCTCATCAGGGACCGATATTCATTAAACCATTATTTGTTGGTAGTCACGAAAGGTTCATGGTCCTTATAAACTGTCACGTGGTTTAAAACTATCGGGATGACGACCAAGGTTTCAGAAGAATGTAACTCTTTTAAGTTTCGCCAATATTTCGCTTTTATTTACAGATTCATCAAGGTCATAAGTGAGTTAAAATAGACAGACCGAACTTGTGAACTAAAGATCTAACGATGTCCATCTGAGGAGTTATGACTGATGAGTAGTCTGGACAAACAGCGGTAACAGTCAATGTAGTAGATATGTGGTGCGGAGTCGGCGATTATTTATTTCACGCGTTCACAGCGTCAGTACTAAATCGAAGCTGTATGCGAGTAGTTCTGTGTATATGTAGGCTGTCGTAACTTATTTCGTAACTGTACACTTATGTTTGCTTTAAAAATGTCGCAGTTAGGTACGTCGCGAAAACGACCAATGGCAGACACAATTAGAAACTTTATAATGGACATGCTGGACTTAATTTTTGATGGCGTTAAAATTCAATGTCTAGTTTGTAAAATCCCTTTAATGTGTTGGTCCAGAAACCATTGTCAACGTCACATCGAAAGCGAACAGCATTCTTCTGCAAAAAGTGGCATACGAGACCAAGAAAAATTTACATTTGATTTATGTGTTACTCTTATTTTATGTAATCTATCGTTTCGTTTACTAGACAAAGAAGCATTTGTCTCCTTCTGGAATAAATATGCGGACTGTAAATTACCTAGTCGGACATCGATACGAAATGTACTGCCATTTGCTCGTGAACATATAGAAAAAAGAATGAAAATGGAATTGAAAGATAAAAAACTGTGGTTGTGTGTGGACGAAACAACAGATCGTCAAAAACGTTCTGTCGTTAATGTAATAGTACGTACAATGGAACCACATCGACCGTCATCCTCCTTCTTACTTGCTTCCAAGAGAGTTATAAATTGTACTGCCAATGAGATTTTAAAGATGGTGTTGAACTCATTGAACAGATTTGAAGTTTCAACTAAGCAATTTTTAATGTTTATGAGCGATGGTGCCGCAAACATGCGTTCTGTGGGCCCATCCCTTAAAGAACACAGTGGTAACTTCTTACATGTAACACGTAAGATCCATACTCTAAATTTTGCGGCACAAACGATTCCTACATGTTTTCCATGCATTGATTGCTAATACAAAGGCAGTGTTTCTAAAGTCCCCGAAACGTACCCGACTATTTCACAAATTGTGTCCTGATTTATCTAAACCACCACAGCCGATTGTTACACGTTAGGGAACATGGTTGCAGGCTGTGTTTTACTACAACAAATATTTTGATCAAGTAAAGAAGGTAGTATTAAAATCCAATCCGACAGAAGCTGCAGCAATCAAGAAAAGCCAGGAAATATTTCAAGATAGTCAGGTTAAAAGAGATTTACAAATTATTCACAACAATTACTTCGGACTAGCGGAGGGAATAGAAAAATTACAAAATGTTTCGATGTCGCTAGTGGATTCTGTTCAAATTGTGAATGATGTTCACGCACGGTTACGCGCTATAGAAGGCGAAACAAATTGGTGTGTAATACGAAAATTTGAAAGTGTTTTAGAGAAAGACTCCGATTTTCTTAAATTAAGACAAATTTGTGAAGGTGCGTGTGAAGATGCATTAAGTTGTTTCAAAGATTATTTTAAATATGCAAATATAATATCGCTAGATGTCGAACGGTCGTTTTCGGCATTAGAAAACATTTATTTCGCACGTCGTACTCACTTGACTGAAACAGCTGTGGAAACATATCTAATGATTCAAATATTTAACAGATGTTACACAGTTTGTGATTTCACGGAAGACTTTTAAAATGATAAGTGTTTCAGCACGTTTTATAATTTATTCCTTATCTTCTATTTTATGTGTAAACTTTTATGCGCTCGCCACGCCTCTTGTGTTACCGCATATTTTCCAGGTTACTGACGAGTCATGGAAAAAACTGTGGCCCAATGTAAATGAACTGCTTAAAGCAAATGAGAATGAAGAATCTATTCCGTTAACTTGTTTACAACATAGATTATTAGATTTTCAGAAGACTGAAAAAAGTACTTCTTTCTGTGTTAGGCTGCAAACTATTCAGACTATCCTCGTACCTATGCCCTAGCATCGTGTAACAAAAGGTATCAACTGAAATTATTCTATTGGAGGTTAAGTTTTTACTTCTTAGATATACATTTTAGAGATCTTATTGTGTAATCGTTATTATTGTAAAAAGACAAAACGTCTAGGTCCCAAAATGGTTACAATAACCAGGGTTCATTGTAGTAAACATTTACTTCAGAAATGCATTGAATATTGCCGAAACGTTGGTTAATTATCATCTTAATCATATAGTCTACATATCTTGCAAATTTATACCGAAATTTAAATTTAATTTCATTCTTGTGAACATTTGAACATTAGTAGCAGTATAAAAACAAAATAAAAGTATTTTTCCTCATTCTAGAGAAAATCATCTATAGCAAATTGTAAAGCACGTTGCAATGACTTGAACAACAACAACATAGTTTTGTATTTAAATAAACGTGCGTGCAACTAAAATGGTTGTTTGTTAATATCATCTTTCTTCAACAAGCAAGTGCTATTCTAATCTCCACAAATTACTATAAATTTTACGCTCGACCTACATATTATTTCAATAAATGAGGTAAATAGAAAAATACTATCTATTGGCAAATTATCAAAATTATTGGAAGGTATGTAAAAAATATAAAAAAATAATGACTGTTTGGTGTTATTTATAAATGTCGCTACAATTACAAGTCCACATATCAACACGTGTATGTCAAGTAAATAATCTACTATCACAATATGTTATTTCTGTATCGTTAGATATACGCATACACTATAATGCAAAAGTTTTTGAAAAAAATAGCATCTAGAATAAAGCATTCGTGGAGTAGTTCTATCTCATCTTATCCTTCTTTTCTTCATAGTTTATAAAACTTTTTGTAGGTCAATATTTTTCTTCATATATTTCTGCCTTCAAAATTGTTTTTCAACGCGTGTCAAAGCAGCATTCACGCAGAGAAACGTTAACTTGCATCGAGATTGTCCGCCTGAATTCAAGACAATTACTGTTTGCTTTAATTATCCACAATACAATAACTGTTTGAAATCAAAAGAAATATTTTCTTAGCGTTTTTTTCTCCGCTTAAGGTAAGTATATACTTGTAATGAAATAATTGTATTTCGTTGTTTAAGACATTTGTTAACTTGATTCAAGAAAATCTTGCAGAAAGCGATTCTTGGTATAAGTAAATGGCCGTTATACTAACCTAGGCAAATATGTTACCCCATATTTGTCTAGAGACATGGCGAGCGCATAAAAGTTTACACATAAAATAGAAGGTAAGAAATAAATTATAAAACGTGCTGAAACACTTACCGTTTTAAAAGTCTTCCGTGAAATCACAAACTGGGTAACATCTGTTAAATATTTGAATCATTAGATGTGTATGTTTCCACAGCTGTTTCAGTCAAGTGAGTACGACGTGCGGAATACATGTTTTTTAATGCCGAAAACGACCGTTCGACATCTAGCGATGTTATATTTGCATATTTAAAATAATCTTTGAAACAACCTAATGCATCTTCACACACACCTTCACAAATTTGTCTTAATATAAGAAAATCGGAGTCTTTCTCTAAAACACTTTCAAATTTTTGTATTACACACCAATTTGTTTCGCCTTCTACAGCGCATAACTGTGCGTGAACATCATTCGCAATTTGAAGAGAATTCACTAGCGAAATCGAAATATTTTGTAATTTTTCTATTCCCTCCGTTAGTCCGAAGTAATTGTTGTGAATAGTTTGTAAATCTCTTTTAACCTGACTATCTTGAAATATTTCCTGGCTTTTCTTGATTGCCGCAGCTTCTGTCGGATTGAATTTTAAAACTACCTTCTTTACTTGATCAAAATATTTGTTGTTGTAAAACGCAGCCTGCAACCATGTTCCTCAACGTGTAACAATCGGCTGTGGTGGTTCAGGTAAATCAGGACACAGTTTGTGAATTAGTCGGGTACGTTTCGGGGACTTTAGAAACACTGCCTTTGTACTAGCAATCAATGCACTTACTAGTTTCACACGTTACATGTAAGAAGTTACCACTGTGTTCTTTAAGAGATCGGCCCAAAGAACGCATGTTTGCGGCACTATCACTCATTAACATTAAAAGTTGCTTAGTTGAAATTTCAAATTTGTTCAATGAGTTCAACACCACCTTTAAAATCTCATCGGCAGTACAATTTATAACTCTTTTGGAAGCAAGTAAGAAGGAGGATGACGGTCGATGTGGTTCCATTGTACGTACCATTACATTAACCACATAATGTTTTTGACGATCTGTTGTTTCGTCCACATACAACCACAGTTTTTTATCTTTCAATTCCGTTTTCATTCTTTTTTCTATATGTTCACCAGCAAATGGCACTACATTTCGTATCGATGTCCGACTAGGTAATTTACAGCCCGCATATTTATTCCAGAAGGAGACAAATGCTTCATTGTCTAGTAAACGAAACGATAGATTACATAAAATAAGAGTAACACATAAATCGAATGTACATTTTTCTTGGTCTCGTATGCCACTTTTTGCAGAAGAATGCTGTTTGCTTTCGATGTGACGTTGACAATGGCTTCTGGACCAACAAATTAAAGGGATTTTACAAACTAGACATTGAATTTTAGCGCCATCAAAAAATAAGTTCGGCATATCCACTATAAAGTTTTTAACTGTGTCTGCCATTGGTCGTTTTCGCGACGTACCTAACTGCGACATTTTTAAAGCAAACATAAGCGTACAATTACGAAATAAGTTACGACAGCCTACATATACATAGAACTACTCGCATACAGCATCGATTTAGTACTGACGCTGTGAACGCGTGAAATAAATAATCGCCGACTCCGCACCACATATCTACTACACTGATTATAGCCGCTGTTTGCCCAGATTAGTTATAACACAAAACACTATTTTCTTAAGGATAGTAAATAGTTTTCTTAATTCCAGAAAGCGTTTAGGTATTGTTCATAAATCAATAGTTTCATTTTCTTAAAGTAAAGCATTTATTTACTTAGAATTCTTGAAATGCATATTATTTATATCCACATTATTAATTGCACTTACCTTGTTTAAAACAGTACGACATATCCGCACATAATGCAGTAAATTATTCACATTGTGATTTTAAAAAGGTTAAAATAGAGGTTTTTATCTAGAGAATAATGTTCAAACAAAAGTGAACTTAATGTAGAAGTACACATGAAAAAGGTGCCTAGAAACAATAACCGAGATGATGCTAATATAAATAGCTCCTGGTATTGATGGAATCACTACAGGCAAAAACAATATGAGAAGAGAAAAACATTAAAGCTTCTTGCTCCTGGTCGCATTCCTCTTACATCTCTCAGTTTATGCCACTAATCTTCAAAAACTGCAATTGAAATATTTCCTGGCGACACTTAGTTCCAGTAGTTATTAGTCATGCCGTCCTAGATAATAGTGACGGAACCAAAATACATATACAATACTTACCTATATAATGATATAATTTTTAACGTACAATGTTTAATAAACATTTTCAAAAGATACCGGTTAATGTAATATTTTTTTCTTTTTGTTACCATTTACCACGTGTACTAATTTAACTATAATTTTAATAATATAATAATAACTATAATTAAACTACATAAAAAAATCCCTATTTAATTACATCATTAAAGAAATAATTGAATTGTGCTGTAACCTATTAAAAAAAAAACTTTTTCATTAGTTTATTCACTTGCTCCTAATTGTAATTATTAACTTTAGGTTTTTTTTCCACTATTGTAATTTTTCCTTTATTGGATATCCTTGTAGCTGGCCTAATGTGTGTTTTGAACACGAAACCGGTCGCCTAATTTCTCAATAGAACTTTGTGAAATCTAGACCATTTTTTCATTCCTACCTTTAATATGAATATTTTCTTAATTTAAAACTAAATGATTTACTTGGAAGAAACATTTTTCTATCTTGGATTTTCTTGATTTCCTAACTCTAAGAAAATATTTATTTAATCCAAATAAAATTTCAAGAAAATTATTTTCTTATATTATACATTTTTATAGTCATGAAATAAAAATATTTTCTTGAATAGAGACTGATTTTTGCAAGAATATCTATTTTCTTGATACAAGCAACCATTTCTATGCGTGTACGCGCTACATAAAAGAAAAAGATTAGAGTGGACCAGAATACATACCAATTGGTCATTAGAAGCTTGGAGAAAAGTTTTATAGACCGAAGAATCCAAGTAAGAAGTGTTTGGTTCTATACGCCGGACTTTTGTCAGATCTGCTGCAGAAAAAATTGCACCACTGTAAAGCATGGTACGGCTCCGTTATGATCTGGGGATGTTTCTGTCTATCTGGGCTAGGTGGCTACAGAGACATCTTCAAATACAATCCTGTGTCATCTGATCTGCGATTAATCGGCGAAAACTTTATAAAGATGCAAGATAACGACCCAAAGCATCTAAATTATGTAAAGCATATCTCTAAGAAGAGGAACATAATGGAGTGTTAACAAAAAATATGGTTTGGCCGCCGCAATCACAAGATCTTAATCTGATCGAACTTTTGTGGGAAAAACTCGAATGGGAGGTCCGTGATAATAGATGCTGAAACTCTTAGAAAATTAGTGCCTCACCTACTCCGATGTTACCCCAGTATAGTTTCATTTTTATAATATTTATCAAAACTATAGGATCAATCTTCATTAAATTAGGAGTGATTCCAAACTTATGGCCTACAGTAGATGCGGCTGAATGATATCCTTCTGCAACTTTCACAATGCGAGTCTTCTCTCTTCAGTGGTATAACTTATGGAACTTGGAGAATGTGAAGCCAACATAAAACAAAATTATTTATAGTTTATTTCAAATTATAAGAATATAACTGTAGACTTACAAGACCTTTAATACTATTATTGCACCTTCTGAGACGATAATAACCTGGCAATGCATATTGAATCTAGGGGCCGTATTGACTATAAATTACGGCCCTATAAAATAATTATATGTTTATGTATATATATTTTACAAACAGTATAAATTTACATAGTAGGCAATTCGATGTTACAAGTAATTAAAGAATTTACATATTAAATGAGATTTAAATGGAAAAACAGGTAGTTACGCATATCGCACATCATAATTCCATTTCTATTCAATTCACTTAAATTTTGTCATTACGGTCCTCAGCAGTTTGTTTGCGTATCCAGGTAGTTATTACCGCAGGTGGTGCAATAACAGCATTTAAGCCGTTCAAAGTTATATTCTTATAATTTGAAATAAACTATACATCGAATTCTACAAGAGTGGGGTAAGAACAGGATTTAATTTTGTTCTTTTTTGTAATTGTAATGCGTAATTTCATCTTGGTGGTACAAGCTGTCTATATCTCTAACCTCAATGAGCTCGTTATCTCATTTTGTGCACCTGAACGAATTAAGGTGGTAAAAATGTGCAGTTGGTGTAAAAAGCCCTATAACGCAAAAGAACAACATAATTTTTTATTTGTGTTTGTTTTCAGAAAAGTGTTAAACCGTTAGACATGTTATGCTGCCGAAATTTTACGTATATACACCTCGACTTACCCCAGCGCATTCTTTCTGTCCTCCTTACGTTTCTACCTTTGTTTAATCTCCTGTGTTATGCTCCATCGATATTATTTCATTTTAATTATTAATATCCAATATCTTCATGAAATTTAAAATGTTTATGCTCTCTCGCGATTTCAACCGAAAATTACGTTACACCACTGATATTGCTGCATTTAACACTATATCTTTTGGAAAATTATTATTTCAACCAAATAAAATAAAATCAATTCCATAAATTGCTCGCATACCGAATTTATTTATATTTCCTTCCTAGAGCTCGTTTTTTTGCGCAACGGAATTTAAAAATTACCGCCGTAAAAATTTGTTTAGATTGCCCTAAATTCCCCAAAACCCAAGAGGTAAACAAACACTTGACGTTACGAATAACGCAATAGTGACAGTTAAAAAAGAAGCATCGATCGCCTGAAAAGGGAAATCAGGTATAAACATTTATGCATTTCGAAATGCCGCAAAATTTACGAAACGTTGACTGAAAAAGAAAATGTGCCAAAAATAAATGCGGTATGTACTCAGTGCTATAGGTGAGGTGTAAGTGTAACATTGTACGTTGGCACACGTGGGTAGAACAGCCGCTTGTACGTGTAGTTAGGCAATATTTTGAAAGTAGATTAGACTTTTTCATTCTAGAAAATGATTCATTTAAAGCATTTTTGTTTGAATGCCTTTTTGTCTTAAATTTTAATCACGATTCTGTTTTAAATATACATACTATATATTGTACAATTATAAAATTTTTGTTTTGATAGTATTCTTCTGGTACTTAACTCATAACTTTATATTATATACATATATACTATATATTTTCACACATAAAACATAACAGCGCACACATAAAAGCGCTTTCCTCTTTAAAACTAGTTTATTCCAATACATACACGCAGAGAAATGGTTCCTTGCATCAAGAAATCCGATTTGCTTGTAAAAATTAGTTTCTATTCAAGAAAATGTTTAATATAAGAACATACTTTCTTGAAATTTAATTTGTATTAAATAAATACTTTCTTGGGGTTAGAAAATCAAAAAAATCCAAGACTGAAAAATGTATCTTTTGAAAATGTTCATGAAACGTTGTACGTTCAAAGTTATATCATTGTATGAGTAAATATGGCATCTGTATTCCGGTTTCTGTTGCTACTTTCGAGGGCAGCACGACTATATCCCTTGGCACTAGGTGGCGCCAGGAAACATTTCAGTGCTGTTTTTGAAGATTAGTGGCATGGGAGAGATGAACAGGAATGTGGACAGGAGTAAAAAGCGTTCATGCTTTTCTCTTCACATTGTTTTTTGATGGGAAGTGATTCCATCAATACTATGAGTATATCAGCATTACCTTGGTTGTTGTTTCTAGGCACTTTTTTCATGTGTACTTCTACATTAAAGTTCATTTTTGTTTGAACATTATTCTGTAATAACCTACCTTAGCTTTTTTTAAATTACAAACAATGAGAATAATTTAAGTAAGAAGCAGTTAATAAGTAAATAAATGATTTATTTTAAGAAAATGACACTGTTAATTTATGAACAATACCTAAACGCTTTCTTGAATTAAGAAAACTATTTACTATTCTTAAAAAGATATTGTTTCGTATTATAACATAACGGCCATTTACTTACACTAAGAATCCCTTTCTTCAAATTTGCTGCAAGATTTTCTTGAATCAAGTTAACAAATATCTTAAACTAAGAAATACAATTATTTCATTACAAGTATATACTTCTCTTAAGGGGAGAAAGAAACACTCAGAAAATATTTCTTTTGATTTAAAAAAATTATTGTATTGTGGATAAACGAAACGGTAATTGTCCTGAATTGAGGCGGACAATCTTGATACAAGTAAACATTCGTTATAAATGGTTACAAAACTTACTCTCCTCAATAATTCCCTTTTAAAATTGTACTTATTTAGTTACATTTCGTTGTATCCAGTTTTGCCAATCTGACAGGGTCGGTAAGTTAGGAATCTTACCAAGACATTTGCATGGTTATTTTGAAGTTATCCACCGCAATGTATAAGGACGACTTAATCCTAATAAAATATGTGTACATTTGCTTTCATGAATGATTGTAGAGTTTGTTAAAAAGGTGGTACCGGATGGCAGTAGCGTAGCAGTAGCGGCGTGGGTAGGGGTAATTTTCAACTCATAGTCGATCTCAACAATACCGCGAGAGAGTTCAAAGCGACAGTACGTTGCACGCCGCTTGCCAAATAAGTACGCGGAGGTGGGACGCCCAAAAGGTGTAACGTTCCCTTCGAATGTGAATAAATCTCAGGCATTTCCCTAGATTAGAATATAGAAGTCCGCATAGTTATTGCACAATATGCAATAGCATATTGTGCTAAGTCGCGATAGGCTTGAATGTAGAAAACATTGTAAAAGTAAACGTCATGCGTTGAATTTAAGAAACAGTATACCATACTGGCAATTTTTATATGACTTTATTTTTATGTTAAGTGTGTGCAACATCCCACAACATCTAGTATCTAATGAACACTTTCGTCTTTTTTGGGCTAGGTACGTTTCCTCATGGAAGCTGCCAACATCTATGCAATTACGATACAATTAGCCACGTGTACAAGGTACAGAGTAAAGGAATGTATAAAAGACGAGTTGAGAAATAAGAAAATCTGCCTATGTGTGGATGAAACAACTGATGCTCAGAAACACAGTGTCATTCATGTTGTACTGTATCCGAAATTACCAACACCAGCCTGTACTAACGCGATAGGGAACATGGCTCCGGGCAGTATCTTACTATCAGAAATATTTTTCATAAGTGAAAAATGTCATCTTGAAACTTGATTCAAATGATTCTGCAGCAGTTCGAGATAGTCAGCAACTTTTTTCCAATTCAGACGTTCAACAACAAATAGATGAAATTTCCATGAACTATTCTGAAGTTGCACAAGCTATTGAGCAATTAGAAAACAGTCACTTACCTGCACGAGACGCACTAAATTGCATAAACAATTTGCAAGCCGCTCTTGAAAACTTGATGAACACTATACGAGTCGATGTTGCTCAAAAATTTGGTGCAATTTTAACGAAACATCCTGATTTACAAAAGGTTCGGTCTATAACTGAAAATCAAGAGTGCCCAGATGAGGAAAAGGAATATCTGACATTTGCAAATCTTACTTCACTCGATGTCGAACGATCATTTTCGAAGTATACGACAACGTATTCACAACACCGTCGACGGCTGAATAAATCGACAATGGAAGCGTTGCTGATGTTGCAATTCTACGCAGCTTACCAGGGCGGTTGCCAATTGCCACAGTGGACATCAAGACGACAGGAAAGGGTAACAATATTATTTTTCACTAATATTGTATATTACGTACCTACTTTTATGCGGTGCGCCACTGCCGGTACCACCTTTTTAACAAACTCTAATGATTGCACATCTTTAGCGTTCTCATCAATACTTTGCAATCAGCTTGTAGATCTTTCATGTCTTTCATCTCAATAATGTATGTGGACATTTTAATCTGGCCATATTTTTTACGTTTTATTATTTGACGGCATCAGTCACGGGTCGTCTACTTAACGGTATTAAAGCAAAGAATATAGTTTTATAAAACATTAAGTGATACTTCTATACAGGGTGATCAAAATTTACGATACACTATTAGTATTTTTGGAATACCATTGAATAACGTATTTCTGTAAAAAATCCATTATATTTTTAAATATGAAATGCTGTCCAATTTCTGATATATAATTGTATTGCAAGCATACATGTTTTAAAATATTTTGAATCTTATGCAAACTCATTAATTTACACAACCTGACATTTTCGAACTAATAGGTAGAATTTGCGGCTATGCGGAACCAATGCGTTGGCTTTTACCTCAAATTAGTGATGCAAATGAATGGAGTAGCTTACGATCATCAATTAATATTCAAAAGAATTAATGTACTTAACGGTTTAATGCCATGTAAATCAGATGGATATGGGAACACCTATCTAAAGTAACAGTTTTGGAAGAACATTTATCATTTTTGCAAATATGCAAAAATATTTCGCATTGTAGAACTACAGAATTAGGCAAAATCAACATATTCATGTATGCACATATGTGTATATCGTTCTGAAAACGAGCATATGTATTAATTGTAATCTTTCACACAGAGAAATGGTTTTTTGTCAAGTTAACAAATGTCTTAAATAAAGAAATACAATTATTTCATTACAAGTATGTATATACTTCTCTTAAGCGGAAAAAGGAACGCTAAGAAAATATTTGTTTTGATTGAAAACAGTTGTTGTATTGCGAAAAATTGAGACAGTAATTGTCTTGAATTAAGGCAAACAAGTAAACGCTTCTCTGCGTGTACAATTCGTATCTTTGCGGAAGTATATACCAAACGTTTGTTAGCATTCAAACATGTTCCAATGATAACATGCGTTTTATATACCCTATACACTTCAATCTTGGGAATATTACCATATACGGTCATGATTACCACTGAATAAACTTCCTTCAATGCAATTGTACCGCTTTGATAGTTATTAGAGTTGCTCAATAGCGCCAACGGGCAGTGGCGGAGGTTCGATACAACCCTCAGTATAACTGCGAGTCTCAACCAGATCTGTTGTGTATACATGTACGCTGCCGTAAATACTATTTCGTAGTTCTACGTTTGTTTTAAAAATGTTGCCTACGTCGCGAAAACGACCAATGTTGGACAAAGTTACAGAATTTATAGCAGAAATGCCTGACCTAACTTATGATGGCGTTAAAATTCAATGTGTAGTTTGTAATATCACAGCATTCTTAAAAAAAAAATTGCACACGACACTATGATAAATTTAAATTTAATTTATGTGTTACCTTTATTGCATGTAATCTACCGTTTAATTTACTAGACAAGGAAGCATATGTCTTCTTTTGGAATAAATATTCGGACTGCAAATTACCAAGTCGGGCATCGTTACAAAGAATTGTGCCATCCGCTCGTGAGCATGTTGAAAAAAGAATTAAATCGGAGTTGAAAGATAAAAAACTGTGGTTATGTGTGGACAAAACAACAGATCGTAAAAAACACTCTGTGGTTAATGTAATGGTACGTACAATGGAACCACATCAATCGTCACCTTCATTTCTATTAGCTTCCAGACGAGTACAACAATGTACTGCCGAAGTAATGTCAAAGTGTTAAATACGTTGGAAAAGTTTGAACTTTCAACAAACCAACTGTTGATGTTTATGAGTGATGGTGCCGCAAACGTGCTTTCTGTAGGCCGGTCTCTTAAAAAACATTGTGCTAACTTGTTACATATTACGTGTAAAATTCATGCTTTCAGTCATGTGGCAGATAGTATGAGAAAATGTTATCCTGAGGTAGACGCTTTAACACCGCATACAAAAGCAGTGTTTGTCAAATCCCCAAAACGTATTCGCAAATTTCACAGACTTCACCAGAACCTATTCTTACACGTTGGGGAACATGGTTACAGGCCGCGTTTTATTATCATGAATATTTTGAGAATATTAAGAACGTGGTTTTACAATTCGATCCAAAGGAAGCTGCGGCTATCAAGGAAAGCCAGTCGAAATTTCAAGATAGTCAGGTTAAAACGGATTTAAAAACTACTCAGAACAATTACTTCGGATTAGTGGAGGCAATAGAAAAATTACAAAATCCTTCGGTGTCGTTAGTGGAATCTCTGCAAATAGTGCAACATGTTCACGCACAGCTATGCGCGGTAAAAGACGCAAGAAATGTTTGTGTTCTAGAAAGGTTTGAAAGTGTTTTAGAGAAATATTCTGATATTGGCACATTAAGGCAAATTTGTGAAGGTGCGTCAACAGAACCGTTAAGTTGTTCCAAAGATTACTTTAATTACGCAAATATAACGTCACTAGATCTAGAACATTCGTTTTCTGCATAAACACACTTTTTTCTCACGCCGCACTCGGTTTGCTGAAACAACTGTGGAAACATATCTAATATATAGATAGCTTATTTCATTTTTTATACCATTTTAAGTTATTTTCAATTTTTGTAATAAATTATTAGGTGTTGCATTTTCGTTTTCAAGCAGTGTACTCTAAAGAAATTATCGGTATGCCCCGGCATTCAAGTTCAGAAGCATCTGATTTGTACATATGTATTTAGCGTTGTTACATATTACGATATTAAATGTCAATATTCCCATAAATAATAAATAAATGATTCAACAATTTACTACGTCTAAACCGTCTGCTATTAACTTGATATGTAAGCAATATTACCGCGCTTAGAGAACATTCACTTGCTGAAACCCAAAAAGAAACAATTACATAACACATTATTTAAACTTCAAATGTATCTCTTATGTATATTGCAGACTGGGCCCGCGGTAGTACTTTCGAAAAACAACCTTCAATATATTACAATAAAGATCGCATGGAAATTTACAACGGATTTTGTGACCATATAGGTACTTAAGGTACGAGAAAATGATGTGTGATGTCTTAATTTATACCTATGTATTCGCGTAGCAAACAGGCCATAAACAACATTGAAATATTGAGAAAATATGCAGTGGATAAATAGGATATGGAAACCATTGTTAATCATACAAGATTTCTGGAAAAGTTGTAGAAAGTAATAGAAATAATTATATTGCAGTACATAGTTCTTTGCTTAATGACTTGTAACGACATTATTATATATATTTTAGCGTTAATATTTTGAATTAACATTTATTATTTGTTTTCTTATACGTTTTCACTAAAATCAGTACTATCATTGTTAGTTACTTCGTTAATTACGTTCTTCCACCATAAACAGGAAGCCTTATAAATTATACATTAAATGTAACAGTCTTTCGGTTCAAGTGAAATAAGCCTTGTTATATAACAAAATATTCATAGTTTAAGCTTTTATATTATTCGATCAAGAGCTATGTAGCTTTAAGTACTCAATCGTCTTTGTTTCTCACGTTGTATATCACCCAGACTCTATCAGCCAGGATACCTAGCATGTGAATAACGTACAACGAAAATAAAATGGGCCCAAACAACATTCCTGAAGCACACCCAATGTCACTGGCAAGACATATGATGTTCTCTTACATCTTACAATTTTAACGTTTGTGAAATAGATTTGGACATATTGATGATAATAAGATATGTGCTGAACCATTTGGAAGCAGCTCCCCGAATTCTACACTGTTACACATAAAGTCGGCATCATATACATACAGGAACGCCGATTATCCGAGTCGCGTTTATTCGAGGTCCGGATTAACCGAGCCGATTCAGACATTTCGAGGTACGGGCGTCGGTCGATGCTCTACAGTAACCGAGTTTATCGTCGGGGAATCCCTGGTCATTTGCGCCGATCTTAAGGGAACCTCCCGTTAGGATTCTAGACTGTATTGGTGTGTTACGTACTAGTTAGTACTTTAACTTGTTTGGAGTGTCACGTTGTGTGCTAGTAATTGTGTACGTTTGCCATATTATGACGGAACAAAACAAGCGAAAAAGAATCGTTGTACCCATCGAAGAAAAATTGAAAGCCATTAGG
This sequence comes from Dynastes maya, assembly GCA_029619315.2. Classification (NCBI taxonomy): domain Eukaryota; kingdom Metazoa; phylum Arthropoda; class Insecta; order Coleoptera; family Scarabaeidae; genus Dynastes; species Dynastes maya. The sequence goes on along the minus strand of JAROYE020000003.1, from coordinate 19,364,217 downwards.
AGAGTAGAAGCAGGTGAAACAATTAAAGTTGTAGCACGAGATTCACTGTGTTCTTTAAGAGATCGGCTCAAAGAACGCATGTTTGCGGCACCATCACTCATATACATTAAAAGTTGCTTAGTTGAAACTTCAAATTTGTTCAATGAGTTCAACACCACCTTTAAAATCTCATCGGCAGTACAATTTATAACTCTTTTGGAAGCAAGTAAGAAGGAGGATGACTGTCGATGTGGTTCCATTGTACGTACCATTACATTAACCACAGAATGTTTTTGACGATCTGTTGTTTCGTCCACACACAACCACAGTTTTTTATTTTTCAATTCCGTTTTCATTCTTTTTTCTATATGTTCACGCGCAAATGGCAGTACATTTCGTATCGATGTCCGACTAGGTAATTTACAGTCCGCATATTTATTCCAGAAGGAAACAAATGCTTCTTTGTCTAGTAAACGAAACGATAGATTACATAAAATAAGAGTAACATACAAATCAAATGTAAATTTTTCTTGGTCTCGTATGCCACTTTTTGCAGAAGAATGCTGTTTGCTTTCGATGTGACGTTGACAATGGCTTCTGGACCAACACACTAAAGGGATTTTACAAACTAGACATTGAATTTTAGCGCCATCAAAAATTAAGTCCGGCATGTCCGCTATAAAGTTTTTAACTGTGTCTACCATTGGTCGTTTTCGCGACGTACCTAACTGCGACATTTTTAAAGCAAACATAAGCGTACAATTACAGCATCGATTTAGTACTGACGCTGTGAACGCGTGAAATAGATAATCGCCGACTCCGCACCACATATCTACTACACTGACTGTTACCGCTGTTTGCCCAGATTAATTATCATCTTTTTAAGTACGAATCTAGTCTCTTTTTCATAGCGTACTCTAAGACTTTAGAAACAGCTGATAATAAATGATCTATAATTTTGCATTAGAGCTGAATCTTAATGACAGAACTGCAACTGTTTTAAGTTCGCCGGGAAAACTCCCCGCCCAAAAGACCTATAAGTAATTAGTTCCAGAATTAGATCCTTAAATTTCTGCAACAACACGTTTGTAATTCCATCGGGATCCTAACAGGGATTTTTATTAAACAAAAAAAATAGGTTTAATATCTTAACTTCCTCATAACTAAGTAAAATCATTGACATGACCTTAACGTAACACTGCTTCCAATGTTAGGTCCTGCTGAAACCATTTTCACGGTGCCATACATACAAGTTTTATCAAAGCTTTACGTCTTGGTCAATAAAAATTCGGTAAAAACTGCCAGTATCTTATTCAACCTCACAAGTTTTGTTTTATACCTAGTATATATGTGTCAGTCATGTTGTTATAGAAAAAAAATAAAAACTGTTCTCTATTTATTAGCAGAATTAAAACTAATTTTTCAAAATTTGAAGCTGAAACCTGACTGAGGCTTGCTTATACATTCAGACTATTGCTGCAGCTTTTTTCTATAATTTGGCGAGTCATACCTGTGCCAGTTTGAAAACTTAAACTTATTAAGTTCCGGTTTTAGTGTTTTCTATGTTAATTTTGCACATCAAATATTAAAGCAACAAGATCAATTATTGCATTAAACAATTACTAGCACTTACAACAAAACTGTCACACTTCACCATTACTATAAAGCCGTTCGTTTAATATAATCATTTATCATTTTTTGACTGCAAGCAAAAGATAATCGAATTTAGCAATACAATTATTAGCTTATGATTTCGATCGCAGTTAGCCGCTGATTAGTGATTACAATGCCAACCCGATCATAATGTCAATAATCTCGAGTGCGTGTACCAAAGCCTTTAATCGTTCAAGGCCGCAAAAACACCTCGTTTGCCATTGTAATTGCCAGAAATAGAAGGAATGTGTGTTTATCGAAAAGTATAAATCGCCCATAACAATACTTTTAAGACGTTTGATCTTATCAAACCTGAAGCACAATGTTTGGAGATAATAGTTATACTTTGATGAAGCGTGTGCATGTCTAGAATGTAAAATTTCTCATGTTTCAAAGTACAAAAGTTCAAATTAATTTGTTGATTCATTCTACCAAATTGTAAGCTAAATTTCTGTACTAAAAGTTCCAGGTGTACAGGCCATACAATCGTGGGCCGCTATATACAGGTTGTTTATTAAAGATACGGCAAAAATCCAAGGGGTTATTCCATGAACTATTCTAAGAATATTTTGTACTTTTATGATTTTTGAAAAACTTCTTTGTTTCGAAGATAGAGGGCGAGAAAAATTTTCGACAAAACCAATTTTGATATTTTTGAAATTATTAATCTAGCCGAAATAAAAATATGGCACTGAACTTTGGCGAAGCAAGGGCTTTCGCTTCACAATTCGTCCGTGAAGGCCAGCTTTTTGCAGTCGGCGTTTAACCGTGGACACGCTAATCGGCTTCGGAAGTACAATATTAATTTCTGCAGCGATTTCTGGAGCTGTTTTTCTTCTATTTCACTTGCTGGACACCACGACTGCAATATCTTGGGCTGATGTTGTCGCCCTTGGTCAACCACTTCTTACTTTATTTAGAAAACTGCAACTTTCACTGTATTTTTTGATGTTATAATCAATAGTAGATGGATTTAAATGTAATTTTCCAACAACTTGACGATTGCTTATGCCTAAGTTATGTTGTGCTGCTATCACAGCACGCGTTTCAACACTAATTTCTTTCCTTTTCGACATGTTTTAAAATTTTAAACGAAATTACAAACATTATTCGTTAAGAGATGCTACTAACATGGAACGATAACTGACCGTAATTTAAAAGCATTACTTCAAATGGCTTTATTATAGCTTCATGGTTCATAGTAAAATTACCAACTGTTACATTTTTCCTGAAATTTTAAGAAATACGCTCTTTGTTGTCGCTACCACCTCTCATACAGATAAAAGAAGTAAATAGACCGATATTATTTAATGAATTTAAGTGAACCTTACTGATTATTAGCATACTATTCGATAATGCTGGAATGTATCTCCTAAATATATTCTTTGTATACAAAAATCTAAAATCCAAGGGTGTCCAAATACTTATGAGCGGTAGTGTATTATTTTAAGAGACAGAATACAAGTTTAAATTCAACAATGTTGCTAAATTTTGTTCTGGCCAATGACCAAGCAAAAGATTTCGATTATTTTCAAATCTTACTGAGTTATATCAGAAAGTGAAATTCACGACATTACGTTTTTAGCTTACATCATTGCAATTCGAAAATAAGTTTCAGATTTTATGTAGAATATGATGGATTTATTTACTTTTTGCTCCAACTGCGATCCGAGGTTCGTCATGCAAGTTCGTCGAACCACGGACCGTGTAACCGGGCCTTTACCATGCTTTAAAAAATGTTCAGATCCAAAGCATTGTTACCCGTTTTGTTTCCATATAAATACTTCATTTTTTATGCGTTTATCGTCCATCCGCTATAACTTGGTAATTTCGAAATTTTGCCTATATGCCAAAAACATATGAATTCATACTGGTATCTTTCCCGAATTTGAACGAAGTTAATTTTATTTGATTCGTTTCTGCTTTATAAGGTTATATCGTTAGTAATATGGAGCAATTTATATTATTGTCGATATACATGCTCATATGAATATAGGTGCAAATATTTCTGCAAAATCTATTATTTCGAAACGGAAATATATTTTTTTAATATTTTTATTTATTTATGAAATTTAGATTAATACATCTGAGTAATAGGTAGTTCCAACATACTTCTGTTCATAAACAAAAGTTTAACCTTAACCACCTCTACAGACCTGGTGTACGTACATACATTATGACTTTATTAGAGACCCAATAAGCATATAATTTACAAGAAAAATATTTCTCATCAAAAACGTACGTAGAATTCACTGCCTAAGAAGTATATAAGTAACATAAAGCACTTTTTCATCCAGTAATATGCGTTAGGTATAATTTACTACGAAAGTTCATGTACGAATATTTTAAATTCTCTTTGTAATGGAAAATGTATCGAAAACAGCTTTTCATTAGCTCTTTACAAGTAAAAACATATCATTAAATCAAATATGTGGTTCTATATAATACATAATACAGATTTTACAAAGATGGATATGATGTAATAACAATAACCAAAAATTAATGCTAATATAGCTCATGGTATTGGTGGAATCACTCCCGGTAAAAACAATGTAAGCACAGAAAATAGTACTAACACACGGACATGTTTCTGCCTGCCCGGCGTCATCAGCATGGTTTCGAACGCTATTTTCCGCTACCTACATTGCGTTCACCTCTCTCAATTTATGCATTCCGGTTACTGTCGCCACTTTCTAGGCGGTATGATTGCATCTTTTGGTACCAGGTGGCGCTAGGAAATATTTCAGTGCTGCTTTTGGAAATTAGTGGCATAAACTGAGAGGTGAAGGCAATGAAGGTAGCGGAAAATAGCGCTAGAAACCACGCTGATGACACCCGGTAGGCAGAAACATGCCCGTGCGTTAGCATTATTTTCTCTGCTTACACTGTTTTTGCCGGGAGTGATTCCGCCAATACCATAAGCTAAATTAGCATTTTTTTCATGTATATTTTTAATAATAACAAGTTTATCTTTTAAATGAATAAACTTTTAAGTTCTGAGCAACCTGAGGCGTCCTCCTTTTACAAAGTAACCAAGTGATTATAAACTGAAATGATCTGCAGCTGATGACAAAGTGAACCAACTCAACCGAAATTGAAATGATTAGGTGTTAAGACAAAGAACACATATTTTATTTTATGTAATCACGACGTAACTAACCAGCAAAATAAATGATTACGATTTAAAACTGTTTAGTATCTTAGCAACCCAAAAATACTATAAACAAAATTTACTATGAAACAGTTCACTAAAACCCTTACCACAGTAACTCGTACTGGACGCACGTTTCGATAGCCAAGCTATCATCATCAGCAGTAAAATAGAATTGAATTCAGTTTTACTACTGTTCTATTGAAAATTAACCTTGCAACACTGGTTGCTCACGTGTTTATGGTCAACAGGTGTTTTGTATCTACCAAGTGTAATAAATATGGCTGGATTCTGAAAAAGCGACATCATTTAATTTACCGTTTATCGATTACGAAATGATTTTTGTTGTTGTAACAGTGACAACAACGCCACATGGCTGTTTGAGAGGGCACTTGCATATGATGGGGATCTACAAAGATGAGCCTTTATGTAAACTTTGCAATGAGGAGGAGCTAACGCTGTGCATTCGAAAATAATATGAGGGGCTGTATATTATTTTTGAATGCGCAGCGTTAGCTCAACGCAGATTCGCTAAGCACAATTGAACTACCAATGGAGAAAGATTTACTACATAGGCTCTTAAACCTGATTACGAGAACTAACCTGTTCAAGTAAAACAAAACCGAAGCAGGAATAATACAATAAGCTACTAAGCTTCAGTGTTAGGGATGTAAAGACCAACCCTGCTTTGGTAGGAAAATCAATCGATCAATCAATCGATCAATCGACAACAACGCCAATGCATGGACTAATGTTTTTATTATTTTTCCAAACAACTTTCTCTTTGTTATTTATGTTTATCAATTTCTACTATAATTTTATGTATGCCTATGAATAAAGGTTAAAATTAAATTCTGTAAGTGAAATTAATGAAAGGTAAATATATTAGGTTTGACGGAACACAACATGGCAACAACCCGAATCGTATTGCGCATGGTTGTTTCCGTGTTAGTGAGGTCATTAATTCAGTTGTTAAATTCTTCCTTGGGGGAGAGAGCTATCTTTAAAAACCTGTAATTATAGACAAGATGTAAATTGCAGCTTTATGCATAGAAAAACAACCTCTATCAAATGCGGAAAAAAAAATTGGAAACATGCCCATTGTTTGACAATAATCGAAAGAAAACTATACAGGATAAGAAACATTTAAACAAAAAGTTCAATTGGTAAACAAGATTTGTTGACATAATTCGTACAACAAATTATTATTATCTTGGAAAATATACTTCCTCATTCCATATTTTTAAGCCTTCGCAAACGAGTTTAATGCATATTCGTAAAATAACGGTCGAGTTGAATTGGTTTGTCGGTGTTACAATAATTTTTGGCAGGCACTCTGCTTCGAAATCGCATCAGGAAAATAAAGTAGCCTATGTTACGTTAAATCGCTTCAAAATAATTATTATCCTTGAACCTCCTTCAGCCAATAAACATGTTTTGAATGCGAGAAGGGTTACACGTGGCTATCTCTTATGGAAGCGCATATCTGAAAAAATTGTCTATGCTCTCGCTTGGAGGTGTGTTCTGTGACGTACTACGTTGTTTATTGTTATCATTACAACAGCGTTTATTGCGTAGCATACTTTTGAATTTTTTTTTAACTAGAAGTCGATATCTCGAAAGATATAGTTGTACGACAGCAATACGTATATAACATTCAAAACAATGATATTATTGTAATTGTTTCCTGGAATTTTTTTGATAAAAGTTGAAGTAAATACACAAACAACATAAAAAACATGTCTATTTGAATCCAAGATTTTCTTTTTCAAATGCTTCTTGTGGATATTGAAATCAGAAAAACATTTTTAAAAAGAATTTTATGAAACGGATCCCCAAATCTATATACACAATTTGAGAAAAGATAAACCATATTAATGTGAGGAGAACAATGCAAATTTATTCAATTATACGCTCTACTTATCAGGATGGTATTCAGGGTGAGTCATCACCGCGGGAAGAATATTCATGAGAATGATGGCAGTGTATGGAGAAAATAGTCCGTCCTATTTCCAAGTCAAATATTGGTGCAAGCATTTCAAATGGGGCAGGGAATCCATTCATGATGACCCAAAGTGTGAAAGACCTTTGGAAGCACGAACTGAAGAAATCATCAACAAAGTTGAAGATTTGGTGTTGACTGACCGCTGAATAAAAGTTTCAGTAATTGATAGAGAAATAGGAATATCAGAAACGAGTGTTTTTAAAATTCTACACGAAGACTTGACAATGAGCAAAGTGTCGGCTCGAGTGATTCCCAGGCGGTTCAGTCCCGAACAAAAACTGCAGACGACAAATTTGCGAGGAGAATTTGGCTGCTTTATCCTAATATGAAGACTTCTATAGAATTATAACCGGGGATGAGATTTGGGTACACCACTGGGATCCTCCCATGAAACAAGAGTCCATGCAGTGGATTCTCCACCACCCAAGAAGGCGAAGACGAAATTTTCTGCGGGGAAAGTAATGACAGTTTTCTGGGACGCGGAGGGGATTCTCTTAATTGAATATATGCCAAAAGGGAATGTTTACAAAGACACAATTAGGAACTTGAAAACGGCCCTACAATTATGCTCAGAAAACTCTGCATCTGCACGACAACTGCAGGGTGCACAAAGCACGGATTGTTCAAGTAGTAGTCAATGAATGTGGCTTTGAGGAATTACAATATCCACCTTACAGTCCCGACCTCGCCCCCTGCAACTATTATCACTTTTCAAAACTCAAAAATCACTTGAGAGGGCATTGCTTTTATCGAATGATGACTTGGAAAACGCTGTGGAGTCGTATTTTGCAGAATTTCCCAAAAAATTTTTTTCGAACGCATAGCGCTATTAGTTAGAAAAGCGTTGAAATAAGTGTGCTAGTGTTAATGGTTCTTACATTGAAAAATAAAATGTTATTTGTTCTCTAACTCGTTGTTTCCGTGGCTAGGTAGCTAACATAAACTACTCTCGTGTTTTAGCGTTTTTGGAATTCTCGTTAAATTCTGACGCAAAATATAATAAGGTACTATTGCCTAAACTGAGCGCTTCAGAGTTATCAGGGTTTCTTTGAAAATGTCGACATTTATAGAAGTTGTTATTTCTCGGGAAGTGCGCATTAGACAAATGTAATTTTCAGTACTAAATTAGGCATAAAAGAATCTAATACATACATGTTGGTCCAGATACGAACGCACGCATATTATAAACACGCATGTACGCTCAATCACGTAATATAAATCAACGCTTTCTGACAAAATGTGTTAATACAGAATTACTGGGTAATTTTTCTATATTCTCAGATTATGTTAGAAAGTACAGTTTCTTGTATTCATTTTGTTGCTGCTATACGATGTAGGAGAACGAAAAAGTAATTCTAAGTAGGAAAATAAACAACGATTCTTATAAAATTAAACTAAAGAAAAAGAAATTCAATAATTATACAAAATAAATTAAAATTCTAACAATGTTACGTTATTAAGGGAAAGAATCTCCTGGTAATATTGAACTTAGTAACTTTTGTATTTGTTGCGTTTCAAAATACGTTTCACAGTACTTCTACTAATACCAATTTCGTCTCTCTCCTCCCGCTCGGGATGCGTTAGAGGGATTTGAGGCTGTTCGTCAATTTGTTGGCATTTACGGCAATTCCCAAAATACCATTTAACGATCTGTACCATCTCTGCAGTTGTATAACCTAACATAATGTATTCGAAATCCACGATCTCTTGTTAGAACCTTACAAGCGCACAGAAAGACAAAGAGTGCATCTGATAGGCCTCTCAGAGCTACTGCAGCTGCGCGCGGTGAGGCTGGTCGGCGGGAATGAATGCAAGGATACCAGATCGCGCTACGTACAATATATCTCGCAGCCCGGTGAAACCTGAGCCAACGTGTATACACACGTTTATGAGGTTCTGAATTTCCAAGATGCCTGTAATACTGTTAACTTGGTATCACAAATTGTTGTTAAAACGTCATTTGTGTAATGGAACACCCTGTATATCGTTTTAGTTTTGAATTTTTCCCAAATTCTAGACAAAAAATTATCTATAAATGTTAATAGTCTAAATAAGCCATTTTCTTGTTGTAACGGTTTTTGAAACTGAACTACTGTTAATAGTTTATTTATTTCATCCTATAGGTTTCAATACAATTTTAAAACTTGCCCACAATCAGACCTCACAACAACAAAAAAACCGTTATGTAAAATCTCCATGTACGAGGATGGTATGAGAAGTACCCGTGTTTGAAGAAAGATGGCGCGTTGTGTCAAAATCTACCGACTTAGAGTACTATTCTTTAGTCGACATCTGTTAAAATTTCGGGAAGATTCATCGAGCAGTATTGTTTTGAGAGCTGTTGAAAGTGAGCAAGTTTATGTATTTGTGGAATAATGGAAAGAGAACAATACCGGTCAGTGATTCGATTACATTTTTTTTTGATAGGAAAACATGTGCAGGAACCAAAGAGCAGCTGGATAGAGTTTAAAACGACGATGCACCTTCGATGACTACCATCAGATACTGGTTGTATTTGGAGAAGGGAAGGACAAACATGAGACCATGCTTTATTTATTGGACTGGTTCGACACTGAACTAAAGAAAAAAAGGCCCCACCTAGCCAAGAAAAAAATTCTCTACCATCACGGTAACGTCCCGGCCCACTCATCGGCGATTGCGACAGCAAAACTAGTTCAATTATGGTACGAATTGGTGCCCCATCCACCATGTTCGCCAAATGTGGCCTCTCGTGACTTCTTTCTTTTTCTAAACTTGGCTTGGCGGAAAGCGATTCATGTCAAATGAAGAGGTCGTTACCGAAACAGAAGCATTTTGCAGAGTTCGACAAATCCTACTATTTGGATGGCTTAAAAAAGTTGGAGCATTGTTGGACTAAGTGTATATAGCTACGAGGAGATTATTTTCAGAAATAAATTATCTTCCTTAACACAGGTATTTATCGTACCATGCTCGTATATGTCAATATAAGCAGATAGAGAAAAGAAAAAGTAGGGGTATCAGATCGATTAATAATGATTTTCAACGAAAATACGGAAATAGTTCTAAAACATGAATAGCAAAGTCTACTATCGTGATATAAAACGATTTAAAAAGTTTATTTAGTTTGTACATTTTGTATGTATATAGCAGCCACTGGATTATATAATACTCTACAAGAAACGATGTAATTATTTAAGAGAGAAAGGTTATTTTCTTTGAGTGAGTCCAACTTTCTCAATTCTATTTTTGACAATGATAGAAAAGAGTTAGATGCAACGATTGTAAAAGAAAGCAAAAGTAATTTGTACGTATTTAAGAGACAACTAACATTTTTTTAAATGTTTTCATTATACATGTAATGATTTTAAAAATATTAATATATGTTTTGTACTTATCCTATACCTTTTGGTCAACGGGATCAATAAACTATTATTATTATTGCGAATGATAAATTACAAAAATCTTTTAAAACGTACGTACCATTCTAAGTCAAAATTTATAAAAATAACGTGAAAGAAACTCGAATTTGTTTTCGGGGGACAATATATGCCTTATCTTATTAATCTAAGTCTCAAGCACAGCAAGAGTTGCTTCCTTTATAGTAATTGAGAACAAAATCACTGAATCATAAACTAGAACCTGAACGGCAACTCAACGAAATAATATTAGTACATATGGTAGCTTTAGTCACAGATTATCCCGACACGAAACTCTGAAATTCCATTTTTAACTGCGTGCATTAATTTGTTCATAACAAAAACATAACCAAATTGTTATCAATTTGTATTTATTATAGCAGGAGCTTATTTTTTGTCAGTATCTTGGTAAATCCATTCTCTACATTAGGAGATTGCATCAAGATTGCGTGGAAAACTTTCTTGGAAGTGTGAAACAACTAAGTGGAAATACGAGAAATCCAACGCCAATTCAGTTCCCGAGAACTCTCAAAAAATTATTTTATACAAATTTCTTTTTTTATACAGAGGAACCAAAGTGTAGATGATTAAGATAATGTTTTAAAGAATTCGTTTCAACAGAGACTTTGTGGTGGGTTCATAATTTAAAAACTGTGGCGTCGGCTGTTTTCACACGTTCAGATCGTTTCTTGCGTTTTGAATTGGCTTATCCAAGTTATATTGGTTTTATTTTAAAAAATACTGTGTAGTGATATTTTGGTACTTTGTTGGTGATACCTGTAATGTTTTTCTAGTGTTGTATAAGCGATAAAACCTTTTCTGAAACGATAAAAACGGGGTAATCTAAAAACTGTGGCGGCGGCTGCTTTGTATGTCTTGTTTGTGAGTTACATTTTGTAAGAGGAGATTCTATTTATTTTTCAATAGCTACAGATTCAAGGACCGGTGAAACTATAACTGTAAGTTTAAAAAATCCTAGGCTTAAAAAAATGCTATTCCAACCCAATTCCCTAACTGTCCGTTGTATTTGACAAAAAACGTGAAGATTTTATTGTTAAAATAGTTTTATATTCTTTATATCATCGGCCATTTTGGATAGTGATATATGTAAATGTCATATTCACAGCAGTGAACGTATTGCAACAATTATAATAACTTGTTCTACAAATACCCTACTTAAAAATGATTGTGGGAAAAGTAATGATAGATTAGGTAAAACACCACATAATAGGAAAGATAGATTAAGTAAAATACCACATAATAGGAAATTACAAACCCCGGTTAAATAGCATGTCTATAAATTTTCTCGTGACATTGAACAAAATTTCCAATAAAATTGCAATTATAGTATCATTTCAACCTTAGTTTCGTCCAAATACATGTACAATTACAAATAATAATAATTAGTCGATCAAATATCAACCACAAATACATCTTTCACGAAAACGGTGCTCGGTTACGTGTTTGGTTTTTGCTTTAAAACTTCGTTTTTTCAAAATAAAATCGAATGGGATGAGAAGAAGGGCTCAGTTGACGACTGCCATCCTCTTTAAACCGGAAGCCCTTCAAAACTTAAATAAGAAATACAAAAAAAAAACGATTCCTTTACCGCTTAGACTAATATCGTGCATGGCAATACATCACCAACCCAGCGTGACGTCATCGAAGAGCACTAAGACTTAGTTTCGGTGGTAACGGCCCGTTCGGCAAACGGGGGTCGTAGGTTCGAATCCTATCGGTGTTTGAAATTTTATTTTATTAAATTTAATTACGTTAGTGAAATCAAGGAAAAACCGATTCTTCAATAATTTCATGTCGATATGCTATTAAAAAGCAGTAGTATTCAACTAGAAATTGCTTGAGGAATCCTTCCGAAATTGTTAACTTTAATTTAATGTTGTGTTACGTCCTCTCATATTACTTGATAATAAAATATTAAGTTTCATTTCAAGAATTTGATTTTGTTTAATATTATGTATAAAGATATTCTCTGATAAATGAAAGTATTGTTTGATGCAAGGTATTGATTGTATTTTACTTTATTTCGTAACCATGAACGCATTGCATTATCTATGTTTTGTTCGTAATGGTATGTAATGGTTTTGATAAGTTCTTTTTTTGGTTCTGTTACTGTTGCTACACCTGCATAATAAACGTTATTTGTTATAATTGAAACTCATTAATAGCGTCACAATAACTAGAATTCTACACCATTTATAAGTAAATAAGAATTAGCACACACGTGTAAAGTAGTGCAAAAGTTTGGCAAAGATTAATTGATAAATTATTAAAGATCCTATGCAAATAGATCTAAATATGCATATACTAATTTGTCACCGTAAACCCTCCTAGTAAGGATAAATTAATCAATCAATATTCCTCAGCTCCGTAATTCCCAAAATTAAATTACAAAGTTTTATTAAATTTGTAACCGGAATTGTTATAGTTATATTGATTTTCTGATTAAATATAAAGTGCCTATATGCACAAGAAGAGAAATTTCAATTTACATTTTAAAACACGATATATTATTGGCGTGTAGTGATTGGTCGATTATTATCATCAGATCATAACATGCGAACGATGTAAACCATACCGTAAGGTTAAAGAAGTTTCTCGTGGGCGCACGCGTTTTAAAAAAAAAAACAAACAAAAAGAAGCAAATTGGATTTAGATCCTAAAGTCCTTTACTAACATAAAAAATATGGAAGATTAACTATCTGATTATAAAATGCCGTGATATTTCCATATTAAAATTTAAAAAACAAAAAATTAATAAAGTGTAAACATATACTTATGATTTTTTTGCATATAAATAAAGTAGAGATGCAAGTAATATTCAATCCCAAAACAAAGAAACAATACTTCTTTGAAAACATTAAAGTGAGGTCCCTGAATTTAAAATCCTATCGTGTATTTCTAACGTTATTTGGAAATACTCTTTTTCTATAACAGTTGACAAAGTATTGATTTATAAAATTTAATTTGATATTATTTATTAAATGAATAATAGTTTAATATACTAACAACTTACCATTAGTCAATAGCAAGGTGTAGATCACGATGACACTTCGCACTTATAATTTACAACCGTATTAAGTGATATTACTTCAACAATAGGAAACTTGTATTTAACTTTGACATATCACCCTAATATTACAAACCTTTCTGCAACACTTGTCAAGAAAGAAATCGATAAGTTCTTGCATCGACAATCCGAACAGTTACATCGAATTCCTAAGCGTTTAAATTATAACCACCATTATCATGGTATATAAAAAGAGTCTTGATAAAATAAATTTAACGATAATTTTAGGTAAATTCTTATTATAATTCAATATAATTTGCCAACTGCTTGAAAATTATATGTAAAACTACATAAACAAACAGATCACTGTGCTGTCACTTCATCGTTGGTCAAATTATTTCTTAGGTTATATTTTGATGAAGATATAAGGTTAGAAACCAAACCGCTAGATTTTTAAAATGTAGCCCTGCCTCTTCTAAACTGAAGAAAATCTTTTTATCGTTAGAAACCTTCGAATATCCAGTGGGATCAATTTCGAACATAATCTCATGAGAAATGGAAGACTTTGTGTGTCCAAGATGCAAAACATCCAAATTTCAAAACCCATCATTAAAAATGATGGTAAATGTATGTGGACATGGGCTTTGTGAAAGTTGTGTGGATTTGCTGTTCTTAAAAGGTTCTTTAAATATCTTCTAGCATTACAAACATGTTAAATATTAATTTTTCAGGATCTGGCGCATGTCCTGAGTGCCGAATACCATTGAGGAGAAACAACTTTCGGGTACAATTATTTGAAGATTCAACAGTTGAAAAGGAAGTTGATATAAGAAAAAGAGTGCTTCGTGATTACAACAAGAGAGAAGAAGATTTTAATTCCTTAAAAGAGTACAATGATTATCTTGAAGAAATCGAAACTATAATTTTTAATTTATGTAACGATATCGATATTGTAAATACAAATAAGAAAATTGAACAGCATAAACGAGATAATAAAGAACAAATACTAAAAAATAAAAATAAAATTGGTCGCGATGAGTATGAACTTGAAGAGCTGTTGGAACTGGAAAAGCAGCATGGTGAGATACGAAGAAACGAAATTAAAATGGAGGAAATTGAAGCAAAGAAAAAGAAGATACGTGAAAAAGAAGCATTAATTGATGAGCTGATGTTTTCAAGTGGTAACGCTAAGAATATCGTAGAAACATTTGCGCAGACAATTAAGGAATCAAAAGAAGAATCAACAAAAGTACCTGCAAAAGCAACACAATTTTCCACTGGCATACAGTTTGGTAGGCAACAAACTTCATTTTTACCGATACCTACAGATGAAGGGCCATTGTTTGCTTATAAAGCTCCAATATTTCTAACTGATGGACCAAAACCCCCCTCTGATGAAGATATAGTCAATAACGGTTATATTAATCATATAAAAACTGAATCTGAGCAAGATAGAGCTGGAGGTTTCAAATCTAGCATAGCTTGCATGAGAGCATTACAAGATGCCTTATCTGGTCTCTACCATTCAAAAAAAATTATTAGCTAATATTGAATTTTATGTTGTAAATAGTCTAATCATCTTCATTCACTATAAAAAGTGATAAACATTAATGTTAATAGAACAAAGTATTTTTAGTTGGAAATTATTGTATTATTTTAATTTTAGGGTAATTATAAGTTAGTAATTCTATTGAGAAAATAAAATTGTTGCGTATAAAAATGAAATAAATGACAAAATAAGTACATGTGTATTGATTGATTTAGCATGGTCACTACTTTATTTTTTATAAATACGAGCTATTCAAAAATTCTTTTACGTGTACCACATAAAATACGAAATATTTGAGGAAAGTAATAACGATGACTGGTAGCGGCGTATATGGAAGGGTAAGTACAAGGCTTCGATTCGCTCGTATATTTCCGTTGAATATCGTGTGCATTGTACCATCACTTGCACAAAAATCAGTGTTTTTCAGTCGTGTGACAATGACTTGTCCATTTACGATTGACACTGACAGACAATTTGACATATTTTTCATAGTTTACAAAAGACGTTGAAAATGGGTAATGTCGCTTGTCCCAGATTTTTATGCAAGTGATAGTAGATAACAAAAAGATACACGAGGAAATCGAAGCGTTGCCCTTGTGTTCTACAGCCCCGCAGCCAACTCCGGCTAAATCAGCAAGTAATTTACCAGAAATATGTCATTATTTGTAACATTTTAGCAGTCAACATTTCATGTGTGATACCTGATGTAGGTTGTGTTGCCTACTATAACTATAGTTTATTGCCTTTACATATTTTAAAATGATAGATTTGTTTATTGTCATTGATGCATGCGCCATCTATTGTCACCAATCACAGGTATGGTCTATTTCCACCAGACCTTGAAGAGGAAATGATCGATAAAGAGGAACTCTCCAGATAAAGAGAAAGGAAAGCGGCAAAAAAGGCGGGAAGATAGTTAATTAGATAATTAGCATTGAGTGGCAAAATCGTAAGGGATATGATTCAGAACCACGAACCGTAAACATGATACAGAGACGCACTAAGTGTATGTTGTATATTTCAGACGCTAAGTTTTTATAAATGTATTTAAACGAAATTCATATATTAATTATACATTGAAATAGAAGATATGTATATATGTAATAAATTGGCTTCAAGTAGGAAATAGGAGAAAGGAATTAGCTATTATCACAAGAGACTTTTCTATATTTTCTGCAGTGAAAACGGATTCTTTTTGAAGTTCGTATGTACATATTTCAATATTGAAAACGTTCTCTCAACTTTACAACATGTAAGTGGAACAAAATAAAATATATTGTACATATACAGTGGTATCTCGGTTTACGGTAGTATCTTGTTACGGAAATTTCGGGTTACGGAAGAAAATTTGGATGAATTTTTATTTCCAAAACCGAAAGGTGCTCTCGAATACGAAACTCGGCTTACAATTTTTACAGATTCGGCAGAATTTCCGCGCGTGTCGTGTACATGCTAGAAAGAAATAGGTGGTTATATGCAATGTAATCTGATGGGTTGTGTGGTTAACTTCCCACTATTTCACCGCTTCGCGTCTGACTTGAATTCATAGTTAATATTGTTCTTACTTTATTGGAAAATCCTTTTATCTTTGTGTAAAATCTTTTTCAAAGAACAAAACCGAAAGTTCTACACAAAAAATTTCTGATGTCGCGTCGCTAATATTGTAATGTATATGAAAAAGCCACCTCAACCTCACTGTCTTCCATACACCAGAGTCCTTATTAAAAGTAATGTATGTAAGTGAAGTTTTTATTGATTTCTCTACGTAACATTATTTTCTATATGTTCAATTGTATTTAA
The DNA here is from genome assembly GCA_029619315.2 of Dynastes maya. Classification (NCBI taxonomy): domain Eukaryota; kingdom Metazoa; phylum Arthropoda; class Insecta; order Coleoptera; family Scarabaeidae; genus Dynastes; species Dynastes maya. The sequence continues at coordinate 19,347,654 of JAROYE020000003.1, read as the reverse complement.
AATACATTAAATAAATTTGTGATTATTTTTTTTTGTTATCGAAACGGATTATCTCTATTTCCTTTATTTTTTATAAGAACATTTGATTCCAGTTACGAAATTTCAAATTGTGGAACCAATTAATTCCCTAAACCGAAGTACCACTGCATATATATTTTGTATTTCTCCTGTAGAGTCAGTAGACACTTGATATAGTGTATTTAAATTGGGGGTTTTTGATGAACAACTGCATCAACTTTTTGTATCAGTTTTTTTCTAATATCACCGGGAATACTTTTAAATCTATTAATTGTGTCGTTTAATGCATTGTTCGCGATATATTTCAACTTTCGAAGTATTGTGTCGTCGCTGTTAAGTGTTTAATATGGGAGATAAATACCCTAAAAACATAACGAAATAAAGAATAGATATAGTAAATACAAATAGAATAATATGAGGAGAGAGTTCGATGCAAATGCGACTTTATACTCGATCTTGAAATAATCATAATCACTGCGTACATCAAATGCTCTGCATACGGCTCTGCTGCGGCTGACATCATACCTTACGATTTTGCTGTTCACTGATAATTAGTTAATGAATAACACAGTTTATATACGTTTTGTGAGGTTAATTATACTAAATTTGTAGTTGAATGAGAAAAATATAATAATTTATATTTCAAATTAACTATTTATGCTGCGCCATCTATCAACAAATGAAAGTACCACAATCAAGTTCCTTGGTAGATAACTAACTTCATATACTAGTTGCACTTATGGCTGAGCTCATTAGTAGGTGTAACTCATTTAGTTTATTCTAAATTTATTTCCTCGCATTTAAGTGTTGCGCTATAATAGTTGAATTTAGTTTCTTTTTTTCTCATTTTGCATATTATAGTGTTTAAAAGATGTCAAAGTTAAGTGATAAATCAAATTACGCACAGACATATAAACTTGTGATAGTTGGAGGTGGTGGTGTTGGAAAATCGGCTATAACCCTGCAATTCATTCAAGTAAGTTGATTTTGATCTTTTCTCGAATCTTTTATCAATAATAAAATATCCTGTCAAGTTGATCTTTAAAGACGTTTGAATTGTGCTAACGTTAAGACGAATGACTTTATATGGAGAGAATAATGTTGGATATCCTTGTAAAATCCCACATAATGCTTAACAAACAAATTAATAATAACATCTGAGATATTTAAAGGGTCACTTGCATTTTCTTTAATCCTTTACAAGTTTTGAAGTAACCTACAATTCTTTAATATGATGGAAATTTTATTGTATACGTAACTTCATAATTTTACGAAATTATTTTAATACCAAGCTTTGCTAATTACTTCCTTTTCAGTACTTCAATTCGTAATATTATAGGGTGGTGCAAGGTGTGTAGATAAACAAACATATCACGTTTCATATTTTGTTTAAAATGAAAGTTATTTTTAGCGTATATATGCATTGTACGGTCTTGCAACTTGCGTACTTGCATGAGCTTGTCGCCTTAAGAATTTTTGTTTACCTATTAACAATTAATTTATAGATCGTGCATTTCAAATTAAGGTGTCGTACGTAATGGAATTATTTGAAATGCTGAAAGATTATACGATATAAAGTATCTTTTAGCTTTAAAATTTGCCATGGAACGTAGAAGCTCCCATAATATTCATATCGTATTTGACATTTGATATATTTCCTGTTATGATTTTAACTTTCCGCGTATTGATTACATATATGTATAATCTGGTAAAAGTAAACAAAGCAAATATCTCCTTTTAAAAACACGGTTTTCCTTTTACAAACTAGCCTGGGAATATTTTTAAGTTCTCTTGAAAAATATATTTTCCATTAATTTTATTCGCCGCAAATATGTTAATAAAAGGAAATTAGTAAATTGTGAAGGTTGCAACCTACTAGATAATTTCAGGTTAAAATTCCAACTGTTTGTTTTAATTTCATAATTATTAATATTACAACATGCTTTGATAAAATTCCTAATAGTCAACAAACAACAAACTGCAAGTATCATTAATGAAAAAATTAGTTGTATTTTGGTAGGTGGTTCTATGAATAATAAATTCATTGAAACATTTCAATTGTAGTAGCTTTTTTTTTATTTATTTTGAAACACTGTTTATGTTATCTTAAGATATTGCATAACTACATATTTGTTTTTTGCCTTTTCCGCTTTTTTCATGCACTGAGAAATAAATCAACTGCTATCTAATATATTAGTCAGAGATTTACTTGAAATCGTAATAATTATTTGTGTTGATAAATCCCACTATATCCTCAATATCAAAAATTACGTGTTTATCCTACATTATAAAAATTTATAAATTAAAGATGATAAAAATCTTTCACCTATTACATTATTAATATAAAGTTTGCTATTAATTGTGTAATATAAGTAATAAATATATTACAACAAGGTTGGCTAAATTAAAAACCGTGTAATGTTATTTTGTTCCTTTAAGGGGGCTGTTTAAAAAACTCGATTTAAGGTAATTTTATCAACCGATTGTAATTAACAGTAAATAATTCCTTATTATAATTATGAATAAGGTAAGATAATCGTGTCGTCCCAGCATAGCCGTAACAGCTGGAGCAGCCAACGGAACTCGGCGCTCGCCTGTCTGATGCGATGCGTAAACATCTGCCGGGTGGCAGAGCAGTTCAAATTCGTACACATTCATCATCACTAGCGCAGCGTGCGCGTGTGAATTAAATCTGGCGAGCGGAATACAAGTTATTCAAGAACATTTTTAATTAAAAATGTCCAGTAGGCGCAAGGCTAAATAACGACCCTTTGCTGATAAAGTAAAAAACTTTATCTGTGAGTTTCCAGATTTGTTGTACGACGGTACTAAAATAGTTTGTAAAGTGTGCGAGAAAACTTTGATGTGCTGGCAAAAGAACGACTGTAGGAAGCATGTAAATAGTGCAAAACACAGAAATAGAAAAAACGGCGCGTCAAATAAAAATGATTTTATTTTCGATTTACTTGTCATGATGATAATTTGTCACTTAACATACTGGATAAGAAAACGTTTAAGAACTTTTGGAACAAATACAACCCGGAGTTGAAGTTTGCCAACTACGGCAACAGCACGTAAGCATGTTATATTTGTACGCAAAGAGGTGGAAAATAAAACCATATCTACATTAAAAAATCAGTTGTTTTGGTTGTGTGTTGACGAGACAAAATCTATTATACATGTTATAGTTCGTGTACTGGATCAACATAAACCGACATTTCCACTGTTACTAGCTAGCAAAAGATTACAAGGGTGTGCTAGTGCATCAATTACGACTGTGATACTTACTACGTTAAAAAACTTTCAAGTCTCAACACGTCAAGTGTTTATGAGCGATAATGCAGCGACAATGCGTGCGGTTGGCCGTTCTCTTCCACGAGACAACTATTGAAACATATCTAATGCTATCAATTTTTTACGATTCTTATCCACTGGGTTATAATACTGATGAAGGTGCTTCTACTTCTCATGTTCAGTAATTCCAATGCAATCCGCCAGCCTACTTGATTACGCTGCTTAAGAGGATAAGTGTTTCACAGCCTTACAGATATTATAATTCTTGATTAGTTTTTTTTATTATTACTCGCTTTATTACTTCTTTTTCGCTATTATAAATATTGAAGAAACCGCACGCCTATGGCGCAATGAACGATTATCTTACTCTAATTATGAGTTTAGTTGAAATTGATTTCATTATTAATATCGTTAGAATAAACCGCTGAAATAAATGTAAACAAATTAAGTGCACTTTTTGCCCGACAAATTTGAAATTGGGCGAAAAGTTGTTTGCTGGGATTTGATTGACACGCCGCGCCGGAACCTAAGCAGCAGCGTTGCCAGAAACAGTGCTAAAGCACTACTTGTTAGAGATGGGAAATACCGCTTCACTCATGGAACGTTCTTTTCGCAACCGCGACACAAAAATACCGCGACAAAATACCGTTACTTTGGAAACGATGTAATACAACCGATATGAAATGGTCGCTTATTACTCTGGTTTATCTCTTTATATATCTACATGAGACACTGTAATTTGAGATCTATAATGAGTATTTTTAAAACCGTAAAATTTTATCAGTTAGAAGAAGCAGATTAAGTTCAGCTAAGGTAAAACGATTATTATTTTTAAATTATAACAAAGGAACTGGTTAATTTCTTTACGTTATAGCTACTTTTAGATTGAAATATTTTTATTCTTTTATTAGAATTCAGTTTATTTTGAATTAATATTTTGTAAATAAATACAGTTACATATTTATTTTACGCTGCTACAATTAAGAATTATGTAACGAATTTGTAATCTAGAGGTATTACCCTCGTATTACGCTATATATAGCATCTGCCATTTGAACAATATGCACACATACCATGTTTATCAATCGGCTACATGAGAACGCCACCAGGAACGTCGCAAATGTAAATCGCGACGTTTCCGAGGATAGTTGACTTTGCCTCGTTTCTGTCGCGCTACAGCGCATCATTCCAAAGTAACGATGGAAATGTTTATCGTTTCAGCGACGCTACCGTTCCACAAGAACGTCGCGAATGTAAGCCACTACCGTTCCCGTGTCGCGCGACAGCCCATCGTTCCAAAGTAACGAGTTATTTCGGTATTCCGGAGCGCGACACGTCGCGACGTCAAAATGCCGCTCCAAAATACCGTTACTAAAATGCCGACCTATCCCTACTATTTGTAGTACCTTTTTAGTGCTGCAGTACCAAAGTGCTACTTTTAGAAAACGAATACTTTTTTGTAGGGATTCCGATTTCCTGTCACACATTGAAACGCTTTTTTCTTTTTTATAAACTAATTTATTACACTTCGCAACGTTCGTCATCCACAGTTATAAAAAATCTTATATTTCCGCTTATATTTTTGACTGTCCTTCTTCTCCAATTACATTTCGCTATATACAGTCCTACCAACCTAACACGGTCGGTAATCTAGGAATTTTACCGTTACATTTGCCCGGTTAATTTAATTTAAAATTGTGCACCACATTTTCATTCGATCGTTCAACTAAAACTTTTAGGCGCAGAGGAAATTGCATTCCTGTTACGTTTAATAATAATAAAATGATTTTTTAATATCATTTTGAATAGGAAATAAAGAAAAAGTGGTGGAAAAAGATATAAATTAAATGTATTATTAATTTGGCGTAAGAAAATCCTAGAAAATATGCGGTTAATTGTTTATTTGACGAGATCAAATGATGTCGTTTGGGTAAATACATGATATATGTAAATGGAATGTGAAAACAGCAAGGTGGTATTAGTACAATTTAGGGATTTTCAGTACTTTTTTTTGTCATGCTAAAGTACTTTTATGTTGGTTCCCTGGCAACGCTGCTAAGCAATCAGCTGTTTGGGTGTTTCCAGACTTTCCAGATGAACCGAATCCACCGAAAATCCAACAAAGGTCCATCCGTGAAATCAAGAAAAATAATTGACAACGTCGCATGATCCTTCATTATGACCACGTCAGCTGTAACAGCACGCCAAACAATCGATCATTTGAAGGAGAAAAACATCGAATTAATGTCCCATTGCCCGTAATGTCACACAAAAATGCGTGGGCAAAGATTTTTTTGATACCTTCAGAAACCATGTTTTGGAGATACCACCTTCAGAATAGAAAAAATGTTTCCAGAATTGGTTCGAACGCTTGCAAAAGTGTATAAATCCTAATGACGAATATTTTGAAAAAGAATAAAAGAAGTTTTAGGTACCAAAGATTTTCTTTTTCTTTCATTGTTTTTGTAAAAACTGAAAACGTATCGCCCTTACGACGCAAGTTTGGTTTTTAAAATGGAAGAATGCCGCATGTTTTCGTTTCGAAATTAGGTGATTTAGTCTTTTTAGCTTGTCTGATTGTAATTACTGTAAATATTTATTTTGTACTGTTTAGTTTCACAGACAATAAATTCTATTATTATTATTTCTGCGTTTAAGGATGCCTCTCTTCGATTTAAGTTTCTTCAACATTTCCGATTCTGCAATAACAGATAATTTGAGAGTTTTGCGAAATGTCATTGTTTCTTTAACAACTGATATCTTAAACACCCAACTAGCTATAGTGGTGACTCAAATTTTATTCGGTTGAGTCAGAGCCGACTAGAATATACAGGCTGGCGCGCTGTGTTGGGGTTCGAAGTTTAGCAAGAACGTTGCTCCACCAAGTGCGATTACGGCAAGTTGAACGCCGCTCGCTTTGCAGGATCTTTGATAAAACTTAGAGGGCTCAATTTTTTTTTTCTTGTCAGAATTGCTGCTGGACGTTTTGTCATTTATTTGTCTAGAGTAAATGTTTAAAAAAAATATTAGTTAATACAGAAGATACTTTGCAGAATACTTTTTTATTTAAAGTAGATTTAAAGAGTTCTTCACATTCTTCTACAGTAATTTTAAATAATGTAAAATACAGAACACATACAGCTATAAAATCTTGGGTACGATATTTTCATTTTCCACGGGATAGACGATCTATGTAGCATTACAATATTACATACATATACATCAATATTTCCAGGTGGTATATCTTTATTTGTTAGAATAAACTGTTTATATATTCGCAATTAACTTTGGGCAACACTTTAAAATGATACAGATCCGGAAATGTAAGTTTTAAAAAATTGGTTTCCTCAACAGAAACAGTAATATTAAAAGATTTATCCAAAATTTCGTTAATTTTTTCCACACTCTACGTACAACGTCAACTCACCAAAAAGTCCACTGTGGAAATAAAAGTGCCGACAGGATTCCGAGCTATAGATCTCGAGATTTGCACTTCCCCACCACAGCCTGTTGGCCTGTATATTCTAGTCGGCTTTGATTGAGTACTTGGCAGGGATGTTATGGAAGATTTCATATACAGTGGGAAATTTAAGATAACATGGTGGTAGAAGTGAATAAAATAGTGGGAGATAAGGCGCCATATTTAAACTGTTAAAAGTTAAGTATATTTTTCGAGCTTGTTAAAAAAGTAACATCAATAAAAACAACAAGTAACAAAATAAATTTATTTCATTTACTATAAAATGAATTTTAATTTAAAATGTAACATTAGAAATTTGATTGGACAATGAAAAAAAATTATTGATATTCAGTATTAAGTGCTTTCATGGAGATTATATTTAAACATAGCCTTGGCAGGTTTCCAGTTACTAGCAGATCCATGTTTCTTCAGCATTTCTTTAACATGTAAAATACTTGAACATGTTGGAATGTTTAGTATTTCTAATTTTATTTTAATAAGGAATAATTGCCAGAATAGTCTATAATACTAGTCGTACTTTTTCAAGTTGCGGTCATCACCTGTAATTTGTATGTTGCATACCAAGCATACACCATGATTTGTATTATCTTTTTTAAGCCACTTATTTAAACTTCTTTCGTTTCATTGTAGTTGGTTTGCTTTTAATAGGTGCCTGAAAATTATAATTATCTCCATATACTTGATCAACTGTTGTAACCTCGCTAGCACAAACTGTTATATGTTAATGATATTGTTTTTAGGACCAATGCTTGTTATTGACCAATCGAATAATGTCTGGAAATTTCAAACAAGAAATACCCTTACTTTTAGCTTATTGTATATACTCTATACATGCATAGTTTATACAGATCAGTTAAAGTTACTAGATATATAAAGTACCGCAATTATCCGCCATTTTGGGGCAAAAAATTTCGGGAACTTTAAAACGTAAAAGAAGCAATACATGACTGATTCTCTAACAGTTTGTTCTTTGGTATCAAATGAATAAGGCAGTGATTTTAGAAACATGGATGGAAATTTTCTGAGCAGTATGCAATGTGGTAAATATATTTATTTTAAAAAAAAAGAAAAAACAGTAAGATGTATACATATTTAGTTTAAACTTATTACATTATTGTTATCTAACTTCAAACACTTTGTGCAAAATACCTGGCCGAAATTTCATATTTCTTAGGCGATATTAAGTGTTCTTATAGAAGTTTTTGTCGACAAATTTCCTCATATCCTTTAGTAGCGCAGGTCATACATAGCTTCAATGCTTTTGTAATTGTATCATCAGACCATGGAGATCCTCTGCTATTATATGTTTCAAGATATTTTAAATGATCTGCATTGAAAGTGTTCCCTAAATTATTTGAACATTTTTGTTATAATTTTGTTTCCAATCTACGGCACTTTTGCAATGCTGCTTTTAATTTTTGTTTTAAGTCGGCAACTAAACCATATCCTTTGCTGACCTTTTCATTGTCTCCAACATGTCCCACTCCTCAATTTCGTCTTGACTGTCATCAATAGATATATCGGAATCATAAATAACAACCACATTAACATGAAGCAAACTTCAAAAATATAGGTTAATTTTACCGTATTCGAGAAAATATTTTGGTGAAATATTGAAACCGCTAAAAAGTCAATAGAGAAGCTGCCATTTTGGGGCAAAAATATGGTTTTCTCTTTTTAACACATTGGCCTCATAAATTGCGGTATTAATATCAGTCAATCGCTCAACTAGATATGCCCCCGTGCTGCGAAACCATCCGACTGCATCCGACGAAAATCGACAAGTTCCGATTAGGTACGCGAGTAGTTTGTTTTGTTCAAATTATAGTCATTACAGCTTGTTGTGAAGAATCGGTGTTATTATTATTATTATTTCAATGCTAACAAATATTTTACATGCCGCGCCGTATCGATGTTGGGACGTTTTCAGTTACATTTCATCACGCTTAATTTCAGTAAGCGTTAATTGTATGCAAGCTTTATTTAAACCGATCAGCGTGATATTTTTTTAGAGAAATGGATGTGTACGAAACAGCAAGGAAAGTAGGAATTATCAAATGGTTTTATGCAGGTTATCACAGAAATTCAATATTTATTTCATAATGCGTCCAACTGGCATTAGTTTTGAAACATGGTTTATGCCCAAGTAACCATAAGAAAGAGCCACAACTGGTTAATGAAGAACAAGAATTACGAGAAGTAGGAGTATGTGCTCTTGTAAAATAAGATTTTACTCAGTCTGGTTATTCTATTGCCAAACTGTGTTAAAATAATGGTTTATTAGTGCGCCAATATTTACTTAATATATTCGGAAACCATTTAATAAGTACCCCTGGACATATTCGTTGACCAGCAAAGTCGCAGGACTTGTCCCCAAATGACTTTTTGCTCTAGAGTTATTTTAGAAGTAAGATATTTAGTGTACCTGTCCAAAAAGCAGATACTTTGGATGAATTCTGACGAAAAATTCAAGGCGAGTTACAAACATCCCAACAAAATATTTATTCAAAATTAGGCATAGATTTCATAATAGATTTGGCTACTGTCTGTTTGCATATGGAGATCGGGTTGAACACCTGCTTTAATATTTCGTGTTATTGGGTAGAATTTAGTTTTGGTTCTTCGTATTTGAGCATATTACTTGTTGTTGTGTATTAAAACTTTTTTAATATTTCCTGTTTTATCTTTTTAGTTTGCTTTTTGTTTATATGTACCTTTCAACATTTTTTATTTTTGAAGCTTTTGCTTGAGCAATCTGATATGAGCCTTCACTTGTGTTTAATAAGAGAATTATTGTTTTAGTTTGTTTCCCATTTAATTAATCATTTACCAACCTAAAAGATATGTCAGTACCAGTCTTAAGTAGTGCAAAAATATTTTATACGGAATACTATCGAAACATCTGGTATACATATTTAAATAATAACGCATATTATTGTTAGAAAAATCGTTTTGTAGACGTACTACAATACAAAATTTATGATTAAATGCATTGTAGACTGTAGAAGAGAACGTTTTGTTGACTTGTCAGCCTGACTAGATACAAACATGACAATTAAATTGGCCTTAGCTTGCCTTGCCACGATACCGTGCAGGGTGTAAAATATTCGTTAGCATCGAAATAGAAAACACTGATTCTTAACAACAAGCTGTAATGACAATCACCACCGTCTCTTGCGTGCCGAACAGCCTGTGTCTGAATATTTTTTATTTGAAAACTTTTTGTTTAAATTGCTCAGAGAATTAATTAATTATCTTCCGCGCACGCAAAATGCGTTTTTTTATGAGTTAATTATAAAAATGTTTTGACTTGCGTTGGAATTTCATTAACATCATAATTGCACATAGAAGAATATAATTTTAGTTTTAGTAATAAACTATAGTAATAGTAAGAACCATAATTGATTATTTTAATTTATTACGTCGTTACAAAAAGCAATAATGCCTGTCGTATAATTATAATTCAACATGTGTTCATCATAAACGATACATTTTTTGAACATCATTTTCACATGTAGATACATACATGTGCATGTAATATTTTTGGCGACAGTCTAGTTGAGAGTTTATTTCTAAAGAAATTCCTTTAATATGAGCTAATTATTCTGTAGCAACGTCTCTTCCCGCAGCATTATTGTTTGCGCAATATAAAATATTAAAAGCGTTATATTGGCTAAATGTTTTTATATTAATCTTTAGCATGGTTTAATGAAATACTCGGTCGTAAATTATACACTTGCGTATTAAAAAGGAAATAGTACAACATTTCTCAAAATGTGAGTGAGAAGTTGATAAGTGAATCATAGAAAGAAGAAACAGTAAAATATTTATTTTTGTAGAGCATCAAATAAATATTATCTTTTATCGTTTTCTAATGAATGGGCTTCATTGTATATTTTTAATGATGTGATTGATATGAAGGTGTGTGAGGTCATCTTCCAAAGAAATTCAAATCTTTAGCAAATACTTCTTATTTGCAATTCTAATTATGAGTCACTATACATCACGCTAAAAAATAAACTTTCACTGAGTAGAAATACCATTTTAAATATAGTATCAATAATATCACAACTCAACTACGTTGGGAGTAACAACTTGGCGTTGCCTTGTAGATATACATATTTTGATTTGAACAGGCAGTATTATTAATACTTAGTTTTGTTGTAGAGCTACTTTGCTGCCGATTACGACCCCACCATAGAAGACTCGTACACAAAACAATGCGTTATAGACGACATACCTGCCAAACTCGACAGTAAGTATGCATAAATTTATTTATGCGTATGGAGAGTGGATTGCGTACTGTTTTTTTTTTGCTTCTTTAATCATTTTTGGCGTGGATTGTGAGATAGAGGAAAAAAAGAGTAGAACCATATTGTTCCCTATCATTGTGTTCATATTTTGGAAGCGTAAAGTAGTCTATTCTATAAGAAGAAAAAACGCAAAAGTTGTGAGTCAATTACTGCTTTCATGTTACAAGCCTTTTAATGTTTATAACAGAAAGGAAACGAAATTAGATTCGTCAAGTAATTGAAAACATTTTAACTTAAGAAAGTCCGGTTAGGAATATTTTCAAAATGCACACCACCTTGTTGAATGCAAGTTTGCGCCCTAAAGCCGGCAAATGCAGGTTTGTTTTTTCTTTTTTGTGCTTCAACAAGGTGTAGTATTAGTAACATTTGGAAAATTTTACTAATCCAACTTTCTTAAGTTAAATATATTTATATTTACTTTACGAATTTAATTTTGTAGAAATTGGCCAACGACTTTTGCATGTTTTCTTCTTAGAATTATGTCCATTTTACACTCCCAAAGTTTTAACATAATTTTAATTTAACATGCAGGAGAGCTTGTATACAGGGTTAGTTGCAATCTCGTAAGGAAAAGTTAACTATTCATACAAAATAATAAGAATAATAGCGTGGTAAATGTTATCAACTTACCAAAGTTCACTTGATTTTTGAGAACCAATGGCCGCACGAGTAATTATTAAGGTTCGACAAACGAGTGCAACGTCAGAGGCGTATCGCGCAAAAGTAGGTACGTGAGATACAGTATTATTAAAAAATAATATATTCTTACCTTTTATTGACGTCTTGATGTCCACTGCGACAAAATACTACAAAATAATTATCGAACGACAGTTCACTTCCACGCCTATCGAATAAATAAACCCTCCACCGGCTTCGCATCGACCTAAATCCCCTCTCGGCGCTTCTGCCGTAGCACACGTTTGTCGAACCTTAGTAATTATTGCAGCAAAATGTCAAAATTTGTTCTATATAATAGTTCTAAAAAGGCATTCTAATACTTGACATGCATGTACAATATGATCATAAAAAAACGTAATCGAGAAGGCCATGTTTTTTTAAATTATTTTTTATGCTGGTTACATCTGACAGTTAAATCTAAGATTGAATCTCCAACTTACGTTTGATATTTATTAACAAGTTTGACAATTCAAATGACATTTGATGTTTATTGACGTATCCTAAATTTGAAACCATATTTACTACCACTCACCAAATTCAAAAGCAACAGAATGGGGAATTATGGTCTTATTCTATGAAACTATGAATTGTCGAATCTTGTCTTTAGTTTTCACATTTTACGGTATTATATCTTAATTTATATCAGCAAATTGTTTGCTGTGTTACTAAATTTCGTGAAACTGGTGCAGTAAGTCGCAAACCCGGTGGCGGTAGACTCAAGAAAAGAACTACTGAAAGGAGTGAGATGTATAAATCATTCATCTAAACAATCAATTAGAAAGCTTTCACGAGAAACTAACTTGTCATATTATGGTGCTTGTCGGCGTATTCTTAGAAAAGATCTCGAATAATATCCATATAAAATTCGTGTTGTGCAAAAACTCAAGCCCCTTGATCACGTAGTGAAAGTGCAATACTACATTTCGTTTGAAAATTACATGAATGATGATGATATCGTTTACAAATCCTTCTTCTCAGACGAAGCTTGGTTCCACCTTAATAGTTTTAATTAACAAAGAAACCATGCGTATATGGTAGAAAGATATCGTAATAACTAGAGTTGGCCACGCGCGCCAACAGGCAGCTGCGTCGTATCTATATGGTTACATACAAGCCTCAGTGTAGCTTCGACCTTCCATTAGCGCGGTACGTGTTGTTTAGAAATGTTGCGTACGTCGCGCAAACGACCCAAGGCGGACCAAGTTAGAGAATTTTTAGTCGAAATTCCTGACTTAACGTATGATGGCGCTAGAATTGGATGTGTAGTATGTAATGTCCCGTTGATGAGTTGGTCCAAAAGGGAAGTGAACGGCATGCTTCAAAAAAAACTTGCACACGAGACTATATTTAATTTATGTGTTACTTTTATTGTATGTAATATACCGTTTAATTTACTAGACAAGGAAGCGTTTGTCTTGTTTTGGAATAACTATTCGGAGTACAAATTACCAAGTCGGACATCGTTACGAAGGATAGTGCCATCTGCTCGTGAATATGTTGAAAAAAGAATTAAATCGGAGTTGAAAGAAAAAAAAATGTGGTTATGTGTGGACGAAACGACAGATCATAAAAAACATTTGATCGTTAATATAATGGCACGTAAAATGGAACCGCATCAATCACCTTCAATTCTATTAGCTTCCAGACGAATACAACAATGTACTGCCGAAGTAATTGTAAAGTTAATGTTAAATACACTGGAAAAGTATGAACTTTCAACAAACCAACTGTTGATGTTTATGAGTGATGATGTCGCAAACATGGTTGGCTGTAGGCCTATCTCTTAAAAAGCATTCTGTTAACTTGTTACACATTACGTGTAAAATTCATGCTCTCAATCTTATGGCAGATGGTATCAGAAAATGTTATCCTGAGGTAGACGCTTTAATAGCGCATACAAAAGCAGTATTTGTCAAATCCCCGAAACGTATTCGCGAATTTCACAGACTGTGCCCCCGTATACCTGAGCCACCAGAACCTATTCTTACACGTTAAGGAACTTGGTTAAATGCTGCGTTTTATTATCATAAATATTATGAGAATATTAAGAACGTGGTTTTACAATTCGATCCAAAGGAAGCTGCCGCTATCAAGAAAAGCCAGTCGAAATTTCAAGATAGTCGGGTTAAAACGGATTTAAAAATTATTCACAACAATTACTTCGGACTAGCGGAGGCAATAGAAAAGTTACAAGATCCTTCGGTGTCGTTAGTGGAATCTGTGCAAATAGTGCAACATGTTCACGCACAGCTATGCGCGATAGAAGACGCAAAAAATGTTTGCGTTCTAGAAAAATTTGAAAGTGTTTTAGAGAAAGATTCTGATTTTGGCACATTGAGACACATTTGTGAAGGTGCGTCAACAGAACCGTTAAGTTGTCTCAAAGAATATTTTAATTACGCAAATATAACGTCACTAGATGTAGAACGTTCGTTCTCTGCATGTAAACACATTTTTTCCTCGCGCCACACTCGGTCCGTCGAAACAGCTATTGAAACATACCTAATGTTGCAGATATTTAACAGACATTATTCACTTTACGATTTCACGGAGGACTCTTAAAATGGTAAGTGTTTGAGCATGTATTATTTTATTTTTATTTAACAACTACGCGAAAGTATTTACGACAGCAAACATCTACACACAATAGGTCTAGTGGAACCCGAGGCCTAATCGAAACAACGCCGCTGCCCGTTGACGCGCGTGGCCAACTCTAATAATAACACTAATAACTTAGTGCAACCTTTTTTAAACCAGTTGCATGACGATGAACTAAGGGATGGATACTTCAAACAAGACAATGCCACAGCTCATAAAACAATGCAAAAAAAGAACTTCTTACATTAATATTTTGATAACCGTATAGTAGATTTTCCTCCACGTTCTCTTGATCTAACAGTTTTTAAAAATACACCACACACAGTAGAAGAACTGGTCGAAGCAATTCAAAATGTTTGTGACATGATAACGCCTCAACACCTGGTATTGAAACCGAAGATCACATTGAGCATTGATTGTTTGCTAAATTGTTCTTTTACTTTTATTAGGAAATATTTTTTTTATTCTGAAAGCTCTATTATTATTGGCTTAGATTACCACATTAGTCACTTACGCTTTATACAGAAACTTATTTGCATCATTACCATTACTGTCAAATATGTCAAACGTATGACGGTGTGATTCAAGCAAAATTAAAAAAAAAACATTGCCCTCTCGATTATATTTTTTTAAGATCGTATTGTACTTCACTAATAAAACTAATGCAATTAATGCAAATGTGCATGAACGGGGTGATAGACATCGATCAAAGTTGGGGTTGTTAATGAACGCAGCACTAGGAAACATTGATACTGCAATAGCCGGGAATGAAAACCACCTTCCTTTGATGAGCATTCACAATGCCATATTATTCAATTTTTTTTTTAATAAACTTGGTTTTAGTCAGAATGAGGAATAGATTGTATTCGATGTCATTTCAGTCATTTCCCTAACTAATAATTAGAGTAACCAAAACTTGCGGACTCGCATAGGCGTCGGTATTACGGGTTAATATAAGAATACGAAAAATTCATAAATAAACTTACTTGCTAATTATTCAACAAATTAGAGGCATCAGGATGTGAACTACTGTAAACTTGCATCATTGCATATGTTTCCACAGTTACTTCTTTAAACCTTGTGCGTCGACAAGAAAAAATATTCTTATACGTAGAAAACGATCTCTCCACATCTAAGGAAGTTACATTTGCATGTAGAAACTGTTTTTCAAAATCACTTAAAAGTTCACTATTCTTACACTTATTATAAACGGCCTCTAAAGTATTAAAATCGGGATTTTTCCTTAAAACATCTGCCAACTTTTGACTAGCGCATAATCCTGGCGTATCATTTAATGTGTGTAATTTATTTTTCACTCTCCACTATGTCTAATGATTCCTGCAATGGCAATTCAGTACATTGTAGTTTTCTGATGGCATCTAGTAATACTGTATAATTGGTACATATTGTTGTTAAATCTTCTAAAAGTTGAGGAATTTGAAATTCTCTTTGACTTTCTCTAATTGCTTTGGATTCATTCCGATTAAATCGCATTATAACTGATTCAATTTGTTGAAAATGGATCAAATAGTAAGAAGCTGCTGTTAGCCAAGTACCCCATCACGTTAAAATTGGTTCAGGAGGTTCTGGAATACCTGGACAACATTTACGAAATTCTTTTAAACGTTTAGGAGATTTACGAAACACTGCTTTAGTACTTCCAATCATCCGATCAACGTTTCCGTAATGTTGTCGAACAACTTCACCAACTAAATGCAAAGCATGCAGCACGCAGGTTATATGTATTAAGTTAGGAAATATATGTTTTAAGGATCGCCCAACACTTAACATCGTTGCTGCACTATCTGTCACGATCATCACAACTTGATCTTGGGCAATTTTAAATTTTTTCAAAGCGTTCATTGTCATTTTTTGAATATTTTCCGCGGTACATTGTTGAACACGTTTGCAAGCTAACAAATATCGAGATGTTGTGTTCTCGGTAGATAAAACGCGAGCTATTACATTCACAATACTGTTTTTCTTTATATCGGTCGTCTCATCCACGGTAATCCATATTTTTTTGGAACACAAATCACGTTTACGCACATTTTCTAGCATCTCTTTCATTCACGGCAAATGATTCTGTAATTGTGTTTGTGAGGGTAACGGATACTTTGGAACGTATTGTCGCCAAAACGTTTTAAAAGCTGCTTTTCTCACCAACGACAACGGAAGATTACAAGAGGTAAACATAATTAATAAATGTATGAGGAATAGTGTATAAGGTATTTCAGTTTTTGCATTTCTCATATGCTTAATACCATTGACATGCCTCTGGCAATCAGTTCTGTCCAATGCAGCCAAACGAACATTGCATATTAAGCAAAAAACTGCACTACCGTCATATTTTAAATGGGGAAAAAGTGACACATACTTATGTACATTAGTAGCAAATCTATTACGAGGCATTGTTTTCTTAGGTATGTAAATATTAGTTCTATATGAAACGATACACTAATTATGTACTTGGTATAATACTACAACACACAAAAAACACCAGCTATATTTTCAAAAGCGACACGTAAGTATATAACCTTGACTGTTCGACTAATCTCTGCAACAGCTCAACCGGTACTAAAACGAAATCTCTCTCAGCGCGGTTTAACATGATTTATATTCAAGGTCGACACTACATGCCTGCTTCTCTACCGGTTTAGTTTATTTATAAATTTTTCGTATTCTTATATTAACCCGTAATACCGACGCCTATGCGAGTCCGCAAGTTTTGGTTACTCTACTAATTACTGTCCCTATACGTGGCATTGACTCGTGTAGCACCTAAATATTCCACACACATAATGATTATCCTTAAAACCTTTACATGTATTCCCATAATTATATTAGAGCAAATGATTCTGCAGCTACTTACACAATATTCTACATGTCGTATTCGAGTAGTACTCAACCATATTCTACATAATACAAAAAATATTTTTCTGTATAAATTGTATATAAAAAGTCCGTTGATCTTTTCACATGCAGTTTACCTGTTCATGGGCTACTCAATATGAAAAGCTCCGCAAGCTGTTGAAAGAGGTTGTATTGGAATTTTGAATACTAATAAGGGTTCTTGCAAATCAAAACGGAAACTACAATTGTTTCAATATCCAATTCATTTCCCGTTATACACCTATTACGAATAACAAAAGCCAAAAACAATGGAACTTATTTCATCACCAGTCGCAAGCAAAACAAATGCTTTTTGCATCTTAATTTATCTCCAGCATATTTATAATTTCTTGAAATTTTGTTCGATAAAGTACACATGTTTTAAGAATTTCCTTTTATTTCTATGGCTTTACATAAATAAATGATCAACTAACGTGAAGAAAGTAAAATTTGAAGGTGCGACGTGAAATAAAAAAAAATCGAAGTATTTTGTAATTCATATAAAATGTACGTGGAAGAAGGGAGATTACAGCAAAAGTGTTATAAAAATAATAATGCTTTCTAAATTCAGTAACCTGTTATTAATTTGCCAACGATTATTCGCAGTTTTGGATACAGCTGGTCAAGAAGAATTCAGTGCCATGAGAGAACAATATATGCGATCAGGAGAAGGATTTCTGCTAGTGTTTTCTGTGACGGAGAAGTCTAGTTTTGAAGAAGTATTCAAGTTCCACAAGCAGATTCTTCGTGTGAAGGATCGAGATGAATTTCCTATGCTTATGGTGGGAAATAAGGTAATAATTAAATTTATAGGGTAATGTGTTGATTCTTAAGTAGCTTTATATTGCTGTCTATCCGTGAACATTGTGTATTTAAAATGTAAAATCAAAATGTTGAGGCAAAATTTTCAACCAAAGAAAGCCGATAAGTTTATAGCTGTATTCGCTTGATACGCTTAATTCACCAAAATTTACATCAAAATATTGGTTGTGAAATTTTTTGCGCTGACGATTTATTTATGGAAACTAACTGAAGAAATAATAAACTTTAATGTTGTCAACATTATGTGACGGTTAAAAGTAACCACTAAATAATACATTCTTAAGAAAATTTAAATTTTATTGTTTTTCAAACAAAACACTATAATTTCAAAAATTTTGAAAAATAATTTGTGACATAAACGTTTTTACTAAAGTGTAAATATAATAAACGACTTTATTGAACTTAGTACATGTAGTATTAATTAAATTAAACAATTAAATAAAGCTGCGATAAGCAATTAGAAGCAATTAGAACAAGATTTGTTCACTTTTCCTCATGCCTAACCATGTTAAACCACATTAAAAAAGCAGTAAGCTATATATCCAATTATGCTACTTAATCTCTACAGGGTGTCGCAAGATGAGCTTACGTTAGCCGTATATCAGAAACTAAGCAAGTTCCAAATTTGTAAATTTGCACTTATTTTGTTCGAGGGGGCAAATTTTTAGAAAATATCGGCACTTCTAGTCAACTTCCGGATTCACCGGAAGTAACGCACAATTAATTTTCTTAAATGGATTGCCCTAATTTTGATAAAACGTTTGAATTCAGCAATTAATTTGACGTAAAATCGGTCGATTTCCATAGGTCTAAATATTATCGTTTTAAAGCTAACTTGATTTTTATGAAGACTTCTGAAAAATCATCGTAGTGTTTTATCGCTTACTTACTCGGTACGCAAAAGTGTTGATTAATGATTTTTACGAGTTAGTAAGCTATAAGTATGGGCTATTGAAAAGTATTTCAATTTTTGTAGAAATGTTGCACTGGGTGTCAGTAGGTAGGCAACAGGCGTTCTGGTTCACTTTAATCGAGCTTTTAATCGAAGTTTGATTAGCGGCTCGCGCTTTTAATCCGAATGGAATCGAAGTTTGATTAGCGGCTCTCGCTTTTAATCCGCGTCTAATTTCGCGAAATCAAAGTTTGATTAGCGGCTCGCGCTTTTAATCCGAATGGAATCGAAGTTTGATTAGCAGCTCGCGCTTTTAATCCGCGGGTAATTTCGCGGAATCGAAACACTCACAATCATGTCGTTATCACATACTGAACAGCTTCTGTACGGCTTTTAAACAGCTCCTGAACAGCTTTTGAACGGCTTCTGAACAGCTTTTGAAGAGCTTTTGAACGGCTCCTGAACAGCTTTTGAACGGTTCCTAAACAGCTTCTGAACGGGTATCCGTTCAATGACTATATCTCTTGACACTAGGTGGCTCCAGGAATTTATTTCCGGGTGTGATACGTTCCGAGTATGATACGTTCCGGGTGTGGTATGCCGTATGGAAGCTATTGTTTGTGGAGGTGACTCGTGTTTCAAATGTGTTTGGGGGTCAGAGAGGTAGTAGGTAAGGGGTCACCTGAGTAGGATTGTAAATAGATAATGAAGATCACACGCTTCCCCCGTACCCGCCTAGCCTACCTACTATCCAAAGGAGCCGCTTCCTGGAATTCGCTGCCTACTTCCGGGTTTTTTCCCACGCTCAGGTGACCCCTAAAACGTTTGTTCTACTTCTTGGACAATTAAACATACATTCATAACGTGCTTCTAATCTAGGAACATGAAAATTAATTCTACTCAACAACCACGGACAGTCAATATTGTTATTTAACAAATTAAACAAAAACTTTACACTTAACATATTACGCCTTTTACAAAATGAGACAAAGTCTAGCCTAGATAACATATCATAATCAAGACCTCTTTCGGGGTAAACTCCATCAATTTTAAACATTAAGTACTTTAAAAAACGCCTTTGAACAGATTCAATATTATTTATATGAGATTGGTAAATTGGAGACCAGGCCAACGATGCGTATCCTAATATAACTGTAATAAAGCAGTGTTAGGCATCTGATGTTTTTAAAATCACGGCAATTTCTACAGATGACACCATATGTCCCGTAGGCGCTCGCAATTGTTACGTCTATATGATTAACAAAAGTAAGTTTACTATCGAAGGTTACGCCCAAATCTTTAATAATCTGTAACCGTTGGAGATCTTCACCTCTTAGCTTGTACGTAAAAACTACATAGTTGCCGCTTCTCGTACATGACACTGTTTTACACTTCTTAATGTTGAATTGCAAATAATGATACCTACACCAATCATTACCCGCCGATATATCTTTTTGCAGCTTGATGCAATCTCCATTAGATCTTATTTCTCGAAATATCTTCAAATCATCAGCAAATATTAAGTGCTCGCTATTAATAACGTTGGTAATGTTGTTTATAAATAGTAGGAATAAAATTGGACCAAGATTGGATCTTTGTTGTAATCCAGAAGACGGGCAAAATGTGTCAGATCTCACCTGGCAGTTTTCTACAAATTGTTCTCTTCCAATCAAAGCAGATCTAAGCAGCGCTAGCAGAGAAGGTGAAAAACCAATACCCTGTAGTTTCCAAAGTAGCACATAGTGGTCAACTTGGTCAAATGCCTTTTGAAAGTCAGTGTAAACTGTGTTAACTTGAGTTTGTCTGTCAAGGGCTTCCGATACAAACTGAGTAAAACAACTTAAGTTCGTAACTGTAGACCGTTTGGTCATAAATCCATGTTGACTAGGTGAAATGAAGATTTTAACTGCATTATAAATATGGTCACATAGTATAGATTCGAAGGTTTTTGCAAAATTACACACTATAGATATAGTCGTATTGTCTAGTCTGCACTTATATTTAGTTTAATGGAGGTGGTGGACTTTACTTGAGCTTTAATTTTTATTATGACTATAGACTTCGCTTTGACCAATTCTGTTATCCATATGGGTATTTGGAATGTATAAAGATTATTAATATTATTACAGTCAAACCCTTTATCAATGTTGCCAACCTAATGGATTTACCGTTAAATCTGGTGGTTTAGAAGCATGATTTAGTAACAGTATTCTTCATTGTGGTGTTAGTGGAGATTTTAACTGCATTATAAATATGGTCACATAGTATGGATTCGAAGGTTTTTGCAAAATTACATAGTATAGATATAGGCCTGTAGTTGCATATGTCATCAGAGCTACCAGACTTTAGGACAGGACACACTCTAGCGGTTTTCCATATTTTTGGTATCTCTAATGATTTTAATATCAAATTCAATAAGTGAGATAATGGTTCCACAAATATCGTAGCACAGTCACGAATAATAAAGCTCGGAATTCCGTCGACACCAGCTAGAAAGCTGTCTTTAGATTTCTTCACGTGATTTAGTAACAGTTCTTTGGAAGTGGGCGGTACGTTGGTAGTTGATGAACCAATATTGGGAAAGCTTTGCAAACCAGCAAAATTAATATTTGATTGTAAATACACACTGTTAAAATATTCACCGAATGCATTCGTGGTGTTTTGAGGGGTATTAACTTCGATGTTATGGTAGGTCATAATGCCTGGAATTCTGGTGTGACCAAGTTTGCTGCTTGTAAAGCGCCACAATTGTCTTGGATCTTTTGTTATACAATTCTCAATGTTTCCAATATAGCGTTTATATAGTTCATTTGCAAGAGATTTATAGGACGATCTTAATTTCTGGAAATTTCGGTAATGGAAGTTAGTTTTATATCTTTTGTAGGTTTTATGAGCGTTATTTTTCATTCGAAGCAGTTGGATTAGCTCAATATTATACCAAGGAGGATAACTATGTACGTTTGGAAATTTTACAGTTTTGTATAGGTACGGTTTGATCAAATTTGTACGATAGGTTTCCAAGGCTTTGGATTTGTTGCGGTAGTCCTATTAGTTGGCCTCCAAAATCTCCACACCACTGGACTATTGTTTATGGGACTGGTTCAAAAATGAAGTTTACAAGGTAAAAGTCGATACTCGGTATGCACTAATTTGACGTATTAGAAATGCTGCAGGCGATAATTAAAGAAAGCAATTAGGATGCAACAGGTGCCTTTCGTAAACGAAGCATAAAATCTTTAGAGGTCAATGCCGGCATTTTTGAACATTTATTAAAAGAAGGCTATGATTAAAAAAATTTTAATGTATGAAATGTTGTTTATTTGTAATTACGCTATAACTTGAAAACAAATGAAAATCGGACGAGAACATATGGGTTTTTTTAGATTATTTTCACGTGTACAATACACTCCTGGAATGTGGTCCGTTCCTCCCGACTCACTCTGTATAACAGGGTACGATATTAGTTATGCACAATAGATTTTTACAGCTATTAACATGTATGCAAACGTATCTAAGCTTCTTAGTTAAAAAAATTTACTGTTTTAGGTTGATCTAGAAAACCAAAGAGTTGTATGGCAAGAGGAAGCTCAACAATTAGCACGACAGTTAAAGATACCATATATAGAATGTAGCGCAAAGATGAGGATGAATGTAGACAATGCCTTTTACGAATTAGTCAGAGTCGTTCGGAAGTTCCAGCAATTGGAAAGACCGCCCCTGAAACCCAATTACAAGGACAAGAATAAAAAGAAATGTTGCGTTCTGTAATTCGACCAAGACGCTTAGCCTTATACACCACAAACAAAACATGAATGCGGAGGACGCGAAAAAATTAGCAAATTTATCACAATAAAGCATTACCGTTGTCGTTATTTTATATTTGATTTCTGTTCAAATCTCCACGATACGGTTATATATGTTGTATTTTAATTCAAAAATCGTCACTTTCTCGAAATTTTTTCGTGCTACAAATTCAAAAATGAAAAATATCAATGTTATTGTTGTAACATATAAATTAACGTTATTTCTATTATTTCCAATTCGATTAAAAAGATATTAACAATCGTCACAACGTTTACATATTGTTTGTGAAATGTAGGTATTTTTATTGGTGATTTGGCTTTAGTCTGGTTAAAAACAACACTGCATTATATATACATCATCTAGTAGAAATCCACAAAAATAGTGTTCTATGATTATTTTATTAACATGCTGTACTCAAAAGTAATTAAAGACAATATTATAAACATATCCATTATATTATTTTCAATACTGTTAATTTTTTCTAAAAAAAAATAGCACATATTGAGAATGTATTGCAAATCTAAACGTAGCAATTGTAACCAAGCTTATTTTTTAGGGTTTCAAAAGATGCTGGATGGCTTTGGGCAAAAGGCCTTTGCTAACAATGAAGCAAAGTAGAAATTAAGTAGCATTCAAATAACGATTGGTGGAATATATACCTATTTAAACAACTCGAATTGCAACAGTTACTTAAAATAAAGTCCTTTGAATATATTTTTTTGTCTCGTGCTTTAAGGTTTGCAACATCAGAGGTACGTATTACTACAGAAAAGAAAGATTTAAGAAAGCACACTTTGAGGTGATTGCATCAACCTTAGTATGTGCCTGTAAGATATCGCACATCCAGAGAAACATTGACGTGAGTGTAATAGAAGCAATTCTTCAGAAATTTAAAATGAAAATTGTGACTTACTTTGTCCAAAGTTTAAGCACATCAAAAGTATCTATTGATACATGCAATAAAGTTTATAAACTGCACATTTTCTCTAGTTTCATATAGTTTTGCGTTTTTCTTATTTTTTTTATAATTTAATTTTTTTAATTGCAGTTGTGTCATTGTTGCCACCCAAAAAAGCATTTTTTACACTCTCGTCATTTTGAATCTAGTTATTCGTATAATTGGAAACAAAAAAGACATAATTTCACACATTAAAAATCAAACAGATACCGAATAAACCCGTACTTTACAACACATAACACAATACATTTTAATTGCCTTTAATAGTTTTTGGTGCTTCAAATAAACCAATGTAGAATGGTTCATAATATTTTTTTATTAATTTTTCTTTTTCTAAAAGGGATGCTTTGTCTCACTAATAATTATTTTAGTTTTATATGTCGGCTTTGTAGTAATCGTACTGATTACTTTGTGTCCAGATCTTCGAGTCTTCGTTTGAACGTAGGTCTTTGTCCACTCTTGTTAGGAATAACTGGTTTAAAAAAAAATAAATCTCGCTTCCTTTCCGGTATTTTAATACTATTTCCATCGACAGTTGTATAATTAAATCCAATTTCATCGGTCAACAATTTTATGTCGGTGAAGTCCCCAAAGCCCAGTTCTTTAACCTCCAGGGAGTTTCCAGTTTTCTTGGCCTGTCTTATGATAGAAACATATTGATCTGGTACATGTATTGGGCCAGTTCGTTTGAATTTTCTCAACGATTTTTCTATTACACTGTGAACATTATCCCCCTCATTTTGGGTATGGCCTCTTATTAAATATTTGTGTGTAATAGAATTTAGTGCGTAATTTTCTACTGCATACAGATACATGCCTAATAAAAACCTGCAAAGAAAAGTGTTAAATAAGCTTAGTAATTCATTAAATCAAGCTCTTCCATGCCTGTTTTTCTGTTGGCCTGCACAGTTGTCAGAATAGAAGATAACGTCGCAACCTGGACGATTACTCGACAATTCAGCCAAAAACATCAGTACGCACGAGCCGATTTTGGTAGCACCTCTAATGCCCAATCCTTCATGCCAGAAATAACACACAGTCCTGTCATTTGTAATTTCCGATATCTACATAAAAGTATAAATGGTTATGAATACATTCCGATCATTGGACCTAATATTTACAGTAAAATTGAAGCAATTTAATCTTGAGTTGTAAAAAAATGCAGAAGTTTGACCTGAGGGTACTGGTAGAACATCTTGCATAGACTGCTAGCACAGTATTATAGTTTGCTTCCTTAACTGTTTCTTTATCTCTGGATTTTTCAATTCGACTCAACTTCTTCTCTTCTTGGTGTAGATTATAAGCACTCTCCAGTTTCTCTTTGTCAGAACCTTGTGCATTTTTGTATGACTCGCAAAGATCGCATTGGTCTTTTTTCGGAGCAAAAAATCAATTATTGAATTCTGTATTGAATATGCGAGCATAAGTGGCATAATTTGCGGTGGGTTTGTTGAGATACTGAGAGGCGTTGAGTCAGATTAAGTAAAACTTTCATCGCTCTCAGATATTGTATCAGAAGCAGTATATTCGTCACTGGTTTCACCCCAGTTCTTTTTATCAGAACCGCCGCTTTCGTAATATTTTGGTTCGGAAACTCGTCTTAAACGTAATCTTGTTGGCCATCGGTTGACACTGTATAGGAAGCTGTTGTTTCAAATTTAGCAGCTACAGAGGAGAGTGGTGTTTTAACTAAAATAATTTGTACTTAACATATATCAGAGAAAATTATTATACTACTAATCAGCTTATACCTGAAATACTGGAGCTTGCCAAATTTGTTGACGATGCCTGCAAGGAATTCTGAAGTCCTGAACCAGCTTTTCGTAACTCATTTACAGCGCCAACGTCATTATTGTGCTTTTGTGTAACTAGATTCATTATCAAATCCGTACGACTGCCCATTTTAAGGTACATACCTTTGGTTTAATTAGTCACAAATATAAAAGTACATACAGTCATGGCCAAAAATATAAAGCAGGGTAGGTAAAATGCCAATTTATCAAAAATCAAAGGAAATAAATAAAACAAAAATTATGATTAGATTACACAAACGATTTATTAATGTAATTTTAGTATTTGGTATGTCCTCCTCTAGCTCTGCGTACTGCATCTACACGATTGGACATACTTCTAACGAGCGTTTCACACTCCTGCGGAAACTGAACTACTTTACGTTTAAGAATGGGCCACAAATGCTCAATAGGCGATAAATCAGGCGACTGGGCAGGCCAGTTTAACAGAGGAATGTTATTTTCCCGAAACCACCTCATCGTGTGCTTCGATTTATGACAAGGGCATTGTCTTGCTGGAAGAAGTATTGAGGCTCCTCATCATCAAATAATTTTAAAATACTCGGCTCCAATACTTCTTCTAACATGTTAGTATACACCGCACTTGTCATTCTTCCATCGCACACATGAAGTTCACCCACTCCTGCTGCAGACGTGGCACCCCAGACCATAACGCTGCCTCCTCCATGTTTGACTGGGAATAATGCAGCTAGGGAGGTAGGCTTCCCCAGGTCTTCTGCGAACCCACGGAGCTCCACAACTGCAAAGAATTTTGAAAGAAAAGGGTATGTGGAGCTGAGTATTTGTGTCAAAGTAAATATTTAATCCTTTGCCTTGCTTACCTCAATGTTGCATTCGTCTGACCACATAGATTTTTTCCAGTCGTTGAAAGTCCAGTTAGCATGTTCTCGACATCAGTTGAGGCGTTTTTGGATGTGCACTCGGCTGAGCGCTGGCTTCTTTCGGGGCCTTCGGATGTTTAAATTCACTTCTCTTAATCGTCGACGAATTGTTCGGCTGGACGTGGCAATTCCATAATTTTGTTGGAGTTCGCTAGCCACCGTTTTCGACGATTTAGTCCTACCCGAAAGCACGACTTTTTGTAATATGCGGTCTTCTCGGCTGATTGTTAAACGTTTTCGACCGCGACCTACCTTCGATTTGTACGACCCCGTCTCCACGAAACGTTTAATAGTGTATTGCACCGCATATCGAGAACATTTTACTCTTTTGGCAATTTGCACTTGACTAACACCTTGATGTAAACACACTATTTGGGCACGTGTTGTTTCCGTTAGTTGCGCTTTTCTGGGCATTTTAGAATATTTTTTTTTAATAACGGACGCGTTACAGAACTCTAATGCTTTCCGTGCCTCACTTGTTAAAATTATAAGTGCGACTGAGAAACAGGACTTCTTACTTTCCTCCCACAATACCCTCCCTGTTATCTATTTTAAAGTAAATGATACTTTTATCGGCTTAAATTCTATCATAAATAAAGATTCCGCTATAAATGCTTTCCCAGAAACTGCCTGCGCTAACAATAATCCTCTTTATGTGGGTGCTTTCTATTTTTGGGCATGACTGTAAATATATAGCAAACAAAAATGACAGATTCAACACGTAGGACATTATATATTAGGAATATCATACGCTTATAATGACACAATTTACACTTACGTCGTTGTTGCACCACCTTTGTACTGACAAGTGAACACATATGCAGTTACGTCGTTTTTGAGATAACATGAGCACCGACTCCTATGCAAAATGGAATACCGACATAACTGCCCTGTACCGTCAGGATATTGAATTATCAATATGTCATAGCTCCACCGAAAAGATTATAATGTTTTTACAATTTTAGTGGTATTATACCATTTTTTCAAAAAATTGCATTTACGTCGTTGTTTCTCTGGATGTGCGATATGTAGGTCAAAATATTAAAAATATTGTAAGTTACATTCATTGTAAACTGAAAAAGGTACAACAGTCACCATAAAGATACCTACACCACCTATATTACAAAGTTTTTGTTTATAAAATTCATCACATAAATGTATTATTTAAATAGAGTACGTAATATGTTACAATTGTATATAAAACGAATATGTATTCCTACAAAACGTAGAGGATGTATTTGACATAAGTGCCATAAATGATGCTAAAACATATACTGTCTATATTATTTTTCTTTCATTTGACATCCAATATCTTTAAAATTAACGGATAATAAAATAGCCAATCACATCTTCTCATATATATTCCCGATTTATAGCACTTATTGCAGATACATAAAGACTGATGTTGGCTGATTCAGGTTATCCTATAGTTATTCAATGGTTTTCTAAGTGTTTATTAATTTTTCTTGCATCTTAATTTAAAAGTACTGTAAGGTATCGCTACTCCAGAGTAAGAATTCTATGTTGGAATCCCCATTCTTGCAAAATTTGGATTATAGGAATCACTTGAAATTTTTCAGAGCTTCAATTGACAATTCCTTTAATTAGAAATCAATAGCCAGTTCTAGAAATTGTGATTGTTTTGGTGGTTTTCTAACTATCCATAAAATTACCAATTAAATATTTCCCTCAAGAAAAAATGTCATTAAGAAAGCAAGAATGTAAGCAACTTCTTAACTACATCTCCATTTTTTTTTAACTTGCTCGTATCGTATTTCACTGTATTTCAAAATTAGGCTGCGTTCACGTTGGGTAGTGCGAAATTAGTGCAGGAATTTGACAACTGACAAATGATTTGCTTTGCCATAACCTAACCTAAATTTTGTTCAATTGTGACTCGTTGCGTCCCAACCGTATCCGCATGTTTCCTATCCGCATCCGAACCGTATCCGCATTTTATATTTTTGATACACGTAATTATAAATAATAGTTATTTACGTCACAAGGGACGAATTGCAGTATTGCGGTCGAGGGCCCGAGTGTCATATTATGTTTCCTACTACCAGCCCAAAATTTCGAAAGAATCGGCATTTTACGGAAATATCTGATATTTACTTCTATATAAGGTTCGTTTTTCTTCTGCGTTTGAACTGGTTCTAAATCAATTCAACCTTGAATTGTTAGTAGTCAGAACTTAATCGAACTGAAAGTACAATTCTAGAACGGTTCAAAGTGGTTCGGTAAAATAAGAAAATCAGGTCGTGGATAGTGTAACTATTTATGCTTGGCTATAGATGTCGCTGTATATAAACAATTTTGACTATATTAATACATTCCATATACATTCGCAGAAATACTTTGTCTAAAAATGGAACACAATGATAACGGTGGGTAAGTGAAAAATATAGAAAATTATCTAAAATATAACTAATGTGCCATATTTTCACGTAGCTCTAGTCCACCTACATATGTTCCCTTCATATTCATCCTCAATATCACTTATCTCCATGTTATATTCACAAATAGGATCGTTGTTTTTTAATGCTTCATCTATAGATACCTCCGCGCAACAAGCTCTTATAAAATAGCATATGTCGTATATATTGCATAACTATAGGGCATTTATAAAATAAATGAAAGTGAATATTGCGGGATCCAAGGTTGGTAGAATGTTTATATTCTAAAGGTGGCTTCAATTCAAAATATCGTTTAGTACGTGCCAAATGACGTCATTGGTTACCACCAATTATATTCTACTGAATATAGAACATAGGAGATCCATCGATTTAAATCTATAGTAAGTTATTTTTTGCACTGAAAGTTTTGCATGATAAAATTTTAATTCACAATTTGCAACTGCACAACGTATAGGCATCTTTAAAAAAAAAGAAATTAGTATTATAAAATGTTACTGTCTTTATCCACGCAAGTCCCACAAAGGAAATAAAACTTCTACAAATAAAATATTCGCTTATGATTTAAATTTTCACTTATCATAAGATAAAAATATATCTTATAAGACGAGCAAACAAGTCAAAATGTTTTTCGCCAGAGAGTTGTTCTATGTATATTGTAACCAGTGACGTCAAAATATGCGTCCTTCACCCCTCCGCCCACAAACTTGCGGTCAAGTATTGCAAGATAGGGACTGAAGCCACCTTTACAATATATACATTCTATCAACCTTGATCTGGACCCCTCAATAGAAGTGAAGGGAACATTCTATTGAGAGAAGGGATAGATCCCATCACACAAGTAAGCTATGAAATAAGCTACAAGTTCATTCTATCTACATTTTAGCGATTGGTATGTTTGTGGTTCATTTTCAGTAGCGATGGGTGTTGACTAGAGTTGGCATTTTTTAAATTTTGCGTATGATTTAAGTTGATTGTGCCGGCAATAAAAGACATATTCGTCAATCTCTTAACGCAATACAGACGATTATATCTTATTGCCGGAACTACCAACTTAAATCATCCGCGAAATCTAAAAAATGCCAACTCCAATAATGACGTTAACGGAAAGGCGCATACAACGACTCGATTTCCTCGTGCATTTCCGTTGCGTAGTACAGTGTATACAATATGCAAGGAAAATGCCCGAGGGAGTCGAATCACCCACCGCTGCTGTTCATTTCACAGATTATTTACAGGTTAATAACACTTAAAATTACTGTGACTCCAACAGAAATGGATTTATCATGTAAACCAAAAAAAAAAAAACGAAAACAAAAATGTTTTTATGATAGAAGCATGCGATTTAGCAAAGGCATCATATATAACCTGAATCGACCGATATGCACAAAAATCGTACATTTTAAAAACAGAGCTGAAAGCACCAAATTTCATATTACGCTTTTCATTGTATCACCAGGAGTATGTTCATGATTAAAAACTTTTTATGTTTGCTTCGTAACATCGCCATTGGTAGAACAAAATGAGAATAAACCGATATACTTTATCTTTTTTTTGCATGTGTGCATCTTAGTAAAGAAAATATTATTTGTAAATAAACGATATCAAAAGTAAAAGAGTGAATATGGATAAACACCAATTTTATTTTTATAAAGATTATATTTTTCTATGCTTCTTTACATTTTAAATGTTACTCATTGTTAGGGATTCGAACTTTATAACTGTATAAAAATAAAATATACCCGTTTATAATCTTTAACCCGTACTTTTTGCAGTGAACGAGTTAAATCATTTAAACGAATTTCATTGTCAAAGTTCCGATCTCAAATCGTTTAAGTTATATAATCCAGTTTGTATATTCTTGCATGTACAAATATTTTGGGGTACCTATATAACCCGTATGTTAATAATTTAAAGCTTAAATCGTAATAACTATACAAAAACATGATATAAAAGTGCTAATAGTACGTGTAACCGATATACCGTGTATAGTATCAAAAATATCCGTACCCTTTGTATTTGTACTACCTTAAGAGTCGACTTTTTATCGTATTCATAGGGATGTTCATGTACAAAATAAATGTATTTTAAATATATTCAACTTTTTCAAATGTCATAAGTAAGGTTCGATTAACGAGTGCAACGTCAGAGGCGTATCGCGCAAAAGTAGGTACATGATATACAGTATTATTAAAAAAATATATTCTCACCTTTTATTGACGTCTTGATGTCCACTGCGACAAAATACTACAAAATAACTATCGAATGACCGTTCACTTGTACGCCTATTGAATGACTAGACTCTCCACTTGCCTAGCATCGACCAAAAATCTCCTCTCGGCGCTTCTGCCGTAGCACGCGTTTGTCGAACCTTAGTCATAAGTACTATTTTATGGAAATATATTTGGTGCTAATTTTTAAAATGTTATTCTTCTTACACTAAATGGTTTTACGTCAAGTAACGATCAACATTTTATATACTTTTTCGTGCAATTTAATATTGTAATTGACATTAACAAATAAATTCCTAATTCTAATCTCATACTTCAGTTATTTCATACAATTTTTAATTATGGTTAAAATTGTTGTCTTTACGAGCTTTTTTCAGAAATTAATTGATAATATGTATTTACTACCCATATATATATATATATATATATATATACGCATATATTGAATTCTGTCGATTGTTGCTATATACATGAGTGATTCGATTCTGCCATTGATAATATTAATATTTATCAACTCTATATTCTAACACATTGTGAAATCGAGATGAAATATTGTATTATTTATGTACTACGTCGTATTTTATTAATTATATTAAAATATTTGATAAACTAAAGAAATATTAACGTGAATGTTAGTTTTATTATTTCCAGTCCTGTCCTTTAATTCTATACGAGGGAACTCTGAAAAGTTTCCAGCCCAGCACAGAAACAAGTTTTGTTTGCCAAATTCAATTTTATTTCTCAACATAGTTTCCCGTTAAGTCTATACATTTTTCCCAGCCACGCTCCCATCTCTTTAATCCGTTCAAATAGTAGTTGAGATCTTGTTCTGCAAAATAGGCCTTTACGAACGCGATGGCCTCGTGATTCGATGAAAATCTCTATCTTCCGAGCGAAACGGGGCCTAGGAAACAGAAAAAAGTCGCTGGAGGCTAGCAGGGGGATTCTGTTTCACGACCTGATATCGAGCGAGTCGAAGTCTCGACTCGAACGCCAAACACGCATCGAAGTCTCGACTCGAACGCCAAACACGCATCGAAGTCTCGACTCGAACGCCAAACACGCATCGAAGTCTCGACTCGAACGCCAAACACGCATCGAAGTCTCGACTCGAACGCCAAACACGCATCGAAGTCTCGACTCGAACGCCAAACACGCATCGAAGTCTCGACTCGAACGCCAAACACGCATCGAAGTCTCGACTCGAACGCCAAACACGCATCGAAGTCTCGACTCGAACGCCAAACACGCATCGAAGTCTCGACTCGAACGCCAAACACGCATCGAAGTCTCGACTCGAACGCCAAACACGCATCGAAGTCTCGACTCGAACGCCAAACACGCATCGAAGTCTCGACTCGAACGCCAAACACGCATCGAAGTCTCGACTCGAACGCCAAACACGCATCGAGTAGAAGTGATTCTGAAGTACATTCGACTTCGTCTGTTTCCCTTTCCCTTCTGTTAAGTCGGAGCACTTTGTAGCAGCATTTGTTCACTATTGTTATTGGATATTTAGAAAGCGCGGGTTGTTTGAGGTTAAATACTTTAAATATAAATATCTTTTTTTGTTTGATTCACATTTATTCCGTTTATAAAAGTTAGCTTGATATACATACATGAATTTATATTTTTTAGAACAATGTTACCGATTTTTCACCAAGTTCGGCGTTAACAAAAACGCCAATCAAGAAGAATGCTTCGCCTTCAAAAACCTTTCCTTCTTTCATCCTCTGTTAGGTAATTTGGAAGGTCCTGCTTTAACAGAATCACTTTTGTCTGTCTCGCACATAACAGCTGCCAGCTATAAGAGGTAAACATACAATTTTTATTTGAAAATCATGAAAGTGTGTTATATTGTTGTAAATAACATTAGCCCTTGCTCTGGAACGCCACAGCCTTGGTAAAAAGTCTGTCCAAGGATTCTTAAAAATCTCTCTTCTTGAGATGTTAATTTTTTGTGGTTTCAGGTCTACCTCCTGTTTGTGATTGTGACCTTATATCGGCAGCTTAATTTTAAGTGCACTTATAATCACTCCACGTCTAAAATAAAATGAATTATTGCACTATTTTCTAGGTGTTAGATGTGTTCAAATAATTTGTAATTTACCTTTTGCCACTTTTCAAGAGGCTTTTCCCCCATGCCCTAATGAGTTTAACTCGCATGTTAATTCTTCCCATAGCTGCCCATATTTGTTCCTTCCTGTCGAAACATTTAATCTTCCACTGGATGCTTCTCCAGAAATTCTATAATAACATCCCAGTGAACTTCTTTCACTTCAAATGAACCCTATTATAACGTTACATATAATATAAAATTAATTTAAAATTAAGAAAGTACTAGTTCTCAGGTTCTCACATCATTCAAATTTTAAATTCGTATTTCCGCAAATGATGTTCTAAACAAAGATATTAGTAGCATTAAAAAGAGATAACCTGCATCGATTTCACAACTCGGTATTTCCGGAGATATCGAGTGAAACTGACAGTTCTAAACGAAACCACGTGACCTTTCGAGTCGGTACGAAACCAACGAGAATCGCTCGAACCCGGAAAAGTGGCGTAAACGAAGGTATCGAGTAAAACGATAGCAAACAGAATCCCACCACTGGGCCTAGGAAACAAAAGAAAGTCGCTGGAGGCCAGATCTGGTGAATTTTTGCCATGGCGACCACTGCAGTAGGCGGGTTCGGGTACTCGTTCGGAGTAACTCCATTTACTCCAAGTACCGTACTCGCGCTCTTTAACGTTCGGAAATGTAGAGTTACTCCATCCATTCGTTTAGAGTATGGCTTGAGTGATCTACTGTTGCTCTACTCCTGATCCACTCCACGTGCTCTGTACTCTTGATCTGCTCCGAAGGAATACCCGAACTCGGCTAGTGTGAGCTGTCTTGGTGGAACAAAACTTCCTCTTTTTTCAAATGCGGTCGTTTTTCCGCAATTTCGACATTCACTAAACTGATTCAAAAGTGCTTTGGACATATTCATTCTAATGCGTCTTTGGTCATGAGTGAGCAAGCGCGGCATCCAATATATGACAAACACGTCCTTTCGAGATGCTCACAGCATCTGCTGCCTCTAACCTTAATTCGACGATCATCTAGCACCATTTGGTGAACTTTTCTGATGTTATCGGTAGTGGTTGCAGTTTTTGGCCGTCCCGAACGTTTTTCGTCAAGCAAGCTGGTACGACCACGTTTATATTCAGCTGCTTAAAATTTAATCGTGACAAATGATGATGCAGAGTCGCCGTAAACGGCGTCCATATCGGCTTTTGCGTAGGCGTACTGCCTTTCAAATGCAAGAATTAAATGATGACACGATATTCAATTTTTTCTAATTTTACAGAAACGCTCTCATCGACATCATTGATAAGTTACACTGTGCTCGATTTGGAGACTTTTTTTGTAACAAGTTGGGCACCCGGGGGGTGAAACTAATTCGTGTACGCTGAATCCAATGGTGCCAATCGTTTTTAAAAGTTAGCTCGCGTTTTCGAGCAATTTCAATTTAAAAACTTTAGGCCCAAAGACCGCAAAAAACGTAATTTTTATCATTTTTTTACCATTTATTGAATTTAAATCGATGGAAATCGATCGAATAGACATCGTATCCGACGAATACACATCGAATGGGAACCGATTGCACTGAGAATATGAAAAATCGATTTAGTCGATTTTTGGCGGTCGTTAGAAACTAACATGTGGTTAAAACTATCGGGATGACGACCAAAATTTTAGCTCTGTATGTCAGAGCTCCTGGCAGGTATATCGTTAAATCTTTAAGTTTACTAGTTTGGCGATTTATCTCATTTATGACGCTAATGAAGCTTTAAAAATAAAAGCGAAATATACATGTATATCATTCTAGTTCGCTACCGTTGAATAGTAAATAATAAACCAATGAAATAATAGTTTACATGTCACGTAATAATGTTTTCCTACGACACTGTAAGAAAGATGCCAATTTCAGACAATTGGGTAAGCATGAAATGTGACAATTTCATTCATCTGTCAAAAACCCGTGCGTTATAAGTTATAACGCACGGTTATAACGTAATAATTTACTTTTATTAAGTATGTTGCTATTTTGTTTATCTGAAACGAGCCTTCAGAAGCAAGAGAAACGTCAACAATTTTCTGGCAAATTGTGAGCTACAAACGGATTTTGGTAAGTTTGCAATAAATAACTTTTTTCAGTGTCGTATGAGATATAGTGTACAAAATTCGCTGGAAAACTGCCTATCGTTTGCTCGTGAGATTTCCAAGATTCTCACTCGCACGATATCACTCACTTTCCATTCTCGTTATGTAATATACTATAATTTGAATTGTCAAAAAAGTGCAAAATAGCATGGTTGTGTGCGTTATGTGGTATGTTTATTCACCAACGATTCTATACACGGAAATTATGACAGAGAAAAGTGATTTTAGAGAAATAGGACTTACAATTAGTGCATTCCATAATACTTTACATGAAACGTTCGTACAAGTACTTGCATAGTTGTACTTTGGGGAAAGTATCTAAAAGAATATGAACAGAAATTCATTCTTTTATAAACCTGATTAATACTACTGTAATGCTATCACATTACAATATCCCTAGCAAGATATGACAGATATGATTGGAAGGTCTGAAAATGTAATGTTTTGAGCTGGTTTTTGAGAGCCAGGACAGTCGACATGCTTCGAAACGTGTAAGAGTTTTTATAACAGACTCGAACAATATCTTGTTGTGGAAGGAGGGATTTTTAAGCCTCTTGTATAGAATTCTACTTATTTTTTTGAAAGAATAAACTATTTAATTTGTTACAGTTTATTTTTTGGTTTCTTTAGAATTAGACTTTTATTTTCGCCTTACGCAGTACACACTGCTTAACACAGCTCTTACATTCGTTGCTCCAGTATTTTGAAACGACATTTTCGTCTTGTAAATATTCTTTTTATGGAGCGCGTCATACATAGATTGATCAACACAAGTCGGACAAGTGTACGCGGCCACATTTCTATCGCTAGTGTACTTTTGTATGAGGATGCCTATTAATTTAAAAATGCAGCACCTACACTCGCATGCCAGCGTATATAAGTTAAATTAATTTAATTATTTTTCCTTGGCTTCGGCATTTTCTTTAAATAAAATTAAAACATAATGAAAAAGTCAACATTTTAACGTTTCGACCTTTTTTATGTTTTAATTTTATTAGAAGAAAAAGCCGATTTTTATAAAAAAAAAGGAATTAAATTAATTAAACTTAATGTTCTTAGCCGTTAAGTTGTAACATTTAATTTGACATTGCATAATTAAAAAATATACATGTATTTTTAGCCATATTTTTTGT
The DNA here is from genome assembly GCA_029619315.2 of Dynastes maya. Taxonomy (NCBI): domain Eukaryota; kingdom Metazoa; phylum Arthropoda; class Insecta; order Coleoptera; family Scarabaeidae; genus Dynastes; species Dynastes maya. Next base: position 19,311,227 of record JAROYE020000003.1, on the reverse strand, counting down.
ATGTTACGTATTTTCTGCAAGATACGTTAATGAACGAGACTTTTTTTTTGGAACAGGTAAATCCATAGCATGACATATTTTTTTGGGGAAATGAATAATCTTTGTGGCTTTTTGGAGGTCTACCGGAAGTTGTATTCCTTCTTCCTAAAGGGAACGTCCTGCGAGTTATATGTAGTTGTTGGTTATACATCATACATTGGTTGTACAATTCTTCTCTTTTTTATTGGTAAACCAGACTATTTTCCAAAGGTATAAAGAGCAGTTATCATCGAAGAGTCTATTTTTATACCATTCACTAACTCACAAATTGTAAAAATCCACACTTATCATACTTTGAAAATAATCTTCTTTGAATTTTCTGTGAAAGTGTTGGTTTTCTTTTCAAAATCACTTTCTCACATGACCGCTACCTCTTTATTCGTAAGTTTTGCCCTTAATTCTATAGAAAAGCCTTCATTATCTTTATCATATCCAATTACAAGTGTTTCATATGTATTCGGAAGTATATTTAATATCTAAATGTTAGAATAAAATAATTAAGGAAGGAAATACCCATCACGTAAAGCTTTTTTTTATCAGAAATGAATATACCGTTTTCGAATTTTAAAAAATTCCATTTTCGCGCTTATTATTTAGTTTCTACGCCATAAAAAGGCATATTATTTTATTTTTCACACAATGTTTATGTTCCTCATAACGTTACAACGTGTTTCAAATTTAAAGCAGATACGTCTCGTTCGTTTTACGAAGTTTATCGAAGAAAGGACCAATCACGCAGCTGCAAATTTTCTCCTATACACAAGTGCACTAGGAATAGAAATATCGCCTAAAATAGTACTACAAATAGTGCTTTAGCACTGTTTGACGTTTTTTGAATATTGTGACAATGACAATGTAGTATACAATGAAGTGGGGATCGACGCCGTTGCCACAGTTAATTCCTATCTTCAGAAGTTTATGACACAGGCAGTTGTAACTTCTAAAGTAAGTAAAATGTCATACAACTTCCCTAGTTGCAATCCAATTTCTAAAGGCCGCTTTCATGCAATAATATTGCAAAACAAAATTGAGGGTTGTCCATAAGCGGCCCCTAGGCTATCACTGTTATTGTGCAGTATTGCACAATAACATTGTAAAACCATGGATCTGAACAAGTATTGCACAATATTAACCACAGACTGTATACACAACCTCTAACATACACTTACAATTAAGTAAGATAATTAACGCAGTAATTTACGATCATTGTTAATTCATAACGCAGCACGCACTAATTTCAATTAACCTGTATTTTTCGTGGCGTCCTCTATTAACTGCATTGATCATTATAATTAATTCGATAATGTAGAGTCGCTATATTATCGACTAGGTTAGGAGACACCAATGAAAACGATTGATATATCCAAACTGTTCAAATATAAACCTAACCTAATCTCAATCACTTTCATTAGTATCATTACGTAGTACAGTTCTAACATTACCCAAAGATTATATTACCAAACATAACCTTATTGCTGGATCACATTCGTGCAACTTCAAAACAACGCATGCGTCAACTCTACGTATACGTATTAATTGAAAGTTTAGGGTTTACAAACTTCTCGGCTTCTCTCAAAATTAAAATTATTAATTTCAAGCGTTCTGAATGGACATGTTTAAACACCATTGTTATATTTTAAACACTAATTGTAACTCTTAATTATAGCTACTAATTTTAAGGTTGCGAATGTAGCTTAACTGCCGCATTAAACTTAATTGACGGATATAAATTGTAACTTGTAATTAAGCAATAGCAAAAATATCGTCTTCGAAGCGATACCAGACATGAAGAAAAGGAGGACAGCTGTCTTTTAATTGATTTTCAAAATAATTCATAAAAACTTCGGCTAAAAATAGCGACAAGATTTGACTGTAGCATTTAGGATCAAGGATGAAAGCATTGTTTGTCATACATAATTTAGATATTTGTCTTTTCTATTGCAAGCGAGTTTTCTAGAAGAAATTGTTCTACATACAATAACATCCATGAACTGTCAATATTATTGCGCACTACAAACTATTGCACAATAATATTGATAGTCCACGAGCCGCTGAACAAGAAACAATATTTTCTTAAAATTAAAAACTTCACTTATCCAATTTCATTCCCAGTAAATAAATTCTTCAGATTGTTTTCAAATCGTTTTTTTTTTATTCCGTTGAAGTACTCAAACTTATAAATATGGATGTCTTAACGACTGGCATATTTCTTATACTTGTTTTTTTAAATATTTGACAATAACAGTTTATTATTTCCTGTGCGAGACGCGTGGGTTCATAACTGAATTCACGATGATTTACTTCAAAAATCAACACCCTGTCACACGAATTCACGCATATATGAGCATATTTTGTCATAATAGGGCTATATTGAGTTAAAATTGCAAATAATTCACTTGCATTCAAACTGTTTTCTTTCCTCCACATCATTAACTATTGGATAGTGTTCGTTTATGAATGAACCCATTGAAACTATTGAATCAAAAATGATTCACACATTCACACTGCCTAAACCTACGCCAAGTGATATTGTTAATATACATACATACATTCCCATTCAATAAATCTTATGAATAGTATCAGAGCAGGGCATCAAACTTTTAGCATGAGTAGATGCCTCGCAGTGTAGAGCGAATATATAATACGTCGTATATGTTCGGTTTATGTGTGGGTTTCTAAACAATAGACCAGCATAGTAAAAAGTAGGTATGCGATAAAAGAAAAAGAAAGATGAAAACAAATATTTCACAAGTGCCATTAATTTTTTGTTTCATTTATGTCTTTGGTTCGCCTACTTCGGTAAATACCATGGCGTACTGCCTGACGTACTCCAGAGGGGGATGACACTAAGTACTAACTGCGAACACCTTTTCACATCCAATTTAAAGGACATATGTTGGAATGGCGCCAAGATGTTATGAGCCCTCACACATTTTCTGATACAATAAATACCGCGGTCCGTATTTCTTGACGTGCGATGTTAAGGAAAAATATTTGTATAAGAATAGTCGCAGGAGTTTCCCGCCAATAAGAAAAGTACCTTCTGTTGTTTGGTGTGTACCACATGTGTACAGTCATCACCTGGATCATATCAAACGCAGGACCGTATTAACTAACATTGTGTAAGAAGTAAGAAACACACAATGTTAACAAATAAGAACTTGCTGTCTATGTAAAAAAAAATGAATATTTTGAATAAGTTTATCAATTGTTATCACTGACTTATTTTGTAAAATGCCACTTACCAGTGGTGATTTATTGTGTGACGAAACTACAGATGTGACAAATTGGTGTCAGATGGTAATTATGTAGATATATCTTTAATGGCAGAATTTATGAGTACTTTTGGGGATTTAAACAAATTAAGGTTGGACGGCGTTCGGGTACACATTAAAAATAAATATCCTTGTGCACATTATATTCACTGCTATGCCCACCAGTGCAGTGTGCGTATTTTTTCAGCAATTCCTGCTTTTTTCAAAGATCATTGTAAGCTAAAGGTAAGATTTTATATTTTTTACAATCGCGCCCTCTCGACAAAGTCAAGAACCGGAATTTTTAATTTGACTTGAAATTTCTATTCCGCAAACAGCAAGCATACAATCCAAAATTTTATTTTGGATTGCGTTTGAAGTAGCGATGGGAAAAATCGTTATTTTAAAATAATAGTTTCAACCGTTATCGTTATTTTGAAATAACGGTTGCAAAATAACAGGTTTAGCGTTATTTCGTAGTCTACAGTTCTACACGATAACGCATCGTGATTCCACATAGCACATGTGCAACTGCTGATCTTGCTGCACGCGAAAATTTGAATTCGGCAGTTTTTTGTAATATAAATATTTTATTGCGTTTTCTTTGCAAATAAATTATAAACTGGTTAATAGATTAAAATAATAAAATAATAAAATTACATAAATGGTATAAATTACATTACTACCAACCGCCTACAAGGTTTTGTCTACGTTAATACATAGAAGAATAAGGGAGGTAACGGATAATAAAATAGGAGAATATCAATGCGGGTTTACGAAGGGGAAATCGACAATTGACGCAATACACATAGTTAAACAAATTGTAGAAAAAACCTATCAACATAATATAAACCTCGAACTGCTTTTCGTAGATTTTCAGCAAGCGTTTGATTCTCTAAATAGAAATACGATTATGTTAGCGATGAAGGAGTTAGAAGTACCAACAAAACTAAGAAGACTTGTAGCAATGACAATGCATGGATCAAAAGCTAGCGTAATAACAAGTAAAGGTGAAACTGAAGAGTTTGCTAGAAATAAAGGAGTTAGGGCAAGGGGATGCGATGTCGGCAACCATATTTAATATAGTACTGGAGTACATCACCAGAAGAGTCAATAAGGGTACAATAAGAACAAGAGGGGGACAATTAGTAGCGTACGTTGATGACGTAGTAATCGTGGCAAAAAAGAGGGAGATAGTGAATAACATCTTAAAAGAAATAGTAGATGAAGGTAAGAGGATGGGATTGAAAATAAATGAAAACAAGACAAAAATAATGAGAATAGGAAAAGAGCCGAGCAACAGAAAAATTAGAGTGGGGAAGTGTACCTTTGAGGAAGTAGACAAGTTCAAATATTTGGGAGTCACCATTACAAGTGATGGTAATAGAGAAATGGAAATAAAGGAGAAAACAATGGCAGCCAAGAAAGCTCTACATATAAATAAACACCTATTAAGAAGCAAAAATCTTTCAAAGAATACAAAGATAAAAATTTATAGAACAACCATAAGACCAGTGATAATGTACGCAGCGGAAACACTGACAATGACAAAAAGGGATGAAGAAAATTTAAGAATCGCGGAGAGAAGAATACTGAGATCAATACTTGGACCAGTTAGAATGAAAAATTTGGAATATAGGAAAAGAACAAATGAGGAAGTAGCGAAAGAATGTGGAGAAGATATAGTTAAGAAGATAAAACAGCAAAGAGCAAAGTGGTTGGGGCATATGTGGAGAGCGGGAGAGGACAAGATATTAAATACGACAAATTGGGAGCCATCGGGAAAAAGAAGGAGGGGAAGACCTAGATCTAGCTGGATGAGTGAAGTGAGGGAAGACTTGAAGAGGATAGGGATTGATAAGGCAAAAGAAAAAGCTAAAGATAGAACGGAGTGGAGAAGGATATGCGAAAGAGTGGAATAGGAAGGAACAGGGACTGATCCTCCCCTTAATGAGGGATCTAGAAACCTTCATCTGAAGCGGCGAAATCCCTAGGAGGGGTGTCTAAGCCATTTATTATTATTCTACCTTGCTAAACATCAGATAGGACACGAAGGGAAAGAGGATTTTAAAAAAGTACGGTTCGGAACTATGCGTTCTTTTTTAATGGAACACACATATTTGAAATTTGCACCGTACAAAACGGTTGAATATAGTACTTGGGATCAAATGGGAAGCAGCTTATGTATAAGATATAATATTTACCACCGAATAAATTGGAAGCCGCGGGATATTCAAACTGTGTTTTTACAGTAATTACGTAATATAAATTGGAAAAATTTTGTTTATGAAAGCAATTGAATTTTTATACGGTATATCAGGGAGGGCGCGCGGTCTTGCGGCCTTATGGACACCACCGCCGCGATTTACAGAATTTTTTTACTTCATTTACAGATACTGTCCATATAAAATACCTGCAACTTAATTCTTTTGTAATGAAGAATTAAGCTGAAATTCATTTAAAATTCAAGCATTTACCTCTTCATTAAACTTAAATATATTACTTGTGTTTTATTTACCAATCTCTTATTTAAAACTATAGACGAGATCTGTTAAAAGTCCACTTTAAAAATTTGCGGAATTAGAATGATTAGTAAAGTGATATCATTATGATAAACTTACTATGATAATAGTTATATTTCCATGTTTGCGGTTTACTTTTAAATGTATTAGTAATTTATTGGATAAAGTTCTGTTTGCTTTATTTTATTCTGACATGTGCCGGATAAAGTAATTTGATAAAGATAATATTCATATTAGATATGCACTTACATTTATATTTTGATAAAATCTATTTATATATTCAGAAATTGTTCCTTTTTTCTACTATTATTGAAATGGTTTTCCCGTTTTCTTGTACAATTAAGCTGGATTCACATGACAGCTATTCGATTCGATTTTTCTCGTATGCGACTTTTCTCAAATACGTGGTAATAATTCACACGGGTCAGATGTTTATCCGATTGTGCTCGATACGATTCTGTTATAACTTATAACTAGAGCAACGCAACTGCGCTGAAAGCCAGTGGCGGACGCATAAAAGTTTACACAAAATAAATTAAATGTAATACGTGCTCAAACACTTACCGTTTTAAGAGTCCTCCGTGAAATCACAAAGTGGATAATGTCTATTTAATATTTGTAACATTAGATATGTTTCCAAAGTTGTTTCGGCAAAGTGAGTGCGGCGTGAAGAAAAAGTGTTTTTGTATGCCGAAAACGAACGTTCTACATCTAGTGACGTTATATTTGCGTAAGTAAAATAATCTTTCAAATAACTTAACGGTTCTATTGACGCAACTTCACAAATTTGTCTTAATGTGCCAAAACCATAGTCTTTATCTAAAACACTTTCAAACCTTTCTAAAACACAAACATTTCTTGCGTCTTCTATCGCGCATAGCTGTGCGTGAACATGTTGCACTATTTGCAAAGATTCCACTAACGACACCGAAGAATTTTGTAGTTTTTCTATCGCATCCGCTAGTCCCACGTAATTGTTCTGAATAATTTCCAAATCTGTTTTAACATGACTGTCCTGAAATTTCAAGCGGCTTACCTTGACAGCCGCAGCTTCCTTTGGGTCAAGTTCTAAAATCACTTTCTTTATATTCTCAAAATATTTAAGATAATAAAATACAGCCATGTTCCCCAACGAGTAAGAATAGATTGTGGTGGTTCAGGAATACCGGGGCATAGTCTATGAAATTCCCGAATATGTTTTGGGGATTTTACAAACACAGCTTTTGTATGTGCTATTAGAGTGTCTACCTCGGGATTACATTTTCTGATACTATCTGCTACGAGACCGAAAGTATGAATTTTACATGTAATGTGCAACAAGTTAGCACAATGTTTTTTAAGAGATCGACCTACAACACGCATGTTTGCGGCACCATCACTCATAAACATCAACAGTTGATTTGTTGAAAATTCAAACTTTTCCAATGTATTTAACACCAACATTGAAATTACTTCGGCAGTGCATTGTTGTATTCGTCTGGAAGCTAGTAAAATTGAGGGTGACGGTCGATGTGGTTCCATTGTGCGTACCATTACATTAACCACAGAATGTTTTTTACGATCTGTTGTTTCGTCCACACCTAACCACAGTTTTTTATCTTGCAACTCCGATTTAATTCTTTTCTCGACATGCTCACGAGCAGACGGCACAACTATCTGTAATGTTCTCTCACTTGGTAACTTAAAGTCCGAATATTCATTCCAAAACGAGACGTATGCTTTCTTCCTTAGTAAATGAAATGGTAAATTACATGCAATAAACATATAAATTAAATTTAAATTTGTCATAATCTCGTGTGGAATTTTTTTTTGAAACATGTCCTGCACTATTTACGTGCCGTAGACAATCACTTTTCAACCAACACATTAAATCTATTTTACACACTACACATTGAATTTTAGCGCCATCACACTTTAAATCAGGTATTTCTGCAATAAATTCTCTTATTGTGTCCAACTTTGGTCGTTTTCGCGACGTAGGAAACATTTTCAAAACAAACGTAGAACTACGATATAGTATACGACAGCGTAGATGCATACACAACAGATCGGCGTTCGAGTCGCAGTTATACTGACGCTTATACCGAATTGCCCCGGCCGTGTTTTTTTGTGTAAACTTTTATGCGTCAGCCACCGGCTTTCAGCGCAGTTTGCGTTGCTCTACTTATAACTTGTAGAACTTGGTGCAGTAGACAGTCGTGTATTTAACAGAATGGATGCAAGAGTAGTTTTGTATTGATATTGTTGCCAATGCAAGAAACGTTATAGAAGATATTTGGTTCATCCAATGCTATAGACAGGGATAGTAAGAGATTTAAAAAATGCCTTTGAACAGATTCAATATTATTTATATGAGATAGGTAGATTGGAGACCACACCAACGATGCGTATTCCACTTTCGACCTAATATAACTGTAATAAAGCAGTGTTAGGCATCTGATGTTTTTAAAATCACGGCAATTTCTACAGATGAAACCATATGTCCATATATTAGGCACTCGCAATTGTTACGTTTATATGATTAACAAAAGTAAGTTTATTATCGAAGGTTACGCCCAAATCTTTAATAATCTGTAACCGTTGGAGATCTTCACCTCTTAGCTTGTACGTAAAATCTATATAGTTGCTGCTTCTCGTATATGATAGTTTTACACTTCTTAATGTTGAGTTGCAAATGATTATACCTACACCAATCATTAACCGCTGATATATCTTTTTGCGGCTTGATGCAGTCTTCAATAGATATTTCTTGAAATATTTTCAAATCATCAGCAAATATTAAGTGCTCGCTATTAATAACGTTGCTAATGTCGTTTATAAGTAGTAGGAATAAAATTGGACCAAGGTTGGATCTTTGTTGTAATCCAGGAGACGGACAAAATGTGTCAAATCTCACCTGGCAGTGTTCTACAAATTGTTCTCTTCCAATTAAAGCAGATTTAAGCAGCGCTAGCAGATAAGGTGAAAAACCAATATCCTGTAGTTTCCAAAGTAGTACACAGTGGTCAACTTGATCAAATGCCTTTTGAAAGTCAGTGTAAACTGTGTCAATTTAATTTTGTCTGTCAAGGACTTCCGATATAAACTGAGTAAAACAACTTAAGTTCGTAACTGTAGATCGTTTGGTCATAAATCCACGTTGACTAGGTGAAATGAAGATTTTAGCTGCATTATAAATATGGTCACATAGTATGGATTCGAAGGCTTTTGCAAAATTACACAGTATAGATATAGGCCTGTAGTTGCATGTGTCATCAGAGCTAACAGGCTTTAGGACAGGACGCACTCTAGCGATTTTCCATATTTTTGATATCTTTAATGATTTTAATATCAAATTCAATAAGTGAAATAATGATTCCACAAATATTGTAGCATAGTCTCGAATAATAAAGCTCGGAATAGACAGTATACAAAAAAATTGGAATCGAATAGCTGTCATGTGAACCCCGCCTGCAGGTTTACCTTACTGGTATAGTCGTATTGTCTAGTCTGCACTTGTCTTTAGTTTAATGGAGGTGGTGGACTTTACTTGAGCTTTAATTTTTATTATTACTTTATAGATTTCGCTTTGACCAATTCTGTTATCCATATGGGTATTTGGAATGTATAAAGATTATTAATATTATTACAGTCAAGCCCTTTATCAATGTTGCCAACCTAATGGATTTACCGTTAAATCTGGTGGTTTAGAAGCATGATTTATAAGTTTTATAACTATTCTTCATTGTGGTGTTAGTGGAATTTATAATAGTTTAAATTTACCGTTCGTGGTGGTTTATTTATTATTTTACAATTACCGTTCTCTTGATCGCTGTCAACACGACAAAGCAAAGTCAATCTGCAAACTTTCATGTATTTTTGATTTCTTGCATCTGACAATTGCAGTTTTTGCCTATCTGTACTGAAATTTAATTACGTACAAATAAATAACAGTTTTTCTGTTACATTTTTATAGTATTTTTTAAGATGGAGTCAAAAATAAGTTGTGAATTTAATATTATGTTTGCAATATTCCCTTTACATTATGTAAACTTATTTAATCTTAATTTTTGTTTATCAAGCCCAATTATTATACTTGATTTTTTTTTGAATCCCTTCGAAAATTCGTCCTGCCTATCTTCAGCTTCAAATAGGTATTTTGGCGTGCTTTCTTAAATGTGTGGTATTTCATGATGCCAACTTTCAAAAACACACGTTTTTTTGCTTCAAAATGTTGGTAGTACTGCGGTACTGTGTATTTTAGACAAGTCATTCTAAACTAAGATGAATTAAGCTTAATAAATAGCACGCTATAGTAAGTATTAAGACAGATACGTTGTCAAATTCTTACACTAATTTCGCGCTACCCTCTGCGAACGCAGCTTAATAGACGATAGACAATAATTACGCAACACTAACAGTATATTATTGGCTATTGGTGTATTAGGTTATGTTCTTTGTGTGCCTCAAGTGTCAATTTAAAATTAATCATAATGACAACATCCGAAAATTAATAATGAGTTTTGGTTGCCTGGGTTTCAATGAGTACGTTTATATCGTCCAACAACTACCGTAGTTACCAATGTCGGCTAATTTCCAACTGACTTTTTGGAGTTACTAACTAATATCATTTGAAATGCGATGTAAACCTTTTGTTCTTAGTAACTACCCATTTCAACCTGTGCAAGCAGCATGAAAGTATAGCAGAAAGAATTATCCACAAACAGTGCGAATTGTTATTCGTATGTGTTGGTTGTTTATAAGTTAGGAAATTAAACGAAAAGTGGTAAATTGCGAAGTTCACAAAATGTTCACTCTAAAGGTGGTCTCGGTTTAAAGATAGCGTGCGCAATGACGTCAGTGGTAGCAGATTATAGAACATATGGGATCCATCAATTTAAACGTTGTTATGAACAAGTATATCTAATATTACTACCAATAACGTCAAAATATGCATCTTTCACCTTTAGAGGTACCTTACGCGCTCAGTTTGACGTCTGTCAATTCCATTAGTGTTGTCAGAATGACGCCAAACTGATCGTGAAATACAATAACTGATGAATCAGACTGACAAATATTGAAATCTTTTAATCATTTCTGTCAGTCTGGTCAGACTGATAGTGTAGCACTGATTTGTCATTCTCTTATCAGTCACCGCCCCACCTGCGATGGAAACGATCGAGAGCACTGCCCAGCCTTTGACTCATGAAAAAGAACTTATTCTCACGTTAGAAATACTTCTCCTATGGGACAAAAGAAATAAAGATTACGTAAACAAATACAAGAGGAATGAGGCTTTAAAAAAACTTCTCTTGATATTTAAAAACTTTAAACCTGGAGCTACGAGGGATGATCGTAAAATAAGGTTCCTATATTTTTTAAAAATAGACAGCATTCTTCATTTCCTTAAACTTACACATCGTTTTAAAGGTAAAAACTTAAGCAATTTTTCGACATAATCGCCATTTCTATCCAAGCATTTCTGCAGGCGGTGCTCCAACTTCTGTATCCCCTTGTCGTAAAATTCTTCCGTCAGTCAAAATCTTTTCAATTGTGGTGTTGGAAATCTCAGGAATCCGAAGAGCGAATTAACGAATGGTGACCCTCCGATCTTCAAGCAGTATGCTCTCGACCTTTTCAATGATTTCCTCTGAAACTGATGGTCTTCCGCTCCGCTCTTCATCGTGAATTTCCGTCCGACCTCCAGTGAATTCCCTACACCATTTGCGGACGCGTTGAACAGCTATACACTTTTCTCCATAAACTTCGGTTAATTGACGATGAATGTCTATAGGTGAAACCCCTTTCGCGTTTAAAAAACGTATCATAGCGCGAATTTCGCACCTGGCGGTAGTGGCAATCGGGAATTCCATCTCGGACGGCCGCTTAGCCAACACTGAGCGGCGTAGCGAGACGGGAGTAGTACGTATAGAGAGTGGGGGAGCTGCTGCACACGCCAATGTTCTCGGGTTTCGCCTAACACGTCTTATTGCTGCTGTAGGGCTTTGAGAACCTTATTTCACGATCATCCCTCGTACAATTCAGGACGTAAAAAAGAAGATCAATACGTTAAGATCGAATTACCGTCGAGATTTAAAAAGGATTATAGCATCTCAAAGATCAGGAGCTGGGGCAGATGATGTATAAACTCCGAAGAGTTGAACTTCGAATATCTTCGATTTCTGGACAAATTTGAAAAACCACAGGTAAATAAAATCAATTTCAAGTCATTAATTGAATAATAGTTTATTAATTATAATTAATACTAATATAATGATAATTGGCTAATTTTTCAAGTTATTGATTTTCTCATTATCGTATCTTCTTTTTTCAAATATGGCCTAACCATTTCCAACAATTCATGGAAGCAGGCATCTTTCATACGGAAATAATTTGCATAGTCCTGGTCTTCATTCGTGTTTCTTATTTTATTTAACAAGTTTAAATGCGTGTATTTTTTATTGTTAGACGACTTTTGAACTGTTATTAATAAAAATTCTTAACCTGAGGATGGGCTTTGACCCGAAACCGGTCGTTATTTAGTTATATTAAAAAGAATTTTGCGAGTAAAAGGACCTTTTTATCGTCCCTTCTTCCTAATATGAACAACTCGCAACGAGTCAGCATTGAACATGAATTAATTAACTTTATAAGCAAAACATTTCGATAGTAGCTTTTAAATGCGCGTACTATTCCCTGGTCCATAGGCTGAAGCTTGGAGCTAGCGCCTAGTGGCATAAACACTAATTTAATATTACCCAAACGTGACACTTGAGGATGTGCAGGACAGTTGTCAACCAATAGAATAATGTTTCTATTCTTCAGTAATAACTCTTCATCCCACAGTCTCAGTTTTTCTATAAACAAATCGCCAGTTATCCATGCTTTTTTATTTGATTTATAATTCACACGAATTTGTTTAATGCGTTTAATCCATCGTGGATTTTGTGACTTGCCTATCACTAGCAATTTTCTCTTTACACTTCCCGTTAAATTAGCGCACAGAAATAAGATTAATCTATCTTTCGAAAGCTTATGTATTTCCTCTTCTTAAAAAAACCTTTATCTTAATGTGCAGATACATCAAAAATATCGAATACAAACATTCGATGCAATACACATATGAATGTGCTGGATGTTCTTGTCGCTGTTGCACGAGCTTTCCGAATATTGTGTATTGATGTAGTATCTAAACAAGTTCTCTAAAATTGGTTCGTATTATACGGAAGTTCGTCATAAGCGGGTTCGCAATAAAAAGTATTTTTTAATATAATTTTTATGGCAAATATAACGGGACCCTCGGTTTTGGTACGCAACGACCGGTAATTCGCTTTAAGCGGGTTCGTTTTAGCTGATCACTACTGTATTTGAAAAAGTGAAACACTAAGTAGTGACAATAGAAATATTAAGTTTAAAGTACCAATTGTAAAGTACGTGAATCCCTTCAAGTGTTTTGAACACTGCTAAAAGCACTTCAAGCAGTTCGCAATGTGGTTCAAGCAAAAATAACTGAAGTACTAAAAATGAGGCTTTAGTTGTTCTGCTTTAAAGCCTCAAGTGCTTAAAACGAAATATTTCAAATATCAAGTACCAAATACCTTCTTTCAAAAGTGATTAAAGCCGTAAAAGTGCTTCAAGCATTACATTGATGATCCACTTTATCAGAGTGCCTTTACCCAGCTTTTGTTGTTGCGGTTACCTTCTACCTTTGATTTGATTACTCAAACGGTAGATATTCTTACCATCCTAAAAAAAAGCTTTGCATTTCAAAATAGCTTTCAGTTTTAAAAGAATGTTTTTGTTAGTTACTTACAGTAAGTATATGGAGAATATGGTTATTAATACATTTGTGGTCGAACTCTTGGTTGAATATTTTTTGTAAAGGATATTTGCTAGTTTTACTTTATTTTTTAAAACACTTTACGTTAGCAAATTTGGAGTTTTGTACATCCAAGATTAATTATTACATAATTCATAGATATTTACGTGTATGTGAGGATGTCTTTGTTTTTACAATTCTACAATCAACTAAATTTTATATATTATATTATCCTATCGCCCAGTGAGAAATATTCTTATGCCGACCCTGCCATCATTCCGAACGTAGCCGATACCACATTCACATTTCGAAATTCGATTTACGAACAGTGCGTGCAGGTCGTGTATTTTGCAAATACGGCGTGTGTGTATTGTGAGTGTTTTGGCCCAACAGGGCCTCGAATTCGGATATGGCACATTATTACAACCAGAGGGAAGAGTTTTTAGATTTAGACGTGTAAGTTTTGAAACTAAATTTAGAGAATTCGCGGGATAAAATACCGACATAACCTAGCTTTTTACGAATTCACATCCCCGTAGATTCCGATGGCTAAATAGAACTTCGCCGGTACCACGTAAAGTTGGCACACATTAAAAATAATATTTGCGATATTATTGTTTTCCTCTTTAATAATTTCATCTTCCTAGATAACGAGAATTCTCGGTACTTCCGATTTATGTGGTTTGTTTTTCTGTGACGATCAGCTGTGATTGCTGCATTTAGGCGCGCTGCAGCATTCCAAGAGTAATATCTACATCTATTTCAGTCGCGTATCTGTACCGTTTCGTATCTTATTTTACTCTTGAAAATGACGGTTTGCATGACATCACCACCATTTGTTTGTTATTTGAACTTGCCAATGGCAAGTTCGCTTGATTCATTTTGAATTGAGACAGGCGAATAAGTGAATGGGAACTTGATCTTATGTAATACCTGTTTTGGAATTAATGTGTGCATACTATGTATTACTTCCCTCCATCTTCGTCACTAGTCATACTATAATGTATTTGTCAGTTGTTAAATTCGAAAAAGTGTCATCGTCATAAATTTACGCTTTTTTTAACGCTACTATACGTGTTATCATATAAACTTCCGGTTATGTTTGCGATAGGTATGTAAGATTTTACACTGACTCAAGGGCAACTATGTAAATTAGATTTCTGTAGGAAGAAAATCGTAAATATTCCAATACATTTCGAAACCCTCCATTCGTATTCAAATTTTAAATTTGTTATTAAAGAAAGATGTTATTGAGTGGTGTCATTTCGTTTAAAAAAATAGCGTAGACATAGGGATTATTTCGGCATGTGATATTTGAAAACAAAATTAAAACGAAAACATGAATGAAAAGTCTACAATAATAAATATCAACATGTAACCTGTTATTTAATGATGTCAATACGTAATGTGCTATTCTTATCTTAAATAGGTTCCAACTTAGAGTGTTTGCTTTCATGGAATTACTGTTATCCTATTGTAATTTACATAATCGAAATACCTAATCAGATTTTACAGTCTGCGTGAACTCAATTAAACAGTTGATCTCCCATAGTCAGTTATTTTTTCATTCTTAAATTGAATTACTAGTAATTTAATTAACAATCATATATTTCCTTCACAATTTGTGCTTTTAATTTTGCAGTTTGCAAGCATGCAACTTGCTAGGTAAAATTACTTCAATTAATAGATGTAGAAACAGCTGTTTTCAGCTCTTCAATATGTGTGGAAGGTAATGGCAATGCAATATTTTAAATCGTATATATACGAAGTAGATGTTTACATGTACGCATGAGGAAATCTAATTAGATATTCTCATTTGCGCATTTTTGTCGAGTTAGTAGCTACAAACGCCTCTACAGAACTGAACAAATCATATTGTTCCAAATTCTGACGCGACAGCAGCCCTGTTGGGATTCTCAAAAATGTTATAAATATTGTCAATATTGCCTGATATTGTTGTTTTCATGCGGATCCTTGATATGGAGGCCTTACCATCTTAATTAAAAGCGGCAAATTGAAGTAGTTTAGAGGAAATTCAATTTCAATTTCTACCACGTCTATCCACACAGAAATTTCTACCATTCTCTCCTGTTGTCTGAATTTAATTTGACGTTCCTTCACTTTAGAAGGAGAAACTTCAGTATTACTTTTTTCTATAGAATTCTACATAACGGAATCGACTGCTTCAATGTGTTAACTTTTCGGTACCTCAATTTGTTTCACATCAGCGTAATACCTTTTGCCATCCATTAGTAAGAACAAATATCATGCCAAAATCCCCTATTACGCTTGAAAAACTTAGGAATTAAGAAAAATAAAGAATCTTTGAATGTTTTTCTAATTTGAAATAAAGCAAACGTTTATTTCAACTTCAAATACAATTTAATTGCAAAATGTTTTACAATATGTATTACAATGTGTGTTCATGGTTTTTGTTTTTTTAGTGATCATATTAATCATCTGAAGATATTCCATCCTCGCTGATCTAATCTTCATCCGAAAAGGCTGTATTCACAACGAAACTTAAATTTTCCACAATTTTATCGGTTAAATCATCGGCCTTCCACATTTCTTCTGTAATATGACTTACATGGTTACACTCCTTTTCCCAATCAGCTTGCTTGATTTTTGAGAATGCTATTCTAACTAATTGCTCGATGTGCCGGCTAGAGTGCAACACATTATTCGTAGCAACTTTTCTTTTTTTTCCATGCTCCAAATTCTATCGGATTCAAGTCACAATGGTAAGGGGGCAAACGTAAAACAGTATGACCATGCTTTTTTAACAGTTCATCAACATAAATAAGTTTTAGTTATGGGATATTGTGTTACCAACGTTAAAAGTTCTGCTTTTCGCATTTCTGGTATTGTTGCAATACCATTTGCTTCTAGCCATGTTCGAATATCATCTTTTCGATTATTTTGTGTGGGTGGTTTATTTATTTGCATGCTAGTGATACGGTGCATTGTCCATAACAACAATGCTATGTAGAGGCAACTTTGGAATAAGTTGCTTTTCTAACCACTGCATAAAATTGAAGTAGTTCATATCATCGTAATAATCACCTGATTCACTTTTTGACTTAAACATTAGCAAGGCGTTCTCAACAAAACCATCACTATCTCTGACCAGCTCCATCACACTTATAAACACCAGGTTCTTCTTTCGATTGCCAACATTTGCTAACTCCATATGTTGGATGCATATAGGATAGGTTTCATTTAAATATATCACCGGCCTTTTATTCTTCCATAAATTATCATTTTCTCGTAATCTTTTCTAAGTACCGAGAACGCAAAGCTACAATATCATTTCTTTCCATGAATAATTTTCTTTTATTATGACATTTCTTATATCGAAAGCCCAGTCGTAATAAATATTTACGTAAAGTTTCTCGTCCTCCTGTGTAGTTAACCTTCCATTTTGTCTACTAGCAGTTTCAATGTTGGCATCTTACGATCTACAGTGTACATCTCATGGACAGTTCTTCTTAGTACGCCTTGGTCAAAGTCATCTAACTCAATTTTCATCGAAGCTGGAGTTTCTCGCATCTTTTTTGGAGATTTTAGTGAAGAAGTGCCTGCGATTTCAGATTCTTTGCGAATCTGCTTTATCAAACTGACTGATTTTTCTGTTGCTATAACAGTTAGCTTTTTCTATTAAATGCCTGGCACGCTAGAGCGGTGATTCAAATTTTAATCCATTGGGTATTTCTTTGAATTTTCGTCAATATATCGAATTTTTTTTTAACTCAATTAGTGTCTACAATAAAGCCATCGAACTCGTTGCTATGTTTGACCAATGCTAATTTGTAAATGGAGCATCCTGTATATTTTTCAATAATCTGATAAAGACATTGATCTAACATTTTTATATACTATAATGTTCAATATTTACACCGGGAACAACAGCTGTCAATCTAGAACGTATAGGGTGTTCAGAATAGCCACCCGATAGTAATGAAAAGTCCCTCTAGCGGAATAAAAGTTCCTTTCGAAAGTCACAATTTCGCCCCAGGCCGACTGGCCTGGGAGCGCGGGTACTAGATATTAAATATAAGTTCAGATAACGACGATCTTAGGGTAACGTAGATAAAACTCCATCTCCTGTGCAATTTCCCCATTTGTAAATCGTCAAAATTAATGTACAATTCTTCTAAAACAGACAACAGGGTATATTTAAAGGTATGTTAAACATCATTTCGTAAATTATATCTTTGTCCTAATGTTATTAAGTAAATCGTTAGTAATGTGTGGTAAATGCATCATAAAATTCCTTACTTAATCCTGGATCTCTTTTATCTTACGGTGTCGAGGATAAAATTTATATTTGAACAAAAATCATCAAAATTTGCTGTGGAATGAAACAATCGCTATCGCGATTAAATGTAGAGGGACGCCAGAAATTTCATCAATTCTGATTCAGCTTTAGTCGAATCAAACAGTTTTTTGACTGCGGTCTCCAGTTTAAAGTGTCCGATATATGAAATTAAAGTAAAATTTCAAAGAAGAAAAGATTAGAGGTTAGAGCAGGCAGATTCCTGTAAAGGTCATAATAAACAGTGTTTATGTGACAGCTTCATTCGAATTCAAGTTTAGTTTGTATTTTTAATTCTGAAATTCGCAATAAACTCGCCCAAAGAGTATCCAGGAATACCCCCGATCCCGCAAAAGAATAAAACTTTGATCATTTACAAAAAAAAATTTCAAATTTTAAACAAATTTACCCTGTGAAAACACATTTCCCTGTACCTAGAATAAGTTGTTCTTTAGTAAGTTAAATAGCACTTAGCTTCTTTATCGGACATTGGAAAAGTCTACAGGATGTTCCGACTAAAAAATTTGAAATAACATGAATCAAGCTTGGCAACGATTTTGATTGCCATGCTGTATAATTGTATTTTCAGTGTGCCCCAAGAAAGCTCCAATAAATACCCCAATTACTTTCGCAAATATCAAACTATCTCAAAAGCTAAGATCAGTACAGGGAATGTTAAAGAAAGTTGATATGGATTGAAGAGAGGCATCCAAACAACGTAATAATATACAGGCTGTTTCATTTAAAAGACCAAACTCGTATCGTTTGTGTAGAACTTGTACCCCAATATTTTTTATTTGAAAACTCTCTAAATTGCTCAAGAGATGAATTATCTTCCGCTCACATACTAGGTGGACATGCTGTACATTACATATGACATAAAATGTTGATTTATAGACACAGGAATTTTTATCTTAGTAACAGTTTTCTGAAATATTTTTTCATTTGATGCGTAGTTATATTTACTCCACACGGTGTTCCTGTGTATTTGATAATATCGCAATATACATTTGTAACACACGTTAAGGTGCCTGTCTACCAAAAAGTCCTTGTTAGCAATCGTTTGCAAATGTTTGCAGGTGTATGGTAACATTTTGTATCCACCGAAAACATATTTTTGGAGCAACAGGTTTGCGAGCATTTATCCGGCTTGGTGTATCGCTTATTCAGAATGGCTCCAAATAGGAAAGCAGTAGCGCTGCATTCTTTTTAATAATAAGTGATTTAATTAGAAAAGGAAAGGATAAAAAAAGGACACAACATAAGGCTTGTTTCTGCAGAAATCACGAATTAGACAGACGAAATTTGATTGGCTAAAAAAGAATCCGAAAATATTTGATGAAATTCTGATTTCACGACAGTTGATTGGTTCTGACTAGTTTATGATTCCCGCAGAAACAAGGCTATAGGTTTTGGATATCTCATAATTTCTCTTCGGAATGAAGAGGGTATAGAGTTAGTTTAGCTTTTAATCTATTGGAATAGAAACTATGTTTACTTTGCCATATTTCGGGCTTTTTAGTCTATAAAGGTCTAAGGTTTGTTTGCTCGGGCTGCACCTTGTACCTGGTGTAGTGTAAAATGACATCACTAGAGTAGTCACTGCAAGTAGGTGTATGGTCGTATAGCATACGCCAAGCAGACGCGAACGAACGACTTCCCGTCATTTTTCATCTCAACATTCGGCGCTTCTTATTTCGGTGTATACACTT
Source organism: Dynastes maya (assembly GCA_029619315.2). Classification (NCBI taxonomy): domain Eukaryota; kingdom Metazoa; phylum Arthropoda; class Insecta; order Coleoptera; family Scarabaeidae; genus Dynastes; species Dynastes maya. The sequence goes on along the minus strand of JAROYE020000003.1, from coordinate 19,291,584 downwards.
CTTACTCCTACTCTAGACTGCGTATAAGAAGTGTAAACCCCAACTACAATAGTGCAGCTGCACGCAGGTCCAACGAACGCATATTTTCCATTCCATTTCACTTATTTTCATATTTTTAAATAAATAAAATATAGTTTAGTTCAGGGGTTTCCAAACTTTATTAGTCTGCGACGCACTTACAGGTTTAGTATTTTGTCCCGGCGCCCTTTTCAAAATATGTGCACAATGACATAAATCAGGCCCAGAAATGAAAACAACTCTTAAGATAAACCTCACAATGTGAAGCTTACATTTATTAAAACTGAATCACAAGAACCATCAAACTAAAATATGAAAATACAAAAAAATATGAAATAAATGGCGCAAACCTTCAACGACAAGTAAGTTAATGTGAGGGGTGAGCTTGCTGATCGGCATACATTTTTTCAAAACGCGGAATAAGGTTTGACACCGCTACTAAAGGGAATGAAGATCCTTACAGCTTCTGAACTCGGAGTTGGATATTCATTTTTGATTGATATCCAAAACTCCGCTAAATCGCAAGAAGCAAATTTTGTTTTCAGGATGTTGTCGCAAGAGAGCTCAATTAGACTCTCTTTTTCCTGCGAAGTGGAGCTTGAGCACAGAAAGGATCTTGGAAATTCCGTGCCCTCATTTTCTCTATTAATTCGACTAATAGTGCTGTTGAACAAAGGTACCTTTAAAATTAATCTTCCCGCCAATTTTCCCAGCATAATATTAACCATGTCAAGAACAGCCGGTAGAATAAGCTCTTCTGCGATGGTGTGAGTTTTTTTTGCACTTCACCACTCTGTATGCGACCTTAAAGGATGTTAGCAGTGCGTTGCTTCGTATTGAGGCTTGTTTAGTAAACACACTTTTTTACTTTTGTAAATTTTGCAACTTACTACTAAAGAATTCGCGAGATTTTTCAACCATGTTAGAGTGATTGGTCTCGAAATGTCGCTTTAGCTTATTTGGGAGCATAGACTCAGTCGCTAGAACTATTAAACAGAGCATACACTGCGGTTTCTCTTCATTGTTTACTTCTACTGAAGTAAAGCCAAAACTCAAATAGTTATCATAGTATTTACGATATTTCCGTTTCTTTGCTACCCCACCACTTGTCGATGTTTAATTACTCTCACTTGAATTGTCGACTTGCTTACTTAATAAAAATCTTACAATTTTCCTACGACTTTATGAAAACACTAAGCGACACACTGAAACGAAGCGAGCGCTCCTCTGGTAGTAGGCGTCTTAAAACCGTTTACTTTTCTTCTCAGATGTTTACTCTTCGATTGTTATTTAGGAAGTGAACTAGTTCGTCGAAGTGGTGCCGCCCCACCTACTTAGAACTTTCGCGAAACTTCGACGACAATGTCCCGATAGTATGCTATATAAGTCTCACGAAAGTTTCATACTTTTCCGGAATATTTTATATGCTTCGAGAATGTTCCATATCTTTTTAAAAAGTTTTACAAGCTACGGGAATGATCTGGTCTAGATGTTCTACAAAGTTCCATTAGCTTCGAAGCTGTTTCGAAATGCTAGAATGTTCCAGACCGCTATGTCTGCCCGCGTTCGCAGGAGTGCCTCGCGGCGCACACTTAGCGAACCCCCGGTTTAGTTAATTTTAAATCAGATTCAGAAATTGCACGTGTGAAAACGACACGATGAATCTCGTTTGTTGTCGAGCTGTGATATACTGTGTCAACCGACAATACAAGAATGCGCCCAAACAATGCAATTTCTTTGATGTTACCGACTTCAGTTGGAACAGGCACAAATGCAAACAAATGCTTGTAAACGTTTGCAAATGCACCTTATTTGTGTATCCAATCCACTAAAAATATATCGTGTTTGCAAACATTTGCAAACGTTTGTAAATATTTTGCGTGCTTGGTGGATAGACATCTTCAATTGCATGTTTATCGTACGTCCAAATATTTTTAAAGCTTCTGTACAGATAGTATAGCTTAAAAAACAACTTATGTATAAATACTTATTAAAATATACGTTTTACCAAGCATGTAGTATGCTGATTCGCTATGTAACATACTGATTTGCAAATATGTAATTACTTTTTACTTTAAAAATTCTGAGAATTACTTTAACCGTTTCATTAAATTAACGATAAATCAGAACCATATTACACGTTAACCTGTTGCAAATATAGACATATTTACAACTACATAGTTAAATAGTAATTGTTGCCGATTGTATATACAAGTGCAATGCCTTTTTAGAGGAAACGCCATAATTTACACTGACATTGATTAATGTCTATGAAAAGATTTATCGCGCACTGTTTGAAAATGCCTTACAATTGTTATTCAGTGGTTTCCAATATGTCCATCCTCTATCTAACTATTCATCTATATATCGTAGGTATTTCGTCACTCACGAACCTACGGATGTTGAGACACTGCCGCTATTATAAGCTCCGACCGGCAGGTTACGTCTATAATATTGCATAATAATTAATTATCACAGTTGGTGGAATGTTGCGCTTTGCCTGTATGATGTATGCGTATACACGTGGTATACAGTTGCAGAGAGTGTAATGTAAACGAATGATCTTACAGGTTTCCTAACTTTAATCGAACATATGTATGGATGAAGAGATGTGATAATTATAGTTGCCCACTAGCGCCAACGGGCAGTGGCGGAGGTTCGATACAACCCTCAGTATAACTACGAGTCGCAACCAGATCTGTTGTGTATACATGTACGCTGCCGTAAATACTATTTCGTAGTTGTACGTTTATTTTAAAAATGTTGCCTATGTCGACCAATGTTGGACAAAGTTACAGAATTTATAGCAGAAATGCCTGACCTAAATTATGATGGCGTTAAAATTCAACGTGTAGTTTGTAATATCCCTTTAACGTGTTGGTCCAAAAGGGTTTGTCTACGTCACGTAAATAGTAAACAGCATTCTTAAAAAAAAAAATTGCACTCGGCACTATGACAAATTTAAATTTAATTTATGTGTTACCTTTATTGCATGTAATCTACCGTTTAATTTACTAGACAAGGAAGCATATGTCTTCTTTTGGAATAAATATTCGGACTGCTAATTACCAAGTTGGGCATCGTTATAAAGAATTGTGCCATCTGCTCGAGAACATGTTGAAAAAAGAATTAAATCGAAGTTGAAAGATAAAAAACTATGGTTATATATTTTTAATTTTACTTGAAATTTTTATTCTGCAAACAGCGAGCATAGAATCTAAAATATTATTTTGCGTCAGATTTTAAATTTCATTAAAAGCACTACCATTTAAATGTTCTCCAAGCGTCAGATTCAAATTAGCAGAAACATGGACTAATTCCCTAAATATACCACGAAATTAGGACTTTTCGCCATCATGACCTCTAAGAGCCAATTCAAAAGCACAACAAAATTTAATATGAAATGGGACGCTGTGGTTGAATGCTACACTGCAAGACTGGCGCGCGCAGCAGTTTTTTTACTTAGTTCTGAGAGAGTTAGCAAAAAAGGATTATACCAGGTAGAAAAACACTTGGTATAGTTTTACAACATAATAGGCGCTATTAAAAGTACTCCAACAGCTGCTATGGAAACCATGCTAAACCTACCTCCTCTTGAGATTTATGTCAAGGGAGAAGCCAGAATGGGGGCATACAGACTGAAAAATACTAGCAACTGGAGATCCCACAATGGATCTGGGCACACCAGAATAGAAGCAGTAATAACAAACCCTATCTATGATATGGGTTGTGATACAACAATCTCCAGGATCTCCTATGACAAACCTTTCAAAGTTTTCTTGAATTGGGAAGAATGGAGGGATGGAGAGGGGAGAAAACCAAGAACACTAGTCTGGTACATAGATGGGTCCAAAACGGGCACTACATCTGGCGTTGGTGTATATGAGGAAAACCAGGGATACAAAGTATGTGTATCACTTGGGCGATACACCACGGTATTTCAAACAAAAATATATGCTATACAAACCTGCGCGTGGGAGAGTCTGCGTCGGCGACCGCAGGGTGAGACGATTTGCATTCTCTCTGACAGTCAGGCAGCCTTAAAGGCACTAGCATCTTATTGCATAACCTCCAAACTAGTATGGGAGTGCCTGCAAACCCTAATGGCTCTGTCTAAACACAACAAGGTCACACTGGTGTGGGTGCCAGGGCACAGGGGCATAGCGGGCAATGAAATTGCAGACCAGCTAGCGATGGAAGGTTCAAAAATGAATTATATAGGCTCTGAACCGGGTCTAGGTATTACCAAGAGTGCAGTGCGTGGTGTAATTAATGAGTGGATTATAACACAACACCAATTAAATTGGAAACATGCAGCTGGACAAAAGCACAGCAAACGGATAATGGGAAGACCGTCGCAACATCTGACTGCTGACCTGCTTGAATTAAACAAGATACAGCTTAGGGCAGCAACATGTCTATTAACAGGACATGGCTGTTTGAGAGGCCACTTGCATAAGATGGGGATCTACAAAGATGAGCCCTTATGTAGACTTTGCAATGAGGAGGAGGAAACAGCCCCTCATATTATTTTCGAATGTGCAGCGTTAGCTCAACGCAGATTCGCTATGCGAAGCACAATTGAACTACCAATGGAGAAAGATTTACTACATAGGCTCTTAAACTTGATTGCGACAACTAACCTGTTCAAGTAAAACAAAACCGAAGCAGGAATAATACAATAAGCTACTAAGCTTCAGTGTTAGGGATGTAAAGATCAATCATTCACAACATAATACTCTAGGAGTATAATACTAGTATTATACTCCTGATGATTCCGAAAGGCGAAATGCAAGTAATACAGGGATTACAGGGCACGGCATAAGTAACCCATACCTTCCAAGGCTAAATAAAATTCATATAAAAAATGCTTTTTTAGTGTTAAAGCGAGGTACCGGTTGTTGCGTACCAAAACCTAGGGTCCCGTTATATTTGCCATTAAAATAATACTAAAAATACCGTTTATTGCGAACCCGCTTCCCTATAATACGAACCAATTTTAGAGTCTTAAAAGAGATAGTTTCTGTTTAAAGCGAACTTGTTTAGACACTACATCAATACACAATATTCGGAAAGCCCGGGCAACACCGACAAGAAGCTTTCAAAAGATAGATTAACCTTATTTCTGTGTGTTATTTCCGTGCTAATTTAACGGGAAGTAAAAAGAGAGAATTGCTAGTGATAAGCAAATCACAAATTCCACGATGTTTCAAACAAATTCCTGTGAATTATAAATCAAATAAAAAAGCATGGATGACTGGCGATTTATTTATAGAAGAACTGGGACTGTGGGATGAAGAGTTATTATTGAAGAATAGAAAAATTATTCTATTGGTTGACAACTGCCTTACACATCCTCAAGTGTCACGTTTGCGTAATATTAAATTACTGTTAAGTTCTCTCCAACCCACAAACAAAAGTCTAACCTTTTTGTATCATCTCGATCTTGAAATGTGTAGATTTATGAGGCAAGATTTTAATATCTTTATAAATTTTTTGTAACAAACTTTTAGAAACGTCTAACCCTACCGAGCGTTTCCTCAACGACAATCTTCGATTTGCCTCCACCGAATTCAGTGTTAATAATGCTCTTCTTTTAAACCCACTGCTGTTCCAGTGTCATCAAACTTATTTAAAAGCTTACGTAAAGATACGTGTGATACAGATGTATTGGGAAACTTTTGATTAAATAAATGAATGGCATATTTGTGTGAGACTTATCTAATACAATAGCGTTTAACGATAGATACTTTCTTCGTTAATGGGCACTTTGGAAGTTAAAGTTTTAAGTATTTGAAACAGCCTAAAACTAATTTAATGACAGTACAAACTTTATTTTAATAAGATAAATTGTTTGTACCCCTAGACACCTAAACCGAGTACGCACTTGCGTACCTGATTGCGTTCCGATATTTAGAACTTACGAACCAAGTGTTATTATAAACATAAACGTAAAATAGCCAAATTCACTTGTTTATTTCATAGAGTGATTGTTGGTTAATTTAAAAATAAAAGTATCACCTGCAATAATGTTGCATTTATAACTAATTGTAAGTGTACGTCTGTAGTAAAATCTAGATTATGTTTTTGGACGTTTTGAGGAAAGCAGAATTTTTTATAAAGAATAACTTTTTTCTGTAAAACGCATATTAAAAAAGTTTTTCCTCTTTGTAACCCCATCCATGGACACTTTGTATAACTAAAATATAGATCGAATTTGTTTCCTTGTTTTTAATGCGCAACATCTGATTATAAAATTCATAATGTATAGTGAAAATAGACGGCAAGTTCGTTTGACAGCTTGCGAGTACAATCACCGAGTTAACCGCACGTTTCACGCTGTGCGTACGAGTTCCTCCAACGTATACGCTTACGCATGGATGTGGGAAGATGCAAGTGAAATGCTGTTACGTTGGAATGTGTGGTTCCAAAATAAAAGCTATCTTTCGAGGAGCGCGTGATTGCTAGATAGTAGCCTACACTTTTCGTTTCACCGTATGTTTGTTTGTTTGAAAGTTTGTTGCCTCCGCTCCAGCGCGGGCGCTTGTTTGTCATATGTTTCGTATACGAAACAAACGCGTTGCAATGGAAACTGTTTATTTTATCAATGGAAATGAAGTTCAGATACGCGACGAACATCCGCGTGAGAAGATTTATTCCGCCGAAGATATTTAACATAACACCTTAATTAAGATTCTTAACGTCCAAGACAGAAAGATGTTTTTAGATAAGAAAATGTGTCCTATATTTCCCGATTTTCCAAATATTACGATCTCCAAAATCTACCAAAATTATGTTACCATTTATGTACATAATTACATACACAATTTTGATAAAATAATAAGTTACATTGAGTGATGTTGACATGTCCAAATAATCCATTCTAACAACAGTATTGTGTTACCATGTTACGGAATAAATCTGTTTGTAAAGATTTATTCGGTAACCCGGTCGAGAATGAAGGCCCATCGAGTCTTCGAAACAACTGTTCCGAATTAATTAATATTTTGTGTGTTGAGGTGTGTGCCGATACTCTGTGTTGTAGGCAACATTTTTAAAACAAACGTAGAACTACGAAATAGTATTTACGGCAGCGTACATGTATACACAACAGATCTGATTGAGACTCGCAGTTATACTGGGGGTTGTACCAAACCTCCGCCACTGCCCGTTGGCGCTAGCGAGCAACTCGAGAATCTCTCTGTTTGACAATTCTGGATCATCATTAATGTTGTTTAAAAGGCCAGCACAAATGTTCATTCTCGATTCCTTTTGCTCTGGAGTGAGAAGTTTTGGCACTATTTTTGTGCAAACTTTCTGCATGTTGAATGATTCATGTAAAATCTGACGGACAGTTTCTTTGTTAATTCCTTCAGATTTCAGCAAGAGTTGGGACTAGACCAACGCAAACTGCGCCGAAAGCCAGTGGCGGACGCATAAAAGTTTACACAAAATAAACACGGCCGGGACAATTCGGTATAAGCGTCAGTATAACTACGACTCGAAAGCCGATCTGTTGTGGATGCATCTACGCTGTCGTATACTATATCGTAGTTCTACGTTTGTTTTGAAAATGTTTCCTACGTCGTGAAAACGACCAAAGTTGGACACAATAAGAGAATTTATTGCAGAAATGCCTGATTGAAAGTGTGATGGCGCTAAAATTCAATGTGTAGTGTGTAAAATAGATTTAATGTGTTGGACGAAAAGTGATTGTCTACGGCACGTAAATAGTGCAGGGCATGTTTCAAAAAAAAATTCCACACGAGATTATGACAAATTTAAATTTAATTTATGTGTTACCTTTATTGCATGTAATTTACCATTTCATTTACTAAGGAAGAAAGCATACGTCTCGTTTTGCAATGAATATTCGGACTTTAAGTTACCAAGTGAGAAAACATTACAGAGTTGCGCCGTCTGCTCGTGAGCACGTCGAGAAAAGAATTAAAGCGGAGTTGCAAGATAAAAAAACTGTGGTTATGTGTGGACGAAACAACAGATCGTAAAAAACATTCTGTGGTTAATGTAATGGTACGCACAATGGAACCACATCGACCGTCACCCTCAATTTTACTAGCTTCCAGACGAATACAACAATGCACTGCCGAAGTAATTTCAATGTTGGTGTTAAATACATTGGAAAAGTTTGAACTTTCAACAAATCAACTGTTGATGTTTATGAGTGATGGTGCCGCAAACATGTTTGCTGAAGGTCGATCTTTTAAAAAACATTGTGCTAACTTGTTGCATATTACATGTAAAATTCATACTCTCAGTCACGTAGCAGATAGTATCAGAAAATGTTATCCCGAGGTAGACGCTCTAATAGCACATACAAAAGCTGTGTTTGTAAAATCCTCAAAACGTATTCGGGAATGTCATAGACTATGCCCCGGTATTCCTGAACCACCACAACCTATTCTTACTCGTTGGGGAACATGGTTAGAGGCTGCATTTTATTATCTTAAATATTTTGAGAATATAAAGAACGTGATTTTAGAATTCGACTCAAAGGAAGCTGCGGCTGTCAAGGTAAGCCGCTTGAAATTTCAGGATAGTCAAGTTAAAACAGATTTGGAAATTATTCAGAACAATTACGTGGGACTAGCGGATGCGATAGAAAAAACAAAATTCTTCGCTGTCGTTAGTGGAATCTTTGCAAATAGTGCAACATGTTCACGCACAGCTATGCGCGATAGAAGACGCAAGAAATGTTTGTGTTTTAGAAAGATTTGAAAGTGTTTTAGATAAAGACTCTGATTTTGGCACATTAAGACAAACTTGTGAAGATGCGTCAACAGAACCGTCAAGTTATTTGAAAGATTATTTTACTTACGCAAATATAACGTCACTAGATGTAGAACGTTCGTTTTCGGCATACAAAAACACATTTTCTTCACGCCGCACTCACTTTGCGGAAACAACTTTGGAAACATATCTAATGTTACAAATATTTAACAGACATTATTCACTTTGTGATTTCACGGAGGATTCTTAAAACGGTAAGTGTTCGAGCACGTATCACATTTAATTTATTTTGTGTAAACTTTTATGCGTCCGCCACTGGCTTTCAGCGCAGTTTCTCTATTTTCTGAATGTTGAAATACCGTTTTTGATGTTGAAGGTCGGATCGTCTTCGGTCGTTTCACGTCCCTCCTTAAACCTTTTACACCACTCAAAAACTTGTGCGCACGATAAACACTCACTTCCTTTAACATGGCATGAGCAGTTTTGTAGCAGTTTTTCCCAGTTTCACAAGAAGCTTGAGATTAACTCGTTGCTCGATCTGAACACTGCATTTTTCCGACGCGACGCTAGCGTAAGAACTTGAACGGACAATTGCTACAGCGAGACTGAGCGACGTACAAGCGTGCCCATCGAGCTCGGGACGGGGGAAGCATCTACAAGCACAGACATGTTCAAACCTGCCGTGCCGTGCACGCTGTTTGCTGATAATAGCACCGGTCCGGTTATTTAATTGCCACACCTCGCACGTTTACTACGATGCTGGTGCGCCGCCCGAAAATGCCAACTCTAACAATCTCCGTAGTATGTTCTCCCTACGTTTTTCTATGTTCCGACATCAGCAGTTGGCTTTCCTTGCAAATATTTTTTATTCATCTAAGAAGTTCTGACATTTTGGTTTCCTAATATCTTTTTTTTTTTGAATTTATAGAATTCTCTTCGGGGGAGAGCAGCATGTTTCGCTGAGACTCCTCATTTGTTTTTGGTCGACATGGTCACACTGAATACATCAGTTTACGTTAATCTAAATTTACTTCGAATTTTACTAGTACACAACTGGGTAATGGGAAGACAGTTGGGATGTAGTAGCAATCTTGAGAGAGTTTTTAATAAGGTGGTCTTTGTGTGTTCTTAGAAAAAAAAAGAATTCTGGTGAATTAAAATCATTAAATGATGTCTAAATGTAAATCACAGCCTGATTTACCATTTGGAAACATTACAATTTAAAAACAGTTGAAGTAAGCAAGTCGACGTGTTTTTAGCAAGCAATATTTCTTTTTATTACACACTGTATATCGCTTATTTATTTGCAATTGAATATTCCGAAACAAAAACCTTCTTAAGCAATTAATAGTGTATACAATACGAATAATTAACGTAACCTTCGCTGGATCCATTCGCACCTTGACATTGATTATAATGCATACGTACAACATTACATAACGCCCACTTTGTTCACGAATCGTCTAAGCGATATCTGATTCGCTAATTCGTTTTTGAACAACGTACATGAACGATGTCGACGTTTAAAAAAGGAAAATTAAAAATATTTGACGGTTGGTAATATTGGCCAAGGTCGACTATTGGTGAGTGTCCTCGCGTTTTGCGCGGGAAACGAAACGACAAGTTCTTCATTGCCAATGCGCAACTTACTAAAATTACATCGCTAATAATCTAGAGTTCTCTTAATGTCCGTTTCGTGATATTTTTTGTTCAACGGTTTTAGCGTATCATTGCAAAGTATTTTCTCCATTTTTTGTTGTTGATAACAATTGACGCCTGCGTTGCAGTTTGATATTTGCAGAGGAAATGCCATTTTTTATAAGTGTACGTCGGCTGTAGATAAGATTAAGTATTTCTAATGAGAATAAGAAATATTAATGTGCCGCCTGTTTGTATATTTATTTTAAACGTAATGTTTGCTATTTACATACATTATAATGTTACCCAAACAACAATATTAGTTTTTGATTATCTCCTCAAACTCTAAATCCAGAGTATTGGGCAAAAGGTTGGCGATTTCGTAATAGAAAAAAATCCGGTAAACGGCTAGAATCATTTCAAGAAGCAGCAATATCAATTTTATAAATACAGAATACTGAATGGTGGACTGAAAGGTATCATTCAGCATTCATTAGGACTGAGAAAAGGATGGAGGATACAAAAATTGCAGCGTATCCGCGGATTTGGTTAGGAAGGAAAAAATCTTTGCTTGTACAATATGATCATAAAAAAACGTAATCGAGAGAGCCATGATCTTTTTTTTTATTATTTTTGGGTACAGCTGCATCTGACAGTTAAATCTAAAAAACTTCGAATTACGATTGACATTTATTGACAAGTTTGACAATTCAAATTACATTTGATGTTTACTGATGTATCTCGTAAATTTTAAAGCATGTTTACTACAGATCACATTTATCATTGAAAGCTATTTTCGTAATGGACAAATGCAACAGAATGAGGAATGGTCTTACTCTTTGCAATGTATGGATGAACTTCGTCTTCGGTTTACACATTTTGTAGCTTCATATCTTGATTTATATCAACAAATTGTTCGCTGCGTTGCTAAATTTCGCAGTAAATCGCAACCTGGTAGTCGTAGAGTCGAGAAAAGAACTGTTGAGACCATTGCGGATGTGAGGAGACGTATAGATCATTCACCTAAAAAGTCAATTATTGGAAAGCTTTCACATGATACTATACGCAGAGAAACGTTTACTTGTATCAAAGCTGTCCGCCTTAATGCAAGACAATTACTGTTTCAATTATTCGCAATAAATCGAAAGAAATATTTGTTAGCGTTTTTTTCTCCGCATAAGAGAAGTATATACTATAGTCCATTCCATTTAAGAAAACAGTGTTCATTTAGATAGAGTAACATTTTTCTCACTTCTGATTGGCTAGTACGAAAGGTTTAATAACACTTAATAAAAATTTAAATGTAAGATTGGTTGCATATAAAATTGTTTTGGTTTATGTATTGAGTTATTAGCAGCGTAGTAGATTCGAGTAATTTGAAGTCTTGCAGTTTGTGATTAATACATTTGTCAAATTGTTCTTAAAAGTCAGTTCTTTGTAGAATTGTGTTTTAAATTTGAATCGACACAATATTATGTCAGAAGTACGAGATTCTACGCTCCGACATTCCGTCGAAGGTATAGAAACTTCCGATATGCCAGGTCCCTCAGGAGTTAGGAAAAATGTTCAAGGAAAATAGTTCACAGTGGCCAAAAACTAATAATTTATAATATATACTTGAAGCACCGCACTTCGAAAACACAAAGTGTCAAATTGACAGTAACAGATGTGGGCATATCAGAATCGATAGTCTGGAAAATCATTTCTGAAATGGAAAGCAGGGGAACTGTAAAATCACCGCCTAAAAAACGAAGTCGAAAATCTGTAGTTGAGAAACTGGTTGAAGATGAAAAGAAAACAGTTCGTCGTATTGTTCACAGTTTTTTTCTAAGAAATGAGCAATCGAATTTAAATAAAATTCTTCAGGTAAATAAAATATATGAATATAAACTAAGATAATTTTATTGTAGAGTGTAACTGAAAATGAAACATTGCCACCTATTAGCCGAACAAACCTATGGAGGTTATTAAAGAAAATGGGTTTTGTTTGGGAGCGAAGAGATAGAAACTATTTGTTAATAGAAAAACCTGATATTGTTTTGTGGAGAAGATGTTATTTAAATAAAATAAGACGTATTCGTGAATATGGAAGAAAAATTTATTATCTCGATGAGATCGCTAAATGCAGGTCATGTTCAAAGTAAGATTTGGAAAGACAACAATGTACTCACTGCACGGCAAGCTTTTGTTGAAAATTTATCAGTCGGCTTGAAAAATCCATCTGGTAAAGGGAAACGGTTTATTATTGGTCATATTGGAAATGATTCAGGATTTGTGGCGATTGGTCTCTTAATATTTGAGTCAAACAAAACGGGGGATTATCACGAAGAAATGAATGCGGAAGTTTTTGAAGATTGGTTGATAAACGTTTCACCAAATTTAGAACCAAACTGTGTAATTGTAATGGATAATGTACCTTATCATTCCAAAAAAAGGTGAGAAACCACCAAACTCATCTTGGAAAAAATGTGATGTAATTACTTGGTTACAAAATAAAGGAATTGAAGCTAATGAATCTTCACTAAAATTAGAATTCTTAGATGAAGTTAAAACGTACATTATTAGAAATCCTATTACTTACAACGTGGATAATATAGTTGAAGCTGATGGTAAGGAAGTTTTAAGATTACTCCATTATCATTGTAAATTAAATCCTATAGAATTAATCTGGGCACAGGTGAAAGGCTATGTTGCTACAAATAACACAACATTTAAGCTAAATGATGTGAGAGAGTTATTTCATGAAGCTTAGCAAAGTAACTAATAATGATTGGAGAAATTGCATTGATCGCACAATAAAAGAAGAAAATGAGATGTTTCGGTTAGATGATATGATGGAAAATATGGAGCTATCCTTTACAGGACATACCTGCGCGGTACAGGACACACCTGCACCTGTACCTGTACCGGAAGAACCTGCGCGAACCTGTACGCATTTAACAAATGAAGCAGCGAGAAAAGATTTATAATGGAACCAAAGGAGATCACTTTGAGCATTTACTATGATTGTTTGCTGAACTCTTCTAAATTGACCTTATAATTAGACACTTGTTTGAAATTTGATGTTTTTTTTTTAAATAGTATAATACAAGTATAATAAAAATGGTATTCTATGCATTTTTGTCTGTTTGTAACATTAAGAATGTAAGCAAAACTTTTTTTAAAGAATATGTTGTCATATAACGTAAAATAAAGTTTACTCTGCTTTGATTCCAATCGGTGAACACACTGTATATTACATGTATGACTTATTATTAGAGTTTGTTAAAAAGGTGGTACCGGATGGCAGTAGCGTAGCGGTAGCGGCGTGGGTAGGGGTAATTTTCAACTCGTAGTCGATCTCGACAGTACCGCGAGAGAGTTCAAAGCGACAGTACGTTGCACGCTGCACGCCAAATAAGTACGCGGAGGTGGGACGCCCAAAGGGTGTAACGTTCCATTCGAATGTGAGTAAATATCTCAGACATTTCCCTGGATTAGAATATAGAAGTCCGCATATTTATTGCATAATATGCAATAGCGGATTGCTAAGTCGCGATAGGTTTGAATGTAGAAAACATTGTAAAAGTAAACGTCATGTACTAAATTTAAGAAACAGTATTCCATACTGACAATTTTTATATGATTTTATTTTTATGTTAAGTGTGTGCAACATCCCACAACATCTAGTATCTAATGAACACTTTCGTCTTTTTTGGGCTAAGTACGTTCCCTCATGGAACCTGCCAACATCTATGCAATTACGATACAATTTGCCACGTGTACAAGATACAGTAAAGGAATGTATAAAAGACGAGTTGAGAAATAAGAAAATCTGCCTATGTGTGGATGAAACAACTGATGCTCAGAAACACATCGTCATTCATGTTGTAGCGAGTCCTTTAAAACGTGATGGTCCACCAGCTTCATGGTTGTTATCCAGTAAAAGAATTCAGAAAACTAATGCAAAAACCGTTGTCAAGATAATAAAAGATTCGTTGAGAGAATTTTGTATCACAGGAACCCAAGTCACAGTGTTCGTTACTGACGGAGCCGCAACAATACTGAGAGTTGGGAGAATGTTGAAAATATGCTTTCCGACTCTTCTTCACATAACATGCTTCATACACGCATGTCACCTCGTAGCAGAAACCATTCGAAACAAGCATCCGATGCTGGATAAGGTAATAGCATCTAACAAAAAAAGTGTTCATCAAATCTCCTAAACACATCCGTGTATTCAAACAATTGTGTCCGAAATTACCGCCACCACCTCAGCCTGTAATAACTCGATGGGGAACATGGCTCCAGGCAGTATCTTACTATCAGAAATATTTTTCACAAGTGAAAAATGTCATCATGAAACTTGATTCAAATGATTCTGCAGCAGTTCGAGATGGTCAGCAACTTTTTTTCCAATTCGGCCGTTCAACAACAAATAGATGAAATTTCCATGAACTATTCTGAAGTTGCACAAGCTATTGAGCAATTAGAAAACAGTCACTTACCTGCACGAGACGCATTAAATTGCATAAACAATTTACAAGCCGCTCTAGAAAACTTGACGAACACTATAGGAGTCGATGTTGCTCAAAAATTTGATGCAATTTTAACAAAAATCCCGATTTACAAAAGGTTTCGATCTATGACTGAAAATCAAGAGTGCCCAGATGAGGAAAAGGATTATCTGACATTTGCAAATCTTACTTCACTGGATGTCGAACGATCATTTTCGAGCGTTGCTGATGTTGCAATTCTACGCAGCTAACAATATTATTTTTCACTAATATTGTATATTACGTACCTACTTTTATGCGGTGCGCCACTGCCGGTACCACCTTTTTAACAAACTCTACTTATTATATATTCCCAGAAGGACCTATTACATTGATTGTTTAAAAAAAAGTACCACAATAGCTTCAACGCCGGCAACAGGGAAAGGGAGAGGATTAGTAAATAAAATCGCTTCACTCAACAGCAATCCAATTTAATACATTTTTTATTTTCCTCTTCACACTTATTAAACATGTGTTTTCGTTCTACTCATATTCCGTATTCGATATTAGGTCACATATGCGAAGACTGTCGCTACCATCTGGATAATTTCTTGTATTATCTTAGCAGAAATAGCATGAGTAATTCTTAAAATGAATAGCAAAGATTTAAAGACATCTATTAGCAATTTCCTGGTCGGTTCATTCAAGATTTTCGCATAGCTTTTTCTTTATACCCTCTTGTAAAGGTTAATATAAAGCTTGTTTATTACCATACATATGTTGTTTCGATTTTTTTGTTGGGGAATATGTCTGGTGGTCAGACAAATCCTGTGAATGAAATGGCTTGCGGGATGTATGAAGGAATCCTTCTTATTAGTTTATGCTTACATTAAAATGGGATTTGTTTTCTAGAAGTCTATTGGTCTTAATACGGTTTTTACCATTTCTACTTTAATATTTCTGATCTATCTTTATGCACGAGCTTATGGAAAGGATGAATCAAGAAGTATTTATTACCTGAGATCTCTGTGTTTAGTTTAATATTAAAACAAACACTCTTTAGACGCTGTGATTGCATTTCTAATTTTTGTCTTCCTTATTTCAAATAGCGCCAACTTATCTGGGGAATTAAGATTACTGTGTTATAAATTTTATCTTATTTGCTCCTGGACAACTTAAAACAGTGGATGCCCATATCTTTTACATTTTATTGTATTTTATTTTGTGATATCTTGGGGTATAAATGATACCGTTACCTTTGCTGTAAAAAAGTTGCGACGCACAAATATAATAAACATACTTTTTGTGGGACTGATTTCTTTCTTGTGTTTGTACTGAAGTCGTTAAATTTCCGACAAAGGGCAATGCTATTTTATATTTACGTACATATGACAATTTTTGAAACGTAGAATTAGTTATATTAATAGGGCGGATTTACAAAATTGTCAAAAATAAAAGTAAAATAGCTGTCGTTATTAATGTTGTAAGTATGTGCATCTAAGTTATCTTGTGCACTTTTTATGGACCCAAAATGTCCAATACAAATAAAGAGATTTTGGCAATTTTGTGTCATTTCCGGAAATTAGGCCCCTCGTATACCCCGTGAAGTTGAAGATCACAATGTTATCTTAGATCGGACTGCGCAAAACTGGTATAAACAATTCAGGATTGGTTAAACAGATCTTCGAGAGGAACGACCTTCCGGACGACCTTCTATCGTTGATCAAGAGGTTGTTCGCGAAAGAGCTGGTTCCACTCCGGCTTCCAGTACACGATAATTGTCACAAACTGGGAAAGGTAAACAGACGATGCAAAGAAATGCCTCATGAATTGACTGTAAAATAGGCATAGCGACAAATGCAAATCTGTAATCAATTTTTTGCCAATCCATTTCTATCGACGAATTGTAACGTGTGATCCAAACAAATCAAATCAATGGTTAACTCGTAGCCAATCTGCAGAACCTATGGTCAAATGCAAAAGCTTGAATTTACGAAGGTGTTGTCTACTTTGAATTGGTACCAGAAGGTGGGGCGTTAAACTACGAACTATATTGCGAGTAAATTGATCAAATGTACGCAGTTTTAAGGGAAAGATTCCCTGAATTAGTCAACAAAAATCACGTGCTATTCGATCAAGATAATGCTAGGTCGCATACTGCCCAAAGAACAGAAACTGGAAGAATTTGATGAGGTGGAGTTGCTACCTTATCTGGCTTACAGCCCTGATTTAGCGTCATGCGATTGCCATCTTTTTAGGTCAATTACATAGTTTCTCACCAGGCGTCGTGTTGCCAATATCACTGAGGTAGCAGAATGATGCCGAGTTCTTTGCTTCTAAACCAGCGGGCGTGGGATTGAAAATCTTACCAGGCAAAGGCAGAGAACTATCGAATAGATTATATTTTGAATATTAATTATCGGTAAATTAAATTTTGTTCGCAAAAGACGAAGGAAACGCTTGCTCCACCCGAGCGGGCTACCCGCCCCTCCCTTATATATACATATATTGGGTATGTCGGAAAGTTCTGTCGTATTTTCATTTCCTTGAAAGGAGGAGTAATTGATCGATCACCAAAGTAGTTCTGAGAAATTCTCCTAATACGTTTATAACTACATCCCCCTCCTTACACTATACGAGAAATTCGCAATGTAATCATCAGTCTGTGTTGTATTAACAAAGCAGAAAGATGCCTGTTGATAAAGTTCATTTGAGACACTGTTCGGAGGAGCCATTTTTGGACTGCTTAATTACGACCGATGAAAAGTGGATTACGTACAGCAATCCTGTAAGAAAAAGAGCATATGTACAGCCCGGACAATCACCACCAACATTAGCCAAACCCGATATTCATCAAAGAGAATGTTGTGTTTTTGATGGGATAAAAAGGGGCCTGTTCATTATGAGCTTTTACAACCGGGGCAGACTAACAATTCTGAAAACTTGTGGACAGTCATCAAATTTAAATGTGGCAATCAAAGAAAAGCGGCCAGTATTGGTCAACAGAAAAGGTATTGTGTTTCAGCATGATCGATCCCATGCTTCTTTGATGTCTCAAAAAAAATTGGCAGATCTTGGCTGGGAAGTTTTGTCACATCCTCCATATTCTCCTGACGCGGCACTTTCAGATTTTTTCCTTTTTCGATCTCTACAAAATTTTTTTAATGGAAAAACTTTTCATACAGAAGATGACGTTCGAATAGCCTAAAGCGAATACTTCGATTCCAAACCTGGGAATTTTTTTGCTGACGCTATTAATCAACTACCTGAAAGACGGAGAACAGTTGTAGAAAATGATGGTCAGTACACTGTAGATTAATTATTTAATAAATATATTCTAAATTTCACATTTGTTTTATTTAAAAAATACGATAGAACTTTCCGACATACCCAATATATTTTTTTTTCCGAAAATAATTTGCATAGTCCTTGATAAAAAAAAAATATCTCTTATAGATTCCGAGATATTTACGAAAATTTAAAAATTTGGCAAATCTTTGGAGGAAGCTGTACCCCGATATGTCTTTCTCTCTTTCAGTTTCGAAATCTGAATTTTCGGATTGTTAGTGTTCCATTCTAAATGACAAAGGAGTCATTCCAAGTCTGTGTGTGGACTGAGGGTCCACTGTGACCCTCTCCAATTTTAATGAAATTTTTACAGGATACATGGAATTATGCGAAATTACAGCTTCATAAGTAGTATGGTAGGGCTACTAGCCAAGTTTTTGGAAAGGCCAGTTCTTTCATGTCGCAACAGTAATGGTTAAATCATCATGACTCGTGACCTGAGATGACTAGCATGCTGAAAGCTGGTGATCCGGCTCCACTTTTTGGGTACAGCAGCTTAGTTGTAGAGTAAAAGTTCAACACAAGTGGCTCATAAATCTTGTCCTGACAAATTCTAGAAGATAGTTACTACAGTTGCTTCTGGCGAGTTATATTGTCGACCCTTTCTTGTTGCTGATGTAACTGGAAAAAGCAGAAATTATGTGTTGTTTTGGAATCCAACAAAGATCCTTTCTACCTGGCCAGTAGAATGAACGTGCAAGTCCACTTGGATGTATGAAATTGACTAAGACATCATTTCCTTAATTTGAGATTTCAGAGATATTTCCAATCCGCAATTTCACATCATAAATACAAGCAATGTGCTGTCCTGGTTGCAAATTTGCAGTATCCACATGATGAACGGTTGTTCTTGCAGTTTGATCATTTGTCACAAAACAATTGATATTATGGGATACATTGTATAGAAGAATTACAAAACAAAATCGAAGAAATGATTTATGGATCGACAAACTATTGTAAAAGTAACACAAAACGTAATCAAGCCAGCGTACATGCGTACCAATTTTCTTATGTGTAATAGTAATAATTAACGCTGGCCACGAGCGGTACCGCGCATCGGCGTAGAATCAGTTCGGACTGAGAGGAACGGTAGTATTACTTCGTCTGCGGAGCAGTACGGACACTTTCGCTGCCGGTCATTTGCGCAATTGTTTATCTGTCCTAGAAAAATTATGATTTCGTCAGCAAAACGACCGCGGTCGGACAAACTTCGAAAATTTATTGCAGAAATTCCAGACTTAATATATGAAGGTGCTAAAATTAAATGTGTAATCTGTAAAATCCCGTTAATGTGTTGGTCCAGACAACATTGTCTACGACACGTAAATAGTGAAAAGCATGTCTCAAAAAGAAATTGCGCACGAGACAATGAAAAATTTATATTTAATTTATGCGTTACGTTTATCGCATGTAATATACCGTTTAATTTACTAGACAAGGAACCATTTATCTGCTTTTGGAATAACTATTCGGAGTGCAAATTACCAAGTCGAACATCGTTACGAAGAATTGTGCCATCTGCGCGCGAACATATTGAACAAAAAATAAAATCGGAGTTGAAAGATAAATATTGTGGTTATGTGTCGACAAAATAACAGATCGGAAGAAACATTCTGTTCTTAATGTAATGGCACGCAAATTGGAACCTCATCAATCGGCACCTTCAATTCTATTAGTCTTCAAACGAATACAACAGTGTACTGCCGAAGTAATTTCAAAGTTAGTGTTAAATACATGGGACAAGTTTGAACTTTCAACAAACCAACTCTTGATGTTAGTGAGTGATGGTGCTGCAAACATGCTTTCTGTAGGCCGGTCTCTTAAAAAGCATTCTGCTAATTTGTTACACATTACGTGTAAAATTCATGCTCTCCATCTTGTGGCGGATAATATCAGAAAATGTTATCCTGAGGTAGACGCTTTAATAGCGCATACCAAAGCAGTATTTGTCAAATCACCGAAACGTATTCGCGAATTTCACAGACTGTGCCCCCGTATACCAGAGCCACCAGAACCTATTCTAACTCGTTGCGGAACATGGTTGCAGGCCGCGTTTTATTATCATAAATATTTTGACAATATTAAAAACGTGGTTTTACAATTCGATACAAAGGAAGCTGCCGCTATCCAGAAAAGCCAGTCGAAATTTCAAGATAGTCAGGTTAAAATGGATTTAAAAATCATTCACGACAATTACTTCGGGCTAGCAGATGCAATAGAAAAATTACAAAATCCTGCGGTGCCGTTAGAAGAATCTCTACAAATAGTGCAACATGTTCACGCACAGCTATGCGCGATTGAAGACGCAAAAAATGTTTCTGTTCTAGAAAAATTTGAAAGTGTTTTTGAGAAAACTTCTGATTTTGGCACATTAAGACACATTTGTGAATTTGCGTCAACAGAATCGTTAAGTTATTTGAAAGATTATTTTACTTACGCAAATATTACGTCACTAGATGTAGAACGTTCGTTCTCTGCATATAAATGCATTTTTTCCTCATGCCGTACTAGTTTTGCCGAAACAACAGTTGAAACATATCTAATGTTGCAGATATTTAACAGACATTATTCACTTTGTGGTTTCACGGAGAACTAAAATGGTAAGCGTTTGAGCACGTGTTATTTAATTTTTATTTAAAAGATGAACGAAATTATTTGCGGCAGCAAACATCTCTATTAGCAGAATAATTCTAGTGGAACGCGAGGCCTGGTCGACTCTACGCTACTGCGCGGTACCGCTTGTGGCTAGCTTTAGTAATAATAAAATAAACTAATTAGCACGAATGAAATCTATTACATATAACTTTCATGTTATTCATTTTAGTCTAGTAGTGTATATTTAAGTTCTTATATTGCAAATGATATTATTTTTCAAAATTTTCAAAAATATACAGTATGTTCCATTAAAAAAAGCATCACTTCGACAGTAATCTAGCAAACGCGCGAGTCAGTTGTTTTTCTATTGACTGTATGTTAATCAGCATGAAAAAGATTACTACTCTTCTAATTCAACCGACTTTCTGGCATCAGTAATAACTAGAGCCCGGTAACTGGAGAGCAATCGCAGCGGCGGTGGGACTGTATTTAGGTGGGCGGGGAGGGCTGGTCGATTATGATACGACACGACAAATCATCATCACTCAGATCAGTTTAGCATTGGATAGCGGATAGGGCGTGTTGATTTTATTGATATAGACGTAGTTATTAATTGTAGTTATTATTTAGTGTAGTGCGTTTTGATTTTATTGATACAGACGTAATTATTAATTGTAGTTTTTAGTGAACATGTCGAAGGCTAAAAGACGACCCTTTCAAGACATAGTAAATAAGTTTATTTCTGACTTTCCCGATTTGTTTTACAACGGGAGTAAGATAGTTTGTAAAATGTGCAAAATACATTTGATGTCAAATAAGAAGTGGAACTGTACAAGACACGTAAATTCCGCACAGCATAGAAAACGAAAATTGGGCATGCCACCGAGAAGTGCATTTTTTTTTATGTAGTTCTTATGTTGATAAACTGTAATTTGCCACTAAGCTTACTCGATAAACAACCGTTTAAGGACTTTTGGGACAAATACAATCCCGAGTTGCGGTTGCCAACGGAGAAAACGGCACGTAAGCATGTTGCATTTGTACGCGATGACGTGGAAAAGAAAATGAAACGCATATTGAAAAAAATAGTTTCTTTAGTTATGTGTTGACGAGACAACAGACTGCAAAAAAAAATCAATTGTAAATATTATGGTACGCATACTAGACCCTAATAAACCTACAAGGTTGTACTTAGTACGTTGGAAAAATTTCAAATTTCGAAAGATAAAGTGTTTATGGGCGATGGCGCAGCGGTAATGCGTTCGGTAAGCCGTTCTCTTCTTGAACATGGTTGCAAGTGTTTAGATGTTACGTGTAAAGTGCATGCTTTACATCTTGTGGCAGAAACCATTCGACAATGCTCTCCCGAGGTAGATACATTAATAGCAAACACACAAAAAAAGTATTTTTGAAATCTTCCAAACGCCTACGATCATTTCACACAGAGTGTCCTGGTATTCGTCAACTACCGGAGCCAATTCTTACACGTTGGGGAACATGGTTGCAGGCAGCTTTTTATTATGCTGAACACTTCAAAATAGTAAAAGCTGTTGTTGCACAATTCAATCCTGCCGAAGCTGCAGCTATTAAGGAGAGCCAGTAGAAATTTCAAGATATTTCGGTTGAAAGATTTAAAAAATATTCGTAGCTACTATAAAGGATTAGCTGACGCAATAGACCAATTACAAAATAGATCGTTATCATTATTGGAGTCTCTGCAAATTATGGACGGAGTGCATACACAGTGCATACATGACGCAAAATATAATCGCATTTTAGAAAAGTTCGAGAGTGTGCTACAGAAAGATCCCGATTTTAGCACACTAAAACAAATTTGTGATGGTGTATCGAATAATCCACTGACTAAGTACAAAGAGTATTTTAATCATGCTTGTATAACATCGGTAGACGTTGAACGCTCTTTTTCAAAATATAAACTCATTTTCTCACCACGGCGAACATCGCTCACCGAGGCAACTATGGAAACACATCTAATGGTGTCAACTATTTGCCACTCTGATCCATATGTTGTTAATACTGATAATGGTGCTTCTAGTTTTACTGTTCCGTAACCAAGGCTGCTTAACAAGGTGAGTGTTTCACTACTTTTCACATATTATAATTATGTATTAGTTCTGTTATTTTTTTTCTATTTTCTTACTATTGTTTTTGTATACTAGGCAGCTACGGCTATGGCACGGCTTCCTGTTACCGGGCTCTAGTAATAACGCAGATAGCAATAGTGACCACTTAACTTGGATCATCCTGTATAGTAATTTTATTAGCCTAAATAAACGAATTCATTTTTTGACATTATTTACCCAGTGAAATACATATCTTATCACGCCAAGAAACACATTGCTCTACATATGTTTGTTCTCCTTCTCTAACAGGAAAAAAGATAAACACCGGGCCTCTTCTGTTATAGCGCAATATATCTCACATCTTTCTTTAACCAGACAAGCTAATATTAATATTTCCCATTCCCCGTCCCTCTTCCTTAAAAGAAGAAGAAAAAATTGCGATATTCTAACAATGCACAGACCCTATAAGCTCCCGTTATGGCGCTACTACAGCTGTCTTTCAAGGAGCACGCGTTCAACTGAGCGAATCTACTGCTGCCGCCGTCGTACATACAGAGGGTCTCGCATCTTGCAACTGAGTCCTTTCTTTGATTGTATGCCGTGTTTATGGGGTGTATGAATGAGGGGTGCCCACCCTTCAATAAGAAGTAAAGAATCGGAACTTCACGTCAGACGGTTTTGATGTCAAATCTGCAGCTTTTATTTGCTTTTCGTCCGAGCAGGGTTCAGAAAGGTCAGACGGAATTTCTTAGAAGGAAGTGAGTCTGCGACAATAAGCCTAGTTTTCTTGGATAGCAACAGGAATGCAAAATCCCAAAAAGAAAGTATCTAGGTTCATATTGGGTCCATGGTTAAGTTAAACATATACCTATTGGTTTTCCCAGTAGTATTTTACTGCCAACTCTACGTTTGCCTTGTAAATATGGCTCATTCAAGAAAAGATAATGAATATTTAGTGTAAGATATAATAAGCAAAAGAAATTATTTTCTGTATTCAATAAATAAAAATTTGTAAAATGTTATTTTTGTTACTTCATGCTCTATCAAAAATAAACTCGTCTTTGTTTGGGATTTTTTCTAATTTAATTTCGCCCGTTTTCTCAAATCCTCAATCTCATTTTAAGCAGTCTGTTCACCTTCTTTTCTCGTCTTGAAGACCAATTTGTTTTAATGTACCTATAATTTACTTTTTATTAGAATTAAAACACACGGGCGCTTGTATGTCGAAACCGAACGGCGACATTCAACGTCATTGGGTGTCGCAAATTAGCGATTCGATGGTGACACTGAGTGGCGTCAATCAGTGTCCCGTTTTAAAGGATATGCGATCAGTCAGCACTTGTGTTACTGAGCACGAACGTTGTACGCGGTTGTTGCGTGTAGCCGGATCCGCACTGGCTGAGCAGAGACTTGAAACTAGCCACCAAATCCAATTTAACTCTACCCGCATCTTATCTCGCAATCCTCACTATTATGGTAGAAAAATCTGCGAATCTATCGAGATTTTCAAAGATCCCAACGATTTAAATTGCGGGTAATGGTTATCCCTTACATCACACGTGGAAATACCAGCTGATTAAACCTCCTAGCAATCGCTACGCGTCATCGATGCTGCATAACATTTTCCCTTCTTTGATGCATAACATTTCCGCTTCAACGACGCATAACATCTCCGCTTCATCGACGCGTAACATTTCCCCTCCATTGACCCTATATAAACCCCTCCGGAACGAATAAGTCCCCCATCAGTGTGCTGAATATGTCTCATAAGAATGTGGACGAAACGTCGGCCAAAGCTACGACAACGACGCGGTTACAAGCCAGAAACCAAGAGTATAGTATTATTGACGACCGCGGAAGCCTACGGACCAAATACAAACTAGTATGTACACAGATACCAACCCCCCAAATTAATAATTTCCGTTTTCTCAAATTTGATTTGCACTTCACCTATAGAGATTTTTTTTTAATTTTGTTTCTACCTCGTGTCTTCATATACACGTCTCCAATTTACTTCCACCATTATTTAATTGGCTATTGAATAATTCTTTGCTTTTTTTTCTAAATATTGGTTTCACGTTTTTCTTATATCTTTTAATGCATTTATTGCCTAATAAAAATATTTGATTTCATTTTATTCTAAACTATGGAATTAAAAAAAATTCCACGCATTCTAAACAATATAAAATGAAACTGGGCACGGAAAGTGGTATGTAGCATTGTTTCTTAAGACTTATGACTAGATTTTGTTAAAAAGGTGGTACCGGCAGTGGCGCACCGCATAAAAGTAGGTACGTAATATACAATATTAGTGAAAAATATTATTGTTACTTTTTCCTGTCGTCTTGATGTCCACTGTGGCAATTGGCAACCGCCCTGGTAAGCTGCGTAGAATTGCAACATCAACAACGCTTCCATTGTCGATTCATTCAGCCGTCGACGGTGTTGTGAATACGTTGTCGTATACTTCGAAAATGATCGTTCGACATCCAGTGAAGTAAGATTTGCAAATGTCAGAAATTCCTTTTCCTCATCTGGGCACTCTTGATTTTCAGTTATAGACCGAACCTTTTGTAAATCGGGATTTTTCGTTAAAATGCACCAAATTTTTGAGCAACATTGGCTCTTATAGTGTTTGTCAAGTTTTCCAGAGCGACTTGTAAATTGTTTATGCAATTTAATGCGTTTCGTGCAGATAAGTGACTGTTTTCTAATTGCTCAATAACTTGTGCAACTTCAGAATAGTTCATGGAAATTTCATCTGCTGCAGAATCATTTGAATCAAGTTTCAAGATGACATTTTTCACTTGTGAAATATATTTCTGATAGTAAGATACTGCCTGGAGCCATGTTCCCCATTGAGTTATTACAGGCTGAGGTGGTGGTTGTAATTTCGGACACAATTGTTTGAATACACGGATGTGTTTGGGAGATTTGATGAACCAGTTTTTGGTAGATGCTATTAACTTATCCACCATCGGATACTTGTTTCGAATGATTTCTGCTACGAGGTGACATGCCTGTATGGGGCATGTTATGTGAAGAAGAGTCGGAAAGCATATTTTCAACATCCTACCAACTCTCAGCATTGTTGCGGCTCCATCAGTAACGAACATTGTAACTTGGGTTCCTGTGATACAAAATTCTCTCAACGAATCTTTTATTATCTTGACAACGGTTTCTGCATTACTTTTCTGAATCCTTTTACTGGATAACAACAATGAAGCTGGTGGACCATCACATTTTAAAGGACGCGCTACAACATAAATGACGCTGTGTTTCTGAGCATCAGTTGTTTCAGCCACACATAGGCAGATTTTCTTATTTCTCAACTCGTCTTTTATACATTCCTTTACTGTACCTTGCATACATGGCAAATTGTATCGTAATTGCGTAGATGTTGGCAGGTTCCATGAGGGAACGTACTTAGCCCAAAAAAGACGAAAGTGTTCATTAGATACTAGATGTTGTGGGATGTTGCACACACTTAACATAAAAATAAAATCATATAAAAATTGCCAGTATGGAATACTGTTTCTTAAATTCAATTCATGACGTTTACTTTTACAATGTTTCCTACATTCAAACCTATCGCGACTTAGCAATCCGCTATTGCATATTGTTCAATAAGTATCCGGACTTCTATATTCTAATCCAGGGAAATGCCTGAGATATTTATTCACATTCGAATGGAACGTTACACCCTTTGGCCGTCCCATCTCCGCGTACTTATTTGGCGTGCAGCGTGCAACGTACTGTTGCTTTGAACTCTCTCACGGTACTGTCGGGATCGACTACGAGTTGAAAATTACCACTACCCACGCCGCTACCGCTACGCTACTGCCATCCGATACCACCTTTTTAACAAACTCTATTTATGACAAACTTGAAGTACACAAATTAATTAGTTAATTACAGCAGATGTACAACTTCAATTTATTATCTTTTATCAATGGTGATGTAAATACGAAAGAAGTAATATAAAGTACTTAATTAATTAATCAATTGTGTAGTAAGTTACTTGTTTCCTTTTCATTTGTTCATTATTCCAGATATAACATTTTGCTTATAGTAGATTTAGAAATGCATATAATACTTAGAGACAGATATTACTTCTTGTAGAAATGAATTCATAGATACCATTTCTGTCACTTTAAGTTCTAAACTGCATTAATTTTCTATTTCTGTATCGTGTGCCAGATGACTCTATGGTAGTACGATAAGTATACCATTTTATGCTTTTGCAGATGTTGGACATCGGTGCGCTATATACCAAACATTAATATGCTGATGATTCTTACCTGTCTTCATCAGAAATAATCATAAATCTATCGGGATCGTCAGTAACTTTTTATTTTGCGTAAATATAATCGTTTTTTATTGCATTACGATAATGGCTTCCTGTCGCCGCTATATCTAGATTATATTTATTATCACATTCGTACTATTTTGTAACGTATGATGCTGAATGTTAATAAAAAGATTTAATAAACGTATTTGCTCTGATAGGGTTATAAATACAGCGAGGTAGTCGTCTCTGCGATACATAGGTGTTTCACCGGAGTAGCGGACTGTGTGGAAAAGCCGATTCTCGCTTTCGCAGTGTCCGCTTGTTTATTTCTCGTTCAGTTTAGGAAATGAGAGCGTGGGTTGTGTAATGTAAAGAAGGCTAAAAAACGACCCCTTGCTGGCACAGTAAATAAGTTTATTTGTGACATTCCGAATTTGTTCTACGACAGTGCTAAAATAGTTTGTAAAGTGTGCGAGAAACATTTGATGTGCTGGGATAAGGCGGACTGTAACAAACATGTAAATACCCAAGAACACAGAAATAGAAAAAAGGGCGTGCCAACAAGATCTGCCTTTATTTTCTAGTCAGCATTTGCCGGCATATTTTCCCTATTTATTGTTTATACGTGCTTGTTAGCTTGGTAGACAATGTATGCGGGAAAATCATGGGTTCTACGAGTAGATGCTAGAATTGTACAAAAGAAATAACATTTACATATTAGTTTTAATGAATATCTTGGGAAACAACAGTTTATAGTATTTTAAAAGAAAGACTTTTCTGCATATTCAATTTACTAAAGAAGGATGTATTTCAGTTATAGGGAAACGCTTATAAAAAAAACAAACTAAAAGAGCTTCTCTATCAGGTTCTGGAAAAATATACATGGTGTTATATTTAAAAGATTGAAATAACATGAATCAAACTTGACTACAATATCGACGGCCATCTCGTAGAATCTAGTTATAAAAACATTCTTAGATGGATTGTCGAAAATTCCAAGAAATACTTAATCGAATAAAATTTGAAAAAAACTATTGGGACTATAAACAATGTTTTCCGTTGATTAAATGTCCAACTAATGTGATCATTTGTGATTTCTTTGGGAAAATCATGGCTTTCTTATGGGTTATGCCGCACGGACAGAAATTTTCCCCGTTTTCAAGTTCCTTACGAATGTCGACCGCAGTTTTTCTTGGATCAAGCTTTCAGATGCAATTTGTGCAATGATTAAAATGATTTCCTCTGTCTCATTTTCCTTGATGCAGCTTGGGGAATTTGGTTTTTTTTGAAACATTGTACATCATACACGGTTTTTCTTGAATGGTTTATATGCTTTACTGTTTGTCCGTGTGATATCTGTTTCTCTACCAAATTTAAAGTAATGCGACGCATCTCTGGTATATAAGTTTTTTTCTTTGCCATATTGACTGCTGCAGTGACTGCCCCAAAGGGTATTTTACAAAACTGGGTGCTAAATGTATGGACTTACAAATGCGAGGATACCGATTTCAAAATTTTAAGTGATGTTTAGAGATAAAAGTTTCACTTTATTTCGTTTGTCGTCAAATTATAGTTCCTTTGTTATCTCATTCTGTAAACCAATGAGAGAATATATTCTGAAGCCGTCATTGTACATCTCCATAAGAGTAATACTTCAATCTACGATAGTAGATGTTTTCATTTTTTAGCTCAAATTTTCTGTATAAATATTTCAATATCAATCAATTAATTTCCACTAGTGTTTCTAGGCTGTTGGATTTGAATTTAATATTTATGTACAGCAAATGCACTTCGTAAAAGATTGTAATTTACAATTCACAATTAAATAAAAATGACACCATCCATTGTGCAATTAATAAGGGAGCTTTATTATCGATCAAAGTCGGGGAGACACGGCCTGTTCGTTCCGTCTTTTTTCCCCTCTCTGTTTCTATTACGTCGCCATCTGCTTCGCAAGGGTAAACTTTAACTATACACCTGCCGTCGACATCTCGACCCTTCATTACCCTCCATATGTAAGTTTTTCACCTCGCCATACGCTTATATGTGCTCGCACTATCGAAGTAGAATAGGCGAGCTTAAAAATTTACCGAATCTAATATGTAGATGCACGTTTAAGCGCTAGACGTACAAGATTTCACAGACGCTTCACCACAATTTATCGTCATGTTAAAGCGATGTATATACATACGTTTGTTACTCATCGTCATCATTAGAGTATCTGCGTATGTGAGATAGTTACCGAGTGGTTCAGCGATACATGTGCAACAGTAGCATATAAACAGATGAGCAGGCGAGCTTACGGCTGACTGAACTATGAGAAAACGAGTCCGCTCTGAGGAACTCGAGCTGAAAATTCGCACGCTGACCAAACGAGACCGTGCGGCATCCCCCTTAGTATGTCGGCAAACTATTTCCTTCCTCTTAATTAGAAACTCCACCCGTGTGATATTTTTTTTCTTCCTGCAAAGGTTTACTGCCCTTTGTAGAGCGTCATCAAACGAAAGTCTCCAACGTAGATTTTCGGATTATTTTTAGAGCGGATTGTCGTTCGAGGTGTGGGAAAAATGTGTAGATGCCGAGTTTTTCTATCGATTTCACTTTATTTCTGTACTACTTCTACATTATACAGGTTGTTCAAAGCTATCGGGCTACTGCTAACTTGGTTATTATTTTAGCTACGATATTGATTAAATTATCAAAGATGTAGTGATTTTTCCGCTGATTACAATGGTGTTGAGAAAGAAACACATCGCATTTCGGCGCTAACTTGGATTGTTTGTATTTTTTTAGTTGAACACCCTGTATAGTTTTCAATTATTCGATAGGAAATGAAATTTGCGTAAAATATCCTTGTAGTGCTATAGCCCTAAAGTGAAAAATAAAAGAGATACGATGAAATTTATATTGGACAATTGAAACTGTAATAACTTCATTATTAGAGTAGCTACTGAGATAGTCGAAACATGAAAAATATGTAATTTATTCCGCCCAATAAAATGGTGTAATCAAAAAAAATTGCGTACCGTATTTCAGCGTTTGGTTATATTTTTATTAAATACCCTGTATATTTTTTCACAAATCGATAGGGAGTGACATTTCAAATAAATTACTCTTATAACGCTAAGGCCCCAAAATGAGAGGCAAAAGATATTTTTTTTACTTTTGTGTTATGTGTTTTGTAGTTGCTATAGCAATAATAACTAGAGTTGCCCAATTTACGCCAACAGCCAGTGGCGGGCGCATAAAAGTTTACACAAAATAAATGGTCAAAGATAAAATATAATACGTGCTCAAACATTTACCGTCTTAAGAGTCTTCCGTGAAATCACAAAGTGAATAATGTCTGTTAAATATCTGCAACATTAGATATGTTTCCGCAGTTGTTTCGGCAAACCGAGTGCGGCGTGAGGAGAAAGTGTGTTTATATGCAGAAAACGAACGTTCTACATGTAGTGACGTTAGATTTGCGTAATTAAAATAATCTTTGGAACAACTTAACGGTTCTGATGACTCACCTTCACAAATTTGCCTTAGTGTGCCAAAATCAGAGTCTTTCTCTAAAACACTTTCAAACCTTTCTAGAACACAAAAATTTTCTTCGTCTTCTACCGCGCACAGCTGTGCGTGAACATGTTGCACTATTTACTTCTAACGGCACCGCAGGATTTTGTAATTTTTCTATTGCATCTGCTAGCCCGAAGTAATTGTCGTGAATGATTTTTAAATCCATTTTAACCTGATTATCTTGAAATTTCGACTGGCTTTTCTGGATAGCGGCAGCTTCCTTTGTATCGAATTGTAAAACCACGTTCTTAATATTGTCAAAATATTTATGATAATAAAACGCGGCCTGTAACCATGTTCTCCAACGAGTTAGAATAGGTTCTGGTGGCTCTGGTATACGGGGGCACAGTCTGTGAAATTCGCGAATACGTTTCGGTGATTTGACAAATACTGCTTTGGTATGCGCTATTAAATCGTCTACCTCAGGATAACATTTTCTGATACTATCCGCCACAAGATTGAGAGCATGAATTTTACACGTACTGTGTAACAAATTAGCAGACTGCTTTTTAAGAGACCGGCCTACAGAAAGCATGTTTGCAGCACCATCACTCACTAACATCAAGAGTTGGTTTGTTGAAAGTTCAAACTTGTCCAATGTATTTAACACTAACTTTGAAATTACTTCGGCAGTACACTGTTGTATTCGTTTGGAGACTAATAGAATTGAACCACAGTGCGGCGTAAGGAAAAAGTGTGTTTATATGCAGAAAACGAACGTTTTACATTTAGTGACGTGGTTTTACAATTCGATCCAAAGGAGGATTCCACTAACGACACCGAAGGATTTTGTAATTTTTCTATTGCCTCCACTAGTCCGAAGTAATTGTTGTTCTGAATAGTTTTTAAATCCGTTTTAACCTGACTATCTTGAAATTTCGACTGGCTTTTCTTGATAGCCGCAGCTTCCGTTGGATCGAATTGTAAAACCACTTTCTTAATATTCTCAAAATATTTATGATAATAAAACGCGGCTTGTAACTATGTTCCCTAACGTGTAAGAATAGGTTCTGGTGGTTCAGGCATACGGGGGCACAGTATGTGAAATTTGCGAATACGTTTTGGGGATTTGACAAACACTGCTTTTGTATGCGCTATTAAAGCGTCTACCTCAGGATAACATTTTCTAATACTATCTGCCACATGACTGAAAGCATGAATTTTGCACGTAGTATGAAATAAGTTAGCACAATGTTTTTTAAGAGGCCGGCCTACAGAAAGCATGTTTGCGGCACCATCACCAGTTAATTTGTTGAAAGTTCAAACTTTTCCAATGTATTTAACACTAACTTTGAAATTACTTCGGCAGTACATTGTTGTACTCGTCTGAAAGCAAATAGAATTGAAGGTGACGATTGATGTGGTTCCATTGTACTTACCCTGACATTAACCACAGAATGTTTTTTACGATCTGTTGCTTCGTCCACACATAACCACAGTTTTTTATCTTTCAACTCCAATTTAATTCTTTTTTCAACATGTTCACGAGCAGATGGCACAATTCTTTGTAACGATGCCCGACTTGGTAATTTGCAGTCCGAATATTTATTCCAAAAGAAGACATATGCTTCCTTGTTTAGTAAATTAAACGGTAGATTACATGCAGTAAAGGTAACACATAAATTAAATTTAAATTTGTCATAGTGTCGTGTGCAATTTTTTTTTAAGAATGCTGTTTACTATTTACGTGACGTAGACAATCCCTTTTGGACCAACACATTAAAGGGATATTACAACCTACACATTGAATTTTAACGCCATCACAATTTAGGTCAGGCATTTCTGCTATAAATTCTGTAATTTTGTCCAACATTGGTCGTTTTCGCGACATAGGCAACATTTTTAAAACAAACGTAGAACTACGATATAGTATTTACGGCAGCGTACATGTATACACAACAGATCTGGTTGAGACTCGCAGTTATTCTGAGGGTTGTATCGAACCTCCGCCACTGCCCGTTGGCGCTGGTGAGCAACTCTAATGATAAATGTAGCGGCGGAAAAGCCGCGAAAGAACGCTTAACAATAATGTTAAACGAATTAAATTTATTTAACTTTCGATTTGTCTTCTAAAAAATTTTACTAAAGTTCAATATAAACCTCTAAATAGCGGACACCTCTCAATAACAAACACTTTTTAATTCCCCACGGGTGTCCGTTAAATACAGGTTACACTGTATATGGTTTTCATAATTAAATGAGAACCTTTAATAAATTGCTCACTAAATGTAATTCCCAAATGTGACCTCAATTTGTGTTCCTATTACGTAATTGACTGATTCTTCTATAAAATAAGACTTAATTAGATAATGATTGAAATTAATTAGATTCTTAATATATTAAATTATTCAATTTTTTTTATAAAACCCCCTATTATTCATTTCTTGCCACAAAGGATGGGACAAATGAGTGTTACTAGATACATAATTTACTTTGCGACCATTATTATTCATCTTGAAAATGTAAAGGTATTTTAATTGCACTAGCACCTGTACAGTACCCTTTTTTCCGTAAATAAACGAGGCGCTCTTTTCCGGTATCTAATTTTATATCAAATTATGCCACGTTTATTAATCTTTCTGAATAATTTTTACTTCCTCATTGGAGGCTATTTATACGCACATATGCCTTTTAATCGGGCAAAAGTAGTATGGTAGCTTGTTCAAGATTTAATGTACAATGATTTTGATAAAATTCTTATATGCCGGTTTGAATTGACTAATTGAGTATTTGTGTATGTATTTTTCTTGCCGGCAAAGCTCTACGATATATTCCATATTATTATGTTAATTGTAGGTTACATTTTGAAAATCTTAGTTGGCACTATTGGAATTTTTGATATGTAAAAGGTAACGATAATTTACTATCATACTGAATTTCTGTGATGTATAAAGCAAAATTTTTTTAAACAAACATCAGTAACGTCATTGAAATAGTATTCGATTATGATTTATTTTTAGTATTGGAAAATATTAGCATCACCATGTCCTATTCTTCAGGAATTGTTGAATTGTACGTATTGTGTAAATAGTAGGACGTAAAAATTTTCAAATAATGTAATAGATGTAGGCCATTTTTCAAAAATATTTCCGTATATCCGGGGCGAACGATAAGTTCGAACCAGGCGCTTTCTTTGTTATTCTAAATGGAACAGCCGGTATATTATTATGTATTAGGTTACTCCATGTAGAAATAAACCAACATACCATGTACACTACCGTTCATGGATGTTCGGGCAAGCAAAAAAATGTACGGAAGTTAAGGAAAATAAGAAAAATATTAAATGGTCATGTATTTAATACTTACATGATCGCACATAATTTCAAACACAAATTTATTAAAAAGAAAAAGTTAATGTAATACAAATAATTTAAATCCGATTTTCATCGAAAAATCCACTTTTTGCCATTCTATAATTTTTAGGGTTCTTTCATTTTCTTCTTGCTGCAGGTAATCTGTGCACAATTTAGATTTATGTTTGGGGTCATTGTCCTGCATAAATTCAAATCCACGACCAATTAATCGGACTCCTGACGGTATGGCATTTTCCTCCAAGATTTTCCGATATTCTTCTTTTTTCATTATGCCCTCAATTTTGAGCAAGTCTCCTGTTCCGATTAAGGAAAAACAACCCCAAACCATTACAGATCCGCCTCCATGCTTCACCGTAGGAACTATACATTCCCGTAACATTCTTTCCCCTCTTGATCTGCGTACGAAAACTCTCCGTCTATTTCCAAAAACCTCAAACTTGGATTCGTCAGTCCACAAAACGTTTTTAAAATCGTCCACTGTCCAATCTCTATGAGCTTCTGCCCATTTCAGTCGTTTCAGCCTATTTCCTCTTCGGAGTAACGGTTTGCGACAAGCCACTCGCCCATGCAACCCAGCCTCTTTCAGCCGACGTTTCACAGTACTCACAGAAACGTTGGAATCTCGCTCATTATTGAATTCTGCAGCAATTTCTGATGCTGTTAGTCTTCTATTGCGCCTACTAATTATTTTTATTCGTAAATCTTCCGCAGGAGTCATTTTTCTTGACGGTCCTGGCCGATTACGATCTTGCACGTCACCGATTGTCTTAAATCGTACTATAGTATCATGTACTGTAGATTTTTTTATTTTTAATTTATCCGCAATCCGTCTTTCTGCGTATCCTTCCTGATGCAAGGTAATAATAGCAGATCGTTTTAAGGCATTTTAAGCAGTCAAACCGGAATTATTTTATTTTTCACTTGCACAACCACAGATACTTTCACAATAACAATCTCTTCAGAACTACTGCATTTACAAATGTTATAATACTTTATAAAGGCTATACGAATATTTCCAGGTAACAGGAATCAGCTAACCCTCCTAGGGATTATTATGAAGCTTTATTGTCACTGTAATTATTGGGGATTTGCAACATAATTATGTGTTTTATGATAACGGTCTTATAATAGTCAAATACTACCTGGAAATTGGTAAAAGACTTCCAGAAAAGGTTAGTTTTAATAATTCCTCACGGAAATGTATATTATATACTTTTAAAATGTTTTCCTAAACAGTTAATATAATTTGTCAGCTTGCCCGAACTTCCATGAACGGTACTGTATTTCATATCTCTATTTCTAACAGATCTCGAGATATTTATGGTTGTTTGTTCGGTCGAATAAATTTAGTATTACGTTTAGTATTTTGAAATTTTCAACAACAAAAAAATCCATTACAGATAGTATTTTGTTTTTCACAGTGTTCCTCTTGTACAGGTTTTAATATACTATTTGGTTAATAGATCCGTACTTGTATTTTCTCTAAATAAATAGTATTCATATTCACTAGACACCAAATGATGATTTTCATGTACTCATTATTACCCTTTAAAATAAACAACCATATCACACGTTTGAAAAACGCGTCTCAATAGAATTAGTCTTCGTACTGGTTAAATTTTCAAGTGATTCTGGAAACAATTTTCAATTAACAATTAATCAGTAATAAGAAGAATCAATTACGTTGATTTATGACAATACCTATGACGGCGCGAACTATTCTTGTACGTACCTCTTCGTGTGTATGTACATTTTAATAATGAAATATCGCACGGTATTCTACGAGTCAAGTCACAGACATGCGGTCGCGTTCATGTCACACAGATGTATTGTACCCCACACACGGGAAATTTTCTATTAATGTCGAATGAAAACGCAGCTGTCGTCGATTCAGAACACACCCCCATCGTGGCACGTGTACGTTGTTTGCCAAGGTACAAAATAATCTTTTAGACAGACCATTGTCATTTGCACTTATTGGAGAACTTTCTTTGGGAGAGAATGGCATGCCTTCGAGTGGGTATTGTCACCTGGTGTATCGTGCAAACCACAGAAAAATAGGATTAACTTTTATCTGCTAGCATTATGAACGTAAATGAGTTCTATAATACCATACGGATTATTAAAAGTACATAAATTGATCTATAGAGTTTGAATATTGTCAGCAATTATTATTTCCTGCTTTACGTTACATTTACAGGAAATTACCGATGTTAAATCAAATGCAAGTAAGTAATATGCACAGAATATACAGGGATTCTCCAAAATATCCGTGAAATGAAAATAATTTTTAGTATCAAATGGCGTTACCATTGTTCATTTAAATCCTATGCAAATAAAATTTTTTATATGTAAAGTAGTTGCTAAAGTTATTTATAGAAAAAATCTTAGGTATTCAATATATTGTTGGGGTAAACTAAAACGCTTGGGAATGAATTAGGTTGTTAAAATCATGTATTTATCATTTTCCTTGGTTTTGTTTTGCAGAAGAATGTTGTACGGTATCTCCTCAGGTTTAAAGAAATAAAATTGATATTGTAGTTGTCTATAGAGCGTTTCACCCTGGTTTCGAAGTATTGGGTCTTATAGAGTGTAACTCTCTTTTGCTAGTTTACAATAATTTGTATAAAACTATCCTTGTCTGGAACCAGCGCTGTTGCCTCGTCTTTCAGCGGGATTTCTCCTAGGAAGGTCACTGATCAGCTGATTGGTAATACTTATGTTATCTGTCAGTTTCAGTGTTTTGTTTTTACATTTCTTCGATTAATAAGGAAATCAGTTGTTTATAAAAACTACTGCATCTTATAGTGTTATCTATTACTGTAAGTAGTAAGAATTATGAATAATGATCAATCTAAAAATTGTGAAATTATAGCTCTGACGTTTTTTGACCATTCTATGTGCAAGAAAAATACTGCAGATGCTCACAATGAAGCTTACATCAAACTCAGTAGTAGTTATTGATAATGCTTTGTAACACAGTCACAAGAAGAACGGATTCCTACCACAGATACCAAAAAAATGACATTCCTGTTAAAAGAAGTTAAAACGTGATCTCTTAAACATTGTTTCTACAGAAAAGCATACCTAAGTACAATAAATATATACTCGATGAAGCAGCTATGAAAATGCGACATACTTATTCTATGTTTGCCACTTTATTACTATGTGTAAACCTGATTGAGATTGTATCAGATCATGTGAAAAACTTTATAAAGCACAATAATACAAGCTTTAAAATTAATGAGAAACCTATCCTTATGGAGCAAGAATATCAAAATGTTACCATTGAAAACTGGCAAAATTGTATCAGACATGTAGTTGTTAATATTTACTATTATTATAACAACTAGGTAGTAAAAAGTGAACGATCCTTACACAGTCCTCGTGGTGTAGTGGTTAACACTCTTACCCGGCAAGCAGGAGATGTGATGTTCGATTCCTCCTTGTCATGGACGTAATTTTAATTTCATTAATTAATTACGTGAGAATTTCCAAAGAAAATTATAGATTTCATAATTCACCGACGGTAGGCAAAATACATTAACTATTTTGTAATTTTCGATAAATCACCAACTCCTAAAATGTTCTCTGATTTACACAAAAGCATTTCATCGAAACGGCAAGCTTTTGGCGCTTAAATTGGCAAACATTTTAAAAAGTATATTGTAGCCAAGTGACTTTATTATTATTGTACGTATATTGAGATCACCTATGTCGAGTAAACTGAGGTACCGCCACTAGACTGTAAATAATTATACAACACGATTTTTCTCTACGATTTTATTGTAATATAATGTTACAGCATGTGTGCTCGGTAATGTTTGTGTATTAAATTCAACACATATGGCTTCGTATTAGATTACAAGGGAGCTGTATAGCTCAGTATCAAGTTATGGCCTAAATTTTAATTTGGCCGGATAATTTTACGCGGTACTAAAAATTGAGCCAGGCGTAGAAACGTTACCCCTTCCCAAATAGGACGCAGATAAGAATATTGCTTTGTATAGGGTATTTGATATAAATTATTTTGGTTGCGAAGTTTCTGGATTCATATTCCCAAATATCAAACTATATAGCATGTGTTACATTATTACAATATCCAGTATTCTGCCTACGTGTACTATTGAACTGAAATATTTTTAATTATCTAATATTCCTGGTTATACCGGAAGTAGCTGTCAACTATGTTCTTCTAAATAGAACACCATGTACATATATTATTACATTTTTAAATTCCTAGTTCAATTTTAACTGTTTATTTGATAAAACAACTACGTTGCTATTTCTAGCCATATTTGAAATATTTGAATTTTTTGGCAATTTTTGACAGATGGACGAGGAGTGCGTGTGAACTTTTATAACTGTGAAATTGTTTAACCTGGAAAATTGAAACTTTACAGAACTGTTCGTCGTATAGGGCAGGATTAGAAATCGAATGAATATTTCGAAAACATTATATAGCGTGTCCGACAATTTCGATTAAACTTTCAAATGGAGAAAGTGTCAGAACTTTTTTTTTTAATACAACTACCTTCTCTTTCTTATCAAAATTGCTCTTACAAAAAATAAACAAAATGTGTTATTTATTACGCATCTAAAATGGATACCTTTCAAGATATATAGGAAAATGTGTATGGTAAGACAATTTTATTCTCCTTTTCCTTTCTTTTCTTCTTTAAAATGTCATCCAAGTTTGGAGATATCGAAGTTAGTTATGACCATTACGGAATAATCCAGCATTGGTGAAAAATATATATGTCACTTAGTTCTCAATTATAAACAATGCCAGCGCGTTTAAATTATACCAACGAAGATTATTTATTTGTTTATTATTTAGGGAGAACGCAATAAAGTGATATCGAGAACATGTGACACCTTTGCCGCTCGGTATCCACAAAAACAGAAGTCCTTACCAAACACATTTAGACGAATAATACAGAATTTGAAAAACTTCGGATCGGTCAAGGCAAAAGTTCAAAAACATGGTTTTTGCGAATTTACATTAATATGGTCTCAAGGGGAAGAATTATTTTTGGACAATATTCTCTGGACGAATGAAACCAGATTTACAAGAAATGATGTGCCTAATCGGCACAATTCTCACTGGAGCAATTCGAAGCCCTTACCTACGTATTTAGAACGCAAATGCTGGATTGTTTCCTAATGGTCATGCCTACACTTTTTTAACCAATATCGCCTCCTCCATCCTCATAACGTGTCCAAACCATCTTAATTGATCCTGCTGTATGGTCTCTTCTATTGCTTCAACTTTGAGTTCTTCTCTGTACGTCTCGTTTCTAATTCTGTCCAGTCTAGTTTTGCCTCTTATTCTTCTCAGAAACCCCATCTCCAGGGTGTTCACTTTACTTCTTTGTCTCCCATTTGTTGTCCACGATTCTCATGTATGTGTAAGTACTGGTTTTACTACTTTTTTAATCACCTCGGCTTTAACTTTCGGTGGGATTTCCTTCTTACTTAATTACTACTTACTTAATTACTAGAATTGTTACTAAATAGTGTTTTTTTTTTTTGAATTATGCGGCCCGCCTAAAGATATTTCTTTTGAAAGTGGCCCGCTGTCCTAAAAAGGTTGCCGACCCCTGGTGTAGTCCATTTTGCTAGAGATGAAACATTGACGAAATCTGTGTATTCATTGAGATGCATACGACTATTAAGAGATATAGTAGATATAGTAGGCGCCATAAATTCTCGGCCTGATATAGAAAAAATAAACTTGGTAAAATATAACAATTTTTATTTTTCAATATCCTCTATAGACCCGACATTTTTAATGTTTTCTATAACTGTTTTTGTTAAATTTACGCTCATTTATGGCCCAATCAAATCCATAAAACTACGTCTTTGTTGAGAAATATTTTATTGTAAATTATATTACTTATCAGGTCTCTAATGAAGACAATTTTTATGTACACCCTAGTGTAAACCAGGTCTGTAGAGGATATAATCTCCCCTAACTTCAATACATTTACTACAACGATCAATTAATAATTCTATACCCCCGTAAAAATAATTTAAAGTATATCCCTCAAAATGTGGTACTACAGCTTTCTGGAACGAGGTTCGTCAGGTTACCTCTATTCCATCGATTCCATTTTGGATAGAGGATCATAATACAGAACCATCTCCTGTGACAATGGACTCCAAAATCGGTTTTGGGTCTTCTCCACACATAAAAACGAGCGCGCACATTCGACCCGACGTTCACGTTGGAGAGCAGAAAGAGGATGCGGTACCCATCTTGCACTAATCTTATTCATACCCAAACGGTTATGGAGAATTTGGCGAATACTTGTTTCAGAAATGTTAGACATGACTGCTAATTCGTTCATCTTCAAATGGCGATCTGCTAATACAATTTCTTCAATAATTGAAATGTTTTGAGGAGTTATCAATTCAATTGGCCGACCGAGGCGCTCATGATCTTTAAGGGATTCTTGCCCCAAACGGAAACATTTTGCCCATTTTTTTACAGTGGAATGTGAAGAAGATAAATCATAAACGCCGTCTAAACATTGTTTAATGCGATTTGGCGTACGCCCTTCTTTCGTTAAAAATTTAATGACCGCGCGGTACTCAATTTTCGTTATCTGAGACATTTTCATGCACTAGTCACGTTGTCTGGCTGGCAACTAAAAACTACTACTCTTCTAGTCGTAATATATGTAGTGTAGGCCTCGTACATGTGTAACTATGACGCACCGGAGTTCGAACACCCTTAAACCTGTATAAGCCTGTCAGGCCGAGAATTTATGGAGCCTACCTGGTAATATCAGTATTCTTTTACATTCTAATAAATTTAATTGAAAATTCAATATTAGGCAATATCAATTCTGTTACTTAATTTTTGTTAAACTAAAGTAATAAATCGTATATTAAACAATGCATAAGCTAATTTTGTGTAACTTCTCGTTGTCTATTTCAAATGATTAAATTAATTTTTATTTATTATAGAATCAAGCATTTACGTAGTTTTTACCATTAAACGTTATCTTGACTTTAGATTACCTTATTAAGTTAAGGCTATTATTCAAATTTTGTATGGCCTTGTATGCATTGTTAATTAGATTAGTAGGTAGACTCATTGCTCGAATTATTATAACCGAGGCGATGTTTCTATTCATTTTACTTACCATATCTTGTAGTATGGAATAGGGAAGTAAAAGCATGAGGACGCAAAGCAATTTTTCACCGACGGAATTTAAAAAAAAAACATTTATTACGAGCGTAAAGAAGGAAGGAAGCAAATTAAGGGAAGAATGGTTTAATAAGTGTAGTAGTAAAAAGATGAACAGCATATGTCGGCATTAAACGCGTACCATAGACTATATACAGCATAGCACAGTTGCACCTGTCCTTCGTGAAAGAGGGGTTCTTGTCCCTTGACACAATATGTGGGGGTGACTACTATACGCGTGGTACGGAGGTCTTCAGCAATGGACGTTGAACTACTAGTGTACAGTTATCTAAGTGTATCGAACTTTTCTTTATGTAATTATATTATGGTGGCACACCTGCGTTAGGTTTAGTAGGAAAGGTCTCGTGCGCCAGTGTTTCTTATTAGGCACGTGTTCGTCTGAATCATGTGAGAATAGAGAATGGTTGGGAATGGTATTTTTTTGTCTAAGAGTAAATTTTAAGGGTATTGAAATCAGGAAATTGGTAAATGATATCCATATTTTCTACGCCGCCACAGTGCTCCGGATTGGGAATTTAACCGGCCAAAAATCATCTACTTGACAAAATCCCTTTTAAGCTTACTTATAAGCAATAATATTCATCAATTAAGTAATTATAATTTGGAAATGTGAAATTTATACAAATACAGTCCCTGGCCAAATTACTTGAAACACTCAATATTTTGTAGTTCTTTGTAATAAAATATAAACTATACATGTATTATATTTTTTATTTATAAAATATATTGTAAAAATATGTAACATATGTCAATATTAAATAAGTAATTAATATTTAGTTCATAACCCATGATTTTTAATAACACCCTTAATTCTTCGGGGCATACTTTCAATGCAAGATATGATTGTCTCTTTTATATCTTCATCGTTCTCCCATACATCCTTTATAGTCTTCATTAATATTTTCTTTGTAGGGTTTTCTCTTTCATTAACCTCACTTTTTAGTCGATTGGATTGAGGTCCGGTGAATTTCCGGGCCAACGTAAAAGAGGTATGTGATTGTCTTCAAAGAATTTCTGCAAGGAGCATTATCTTGCATAAATATACGCCCTGTCGGTATGCGACGTCCTAGCTTAAAATACGGTAATAACGTGTTTTTTAACACATTTACGTACTGCTCTTGACGCATTGTACCTTCTACAAAATACAAAGGGCCGGGTCCGTCTCCACTAATCACTCCCCAAATCATTACCTGCGAAGAGTGTTTTACAATTCGAAGAACCGTGGACTCTGTGAGACGTTCGCCAGGTCGTCTACGAACAAATTCTGCTCGCTGCACTAACACACAGAGCGAGCACTCGTCACTAAAGAAAACCTATTAAATAATGCAAACATTAATTCAGTAAAAATCATGTTAAGTTATCCACGTTTTTCCAATTCTCGTCTGTGAAATGTCGATATTCTCTTGCAAAGTTGAGACGAGCAGATTTCATTTTTTCTGTTAAACGCGGCTTTTTTACAGGTCTTCGGCCCATTAGGCG
Source organism: Dynastes maya (assembly GCA_029619315.2). Lineage (NCBI taxonomy): Eukaryota > Metazoa > Arthropoda > Insecta > Coleoptera > Scarabaeidae > Dynastes > Dynastes maya. The sequence continues at coordinate 19,248,805 of JAROYE020000003.1, read as the reverse complement.
ATTTTCGCGCAATCGGCGCCTGACAGTTTTAATTGTAGCAAATCTATTGCTCAAAGCCTGATGAACAATTTCACGGTCAGATCTCTTCGAAGTTTTTCTTTTCTGACCGCACTTTGCCCGTCTTTGTGTCGATGTGCTAGCTCCTTCGTTTAAGTTTCTAGTTAAATGCGATACAGAAGAAGGAGATACTTTCTGTAATTTTGCAATTTCTCGTTGTGAATGTTTGTTTGATTGTAGAAGAGCTTGTATAGCAGCTTTTTGTTCACTTGTTAAATCTTTCCCGGGCATTTTGTACAAAAAACCCCAAATATTTCAATTTTTTTTAAATTCCAAATAATTATTAAGAGAGAGATAGAATAACAATTTTACATTCGCAATAACGATATATCAACACAAAACACGTAACGATATTCCACAACTTAGCTTCTATACGGTTATGACGAAATATTTTAAAAAATATCGATGCATTCTCTAAACAGTGAACTCGCTAAATGTAAGTTGATAATTGAAATATTTATATATACGTACTTTACTCTTCTAAATATCATTTCTCTTGTATTTTTATTTATTGATGCAATAATCTAGTCCCCCTATAAACGATCGGATTCAAAGCAAAAGAATATCACTATAATAGGATGGGAATTTATAGGTAAAAGGGTTGATTTCTGACATGTTTCAAGTAATATGGCCAGGGGGCCAGTACTTGACAAAATCCCTTCTAAGCTTACGTATAAGCAATAATATTCATCAATTAAGTAATTATAATTTGGAAATGTGAAATTTATACATATATTTTCAAAAGTAACAATAATAAAAAACAACTCTTATAAGTTCATTTTGACGTTTTTTCAATCTTGTGACAATGAGTTGTCCATTTTCGATTGACACTGACAGACAGTTTGACATATTTCTTAATATTCTACAAAAGACATGTTTAAAATGGGTAATGTCGCTTGTCTCAGATTTTTGTGAAAATGATGGTACATACATACATACATCAGAAATTACAAAACAAATAGAAAATACATTTATGTCAAGTACAAATTTAGTTATTTTCGGAACTATTTAAATTATCTCAATCACTATCTGCCATTTGCAGCAGATTTGATGCTTCTCGCAGAAGTTCAGACTTAGAAGCCGTCTGAATAGATCGAAGCGATGATATTTGTATTTTGTCGACTAGACTTTCGAGTATGGTGTTCGCGAAACCGCAAATAATCTTTGTTACGCGATACCTGAGCCTCTTCCGCCCTTAATTGCCAAAGATCCGTGGATTAATATTTTGTGTACGCTTGGAGGCATGCGGTATTAATCGTGCCGCTGGACATACCATATAATGTCGCAGTATCCTTAGCATACTTATCAAATATTTTATGCTTAATTTTGTGACTGCTTGATAAAACAATTAATATGATATGGAACCGCTTCAATAACTCAATGTTTACACCAGTAATTTCTGATACTTTTTTGCCTCTTTAAAGAATTTCTTTGCAACATTGCCAGTATTCGATGTTCCTTTTCCTTGAATTACCTTATCGACTTTTATACTAATTTCTTGCCATAATCTGTCACGAATATTTTTGTTCGCTGGCTGGACAATTGAAACTCTTTACTCGGTCTACCCATTTTGCTTGTAGGACTAACATTTTCGTCATTACCTTCAGTATCTTCAGCAAAAACGATAGCAGTGGCATTTAGCTATGCGCTGTGTTTTGAAATAAATACTGAAATTGTCCGATTAGAAGATTTCCACTTTCGTTTTAAAGATAAAATAAAATTAACTATTTTTCTATTCCAAACTTTCCAAATCTCTTTGATCACTTAATGCAGATTGTATGTACTTTAAAGGAGTATCTTGGTATTCTTTAGTATAAATACTCGACGAACAGTTCGACTTTTTCATTGCTTCAAATAACTCCTTATTTTGAATTAATTTTCTGGGTTGAATTGCACCTATTGAACAAAAATAAAAATTTTTAGATTCTAGGCACGAATTGGCAAATAAAATATATACGTAGTTTTATGAAGTAAATACATAGTAACATAGGAAAGCTATTACGAAAGTGAAACTATTTGAAACGTTTTTTTTTCTCTTCAACTAAATGTTAAAAAGGGATACTTTTTTTTAAACAAATTTCACATTGTCTAGTATATGAAGTACTAACCTTTAATATTTTGCTTCATATCACTCCTTTAGTTTAATTTCAAATTCATTCAACTTACACCACTTTTTACGCTCTACCAAAAACAACAACTAAACCTTCAATATACGAAACGCACAACTTGAAACCGATACCTAGTTGCCTAGTTAAACATAAATAGTTTAAGAGTGAAATATGTACTTTCTTTATCGCTGGTATATGCTAAACAGACACTGCTATGTAATAATTAATTTAAAGATACCCAAGAAAACCATTTTTGGCCGCTCAATTTTTAAATCTGAACCGCTGTGGCGCCGGTATATGTATATAAGTACGGAAGTACTATGGTGTCATAAATAAATTACTAGGGGATAAGTGTTCTTATGGCATGATGATACCTAAAGCCTTTGAAATCATAATACAGTACTTAAGTTGGCTGCATATGGAAAACTTTTCTAATATTAATTTTAGGGAAAAAGTGACTCTTTATCAAAAGTACTGCTTTCTGGGAAAATAGTATTAATAGATATAAATTTGAGGTAGCATGTACAGGCTAATCAAAAATATGTACGTTGCATTGGTAAAAATTTTCGAATTTTGAAATTTTGACTTTTGATTCTTAAAGATCATAATAAAGTAGTTCGATTTCGAATTTAGGTCGGGAGGAAGATTCGGAGTGCGTGTAGGTAAAAATTACAAAATCATATTTTTAACAACAGATAGATGTGACTATATATTTGAACCTAGATTTTAATTATAAACAACTTTTTTTTTATAAACAATTTTTGAAAAGTTGACAAAAATAAAGGTAGTTTGTCATTGTGCAAAGTTCATATTTTATGACAAACCTTGTATATGACTGATAAATAGAGCAACGCAACTGCGCTGAAAGCCAGTGGCGGACGCATAAAAGTTTACACAAAATAAATTAAATGTGATACGTGCTCAAATACTTACCGTTTCAAGAGTCCTCCGTGAAATCACAAAGTGGATAATGTCTATTTAATATTTGTAACATTAGATATGTTTCCAATGTTGTTTCGGCAAAGTGAGTGCGGCGTGAAGAAAAAGTGTTTTTGTATGCCGAAAACGAACGTTCTACATCTAGTGACGTTATATTTGCGTAAGTAAAATAATCTTTCAAATAATTTAACGGTTCTACTGACGCACCTTCACAAATTTGTCTTAATGTGCCAAAATCAGAGCCTTTATCTAAAACACTTACAAACCTTTCTAAAACACAAACATTTCTTGCGTCTTCTATCGCGCATAGCTGCGCGTGAACATGTTGCACTATTTGCAAAGATTCCACTAACGACACCGAAGAATTTTGTAGTTTTTCTATCGCATCCGCTAGCCCCACGTAATTGTTCTGAATAATTTCCAAATCTGTTTTAACTTGACTATCCTGAAATTTCAAGCGGCTTACCTTGACAGCCGCAGCTTCCTTTGGGTCGAATTCTAAAATCACGTTCTTTATATTCTCAAAATATTTAAGATAATAAAATGCAGCCTCTAACCATGTTCCGCAACGTGTAAGAATAGGTTGTGGTGGTTCAGGAATACCGAGACATAGTCTATGAAATTCCCGAATACGTTTTGGGGATTTTACAAACACAGCTTTTTTATGTGCTATTAGAGCATCTACCTCGGGATAACATTTTTTGATACTATCTGCTACGAGACTGAGAGTATGAATTTTACATGTAACATGCAACAAGTTAGCACAATGTTTTTTAAGAGATCGACCTACAGCAAGCATGTTTGCGGCACCATCACTCATAAACATCAACAGTTGATTTGTTGAAAGTTCAAACTTTTCCAATGTATTTAACACCAACATTGAAATTACTTCGGCAGTGCATTGTTGTATTCGTCTGGAAGCTAGTAAAATTGAGGGTGACGGTCGATGTGGTTCCATTGTGCGTACCATTACATTAACCACAGAATGTTTTTTACGATCTGTTGTTTCGTCCACACATAACCACAGTTTTTTATCTTGCAACTCCGATTTAATTCTTTTCTCGACATGCTCACGAGCAGACGGCACAACTCGCTGTAATGTTCTCTCACTTGGTAACTTAAAGTCCGAATATTCATTCCAAAACGAGGCGTATGCTTTCTTCCTTAGTAAATGAAATGGTAAATTACATGCAATAAACACATAAATTAACTTTAAATTTGTCATAATCTCGTGTGGAATGTTTTTTTGAAACATGCCCTGCACTATTTACGTGCCGTAGACAATCACTTTTCGACCAACACATTAAATCTATTTTACACACTACACATTGAATTTTAGCGCCATCACACTTTAAATCAGGCATTTCTGCAATAAATTCTCTTATTGTGTCCAACTGTGGTCGTTTTCGCGACGTAGGAAACATTTTCAAAACAAATGTAGAACTACGATATAGTATACGACAGTGTAGATGCATACACAACAGATCGGCTTTCGAGTCGCAGTTATACTGACGCTTATACCGAATTGTCCCGGCCGTGTTTATTTTGTGTAAACTTGTATGCGTCAGCCACTGACTTTCAGCGCAGTTTGCGTTGCTCTAATAATTAGTCAGAATTTTCAAATGTTAATAATAAATTGTTAAAAACTTTGGCTGTCATTTCAAATTATAATAGTATAAAATATATGAGCACGTTAAAAACTTTGGCTGTCATTTCAAATTATATTAGTATAAAATATATGAGCACACAACAGGTGTAAAATTTTACTGACTAGCCAGTAAAATTTTTACAGGCTAGCCAGTTAAGAGACATTTTCAAGGTGAATACATTACAAGTGAGGAACATATAAAATCTTTCTCATCTAAATCATAACGTTAATTATGCAGTGGATATCGACAGAAGAGAATGTTTATTGTTCAACGCATAAGATGTATAAATATACTAATTGTTAGTCGTTAATAGGTATTAATGAAACTAATTCTTCTTCTTTTTTAGTTTATCAGAAAACGTAACGTAAGTAAATCTTCTATAGAAATAGATTACGAACTAAATATACTATTCTGAAATAATAAAGTACTGAAATAAAAACTAACATGTGGTGAGGTGCTTGGATTATTATCGACGTGTGTTTTATAAAAAAGAGCATTTCAGGTGTAAGTTGCAAAACTTAAAACGAATGTCTAAATAAAAACAAATAAAAGAAATTTATAATTAGAACTAAACAAATAATTTCTTGTTTAGTACGTTTAATAACAAATATATAAATTATTTGATATATAAAACGTTCTAGTTCTTTACCACTTGACTGACTGCAAGAGCTAATAATACATGACGTTGAAGATTCTGGTGGGGCTGATACCATCTACTGCGTGACGTATATTTATGGAGTACCTGTATAAATGCACAGGTCTCTTGCTCTGTTCAAAAGTTCCAATACACAAATATCTTATAATTTATTATTTTATGGTGTCAATAGATTACGAAAATTTTGGTGGAGGAGCTGGTTAATTAAGTAAATATCCGATAAAATGATGTCTAACATTTCTACAGGGAACGCATTATTCAAATACTATTACTATAGGTTGTCTTCAATGTCAGTTGCATAATTTATTTTCAATTATGTTACACTACCAAAGATACGAGGTAGACGCCATAAATTTTCGGCCTGATACAGAAAAAATAAATTTGGTAGAATATAACAATTTTTATTTTTCAATACAATATCCCCTAACTTCAATATATTTCTTACGATCAATTAATAATTTTATACCCCTGTGAAAATAATATAAGTTTTTCCTTCAAACTGTACCACAGCTGCTTGCAACTCACTATCGTCCATAAAACAACGCCCTCTAAGGTCTTTCTTTAAATGAGAAAATAAATAACCACTTGGGGCTATGTCCTGACTATACGGTGGATGTTCCAATTCTTGAAAGCCGCATTCACTAATGGCAGCTTGTGAAATGGCGGCAGTATGGATGGGTGCATTGTTATGCAATAATCGAACACCTTTTGTCAGTTTTCCTCGACGTTTTAGACGAATATTGTCTCTCAATCTATGCAACAGTTGACAGTTATATTGCGCTCTTTAAAGTCAATGAGTAAAATACTCTCACAATCCCAGAATATTGTGGCCATCACCTTTTTCGTTGATTGAACGACTTTCGCCTTTCTCGAAAGAGGTTCACCGGGTCGCCGCCATTCCATCGATTCCTTTTTGGGTAGAGGATCATAATACAGAACCTTTGTTTCATCTCTTTTGACAATGGACTCAAACAAAATCGGCTTCGGGTCGTCTCCACACATAGAAACGAGCGCGCACATTCGACCCGACGTTCACGTTGGAGAGCAGAAAGAGGATGCGGTACCCATCTTGCACTAATCTTATTCATACCCAAATGGTTATGGAGAATTTGGCGAATACTTGTTTCAGAAATGTTAAAGATCAATGCTAATTCCTTCGCTTTCAAGCTGCGATCTGCTAATAGCATTTCTTTAATAATTGAAATGCTTTGAGGCGTTATCAGTTCAATTGGGCGACCTGGGCGCTCGTCATCTTCACGGGATTCTTGCTCCAAACGGGCCCACTTTTTTACAGTGGAATATGAAGGATATAAATAACCAGAAACACCGTTTAAACGTTGTTTAATTAGGCGTACGCCGTCTTTTTGTTAAAAATTTAATGACCGCGCGTACTCAATTTTCGTTATCTGAGACATTTTCATGCACTAGTCACGTTGCCTGACTGGCTACTAAGAACTACTACTCTTCGCGCCATAATATATATAGTGTAGGCCTCGCACATGCACAACTACGACGCAACGGACTTGTATAAGCCTGTCAGGCCGAAAATTTATAGCGCCCACCTCGTACATTCTACCATACAGTGACGAAGAATGTCTTGCAATTGAATTTAGCACCTAGTATCAAACAGCGCAGTATTTCACGTCAAATTTGAATACATGCATTACACGAAACAACCGTTTAAAGACCTTTTGCGGTGTGAAGCGATCCTGATCGTAAACATCATCGCGTTAGTGCATCGATTTTACGCCAGTTTAGTGGAAAATCTAATTTAAAATGCAAATGTAATCATCCTACTGCAACTGTACGAACAGAAGCAGAGTCATCGTGGGAAAAAGCTTCGCGCTTAGATAGTTTCCACCAACTGTGAAAGATTCTCAGTTTATAGAGCGATAATAATACACCAGCTGGTAATAGTATTCTAAATACGAATGGAAGGGAACTTCTGGAAGCGGAAAAAGTTTTTAAATTAAGTGGCATAAAAATATTAGCGGTGTAAATTGATCTTGTAGATCCTAATTTGAATTTAAGGTTATAAAGTCACTTACACAGGAATACATATTGCATTGTGTTGCTTTCTATTGGACAGTTTATAAAAAAAAGAAACCCCCGTATTTGTTTTGTAGATTGCGAAATCGTCGCCAGGTGCACAGTGTTAATGTTCGTAACAAATCGTTTTTAACCATACTAAACCATAGGCAAGAGATCTTCAAACGAAGTTTTGCATATAACGTTGCTAAAACACTGAACGGATATATATTTGAGGATATTATTTCTAACACAACTTCTACAAATTGCCTAAAATTTAAAATTAAACACGCTTTGCTAGAAACGCAGTAATGTGGTGTTCGGTGCAGTCTTTCAGTTTAGGCTAATTACTTGCCACACACCTTATGTGTAACTTTGTTTATTGTTTATTATTGTTATTGTTTTATTTTATTTCATTCAATTATTATTTTTTTTTTCAAAAATAGGCTATAGGTAGAACGCTAAATAATTACTTTGTAATTATAGGGCCATATAGTCCTTTTTCGCAGCGCGTTACTATATTAATTGTATAATTACATGTATAGTTAACTGGTTCTCATATTATTATAATTGTACATTTGATCTTTGTCTGTCTGGTATGCCAATAAACTGTATTATTATTATATATCTATAAAATCAGAGGTGACCTCTCAGCGTCCAAAATAGTATAGAAGAAAACAAGTTTCATAAGATGCCATTTTGTCGCACGCGTCCGAAATTTGAAAGACGAGTTTTTCAAACGGACAAGTACGACAAAATGCCTTATGAAACGAGTTTTGTATACTATTCTTTCTATTTTGCATTTCTATGACAAAAAATGTATTTAAATTCAGAAACTTGCCATTGCAATTATAATTTGTATTTAAAAGTGTATATAAGAAATGGGCGATATTAAATGTAATAATACAGGGTGGGGCAGGGAAGTACCCCTAACTTCGAAGGTAAATAAAAAAAAATGTTAGAACAAAACTCTATTGTGGCATCAGAAGGGTACAACTGGAAGTTAATTTTACTTAATTTTAAACAACATATCGTTCAAGTGATGTCCCTCACTATCAATGCACTGATGTGGCCGGTTTCTGAAGTTCTCCACAACTCTGCGAAGCATCTGTTGCGGAATGCGGCCAACTTCAAGGCGTATTGCATTCTTCAAGGCTTCGAGGGTCCTGGGTCGATGTTTAAACACCTCACTCTTGAGGTAGCCCCATAAAAAGTAGTCGCACGGAGTTAAATCCGGGGAGCGCGCGGGCTATGGCATGTCACCGTACCGGGAGGTCAAGCGCCCGGGGAACATTTCTCTCAAAACAGCCACGGAATTTCTAGCAGTATGGGCCGTGGCACCATCCTGCTGAAACCACACTAGTTCCCAGTTTATCTGTTGAAGTTGTGGTTCAAGAAATTGCTGGATCATGTTAACATACCGCTCAGAATTGACGGTAACAGCAGAATTGTTCTCCTCGAAGAAATGGGGCCCAATGATGCCTTCACTGCTGATTGCACACCAAACGGTCTGGAATAGCATTACGAGGGGGAATTCGATAACGAGTACGCAGCGCACGCTGCACTGCAACGATAGACTTGTTTTGGGAAAAATACGTCTCGACGGCAAGCGCGTGTTGCTCTTTCGACCAACCCATGTCTACAGGTAATGGCGGCACTAAGAGAAACTTCCAAGGCTGCAGCGTCATTAGAGCCTACCCTCACCCTTCCAACACGTCCCCTCCATTCACAACGCCTTCTCAAAGGTAGGGATACTTCCCTGCCCCACCCTGTATAAATTGTACTCCACCTGAGCTTGGTAATTTATTGCTTAGTAAATCACGTGAAGTATATAAAAAAATAACGTCTCTATACTTGTACACAGGATAGTGTTAAAACAGTATCTGGAAACAGTTTATTTGTATATTTTCAAATATAAAGTAAAATAAAGCAGTCGTCTACTTTGCGGTCGATGTACTCCATGTTACGTTCCTGTCTCAATATTTACAAGAATGTAGACATACCGAAATACTCTACATCACAAGCATTTTTGAAATGTTTATCAGTAGGTTGCGAACCAAAAAAATCTGAAACAACACAATGTACCTTGCAATAAAAGAATGGAGTATATCGTTACCGCCGATATAACAATGCCTCAGCGCTCTTTGATGGCGTCACGCTGGTTAGGTGATATATCGCCATGCACGATATTAGCGTAAGCGGTAAAGGAATCGTTTTTTTTTTCATTTCTTTTGAAGGGTATCGGGTTTAAAGAGGATGCCAGTCGTCAACTGAGCGCTTCTTCGCATCCCATTCGATTTTACTTTGGAAAAGCGAACTTTCAAAGCAAAAATCAAATGCGTAACCGAGCACCGTTTTCGTGAAAGATGTATTTGTGGTTGATATTAAATCGACTAATTATTATTATTTGTAATTGTACATGTATTTAGAGGAAACTAAGGTTGAAGTGATACAGTAATTGCAATTTTATTCCAAATTTTGTTCAATTTCACGAGAACATTTACAGACATGCTATTTAACCAGGGTCTTTAATTTCCTATTATGTAGTGTTTTACCTAATCTATCTTTCTTATTATGTGGTGTTTTACCTAATCTATCATTACTTTTCCCACAATCATTTTTAAGTAAGGTATTTGTAGAACAAGTTATTATAATTGTTGTAATACGTTCATTGCTGTGAATATGACATTTACATATATCAGTATCTAAAATGGCTACGTTCGGTGATATAATTTAAAATATATTGTACTAAAACAGAACGTTTATTACACACATTTAAAAACATCTCCTCGTGTTTAAAAATAATTTTGTTAAATATAACGTAGAATATGAATTGAGTTGGAATAGCATATTTTTTAAGCCCAGGATATCTTAAACTAACAGTTATAGTTTCACTGGTCCATAAATCTGTAGCTGTTGAAAAATAAATATCTTTTATTTACAAAGTGTATCTTAAACAAAACATACAAAACAACCGACACCATTTTAGGTTAGGTTATCTCGTTTTCATCGTTTCAGAAAAGATTCTATCACTTATACAACACTAGAAAACATTGCAGGTATCACCAACAATCCACGGAAATATCACTACACAGTATTTTTTTTAATAAAATCAATATAATTCGGATAGACCAATTAAAAACGCAGAGACGGTCTGAGTGTGAAGGCGTTTATATGACCTATGTCAAAATACGTCACAGCCTGCTGACGTCAAAGCTGGCTAGCCTTGTATTAGCGGTAGTAACGGTTAGGCCCGTGAAAATAGACTCTGGGGAAGTACCGACTCTAATTCGAAGTAATTATTTTCTTGTGCGTAGTATATGCAATAAAATACCGGATTCCCAGATTCAGTGTTACAAGCGATATCTTCCTTATTTGTAGAGATATAAGATCGAGCAAGGTGTCGTCGAAAATGGTTTGCAGAATCCTAAAAGATAGACATTTTAAAACTACCTCGAGTAAACCACCCTCTAAAAACCTCCCCCAAACATTAAAAAAAAATTATACCCCTCATCTTTTTGATTTTATAACTGAAGTACGAAGAGTTTGAAATACAACGGTATAAGCAAATATTGCATTCAAGAAATATGTAATACAAAATCATCATATCAATAATAAATAACAAAAAAACTATTACAAAAAGTTAAATAAACATTAAATACATTAATAATTCATAAAATTAATCACTTACAGATATTGTTCAAAATGATCACCATTCGATAGGCCATTCGACCGCCATTGAATAGGACCGTTAGTACCTATCAATCTATTGGAATATACGTCATTTAATAAAATACTCTACAACCAACCGTGAGTTGTGAGACGGAGTGCCATCTTGTTGCTACCACAAACCATTGCGCTCTGCTAACGGAATATCTTCCATTAACTCGGGAAGGTCACTATGTAAAAAATGTAAATACAGTAGAACCTTGGTTATCTGGATCGCGATTAACCGAACTCCGTTTTAACCGTAACAATACTAAACAACAAATTCACCGTTTTAACCGAAGCAATAACAAAAATCTCCGCGTTATCCGAAATAGGGCGTATTACTCTCTTAGAAAACCAAAATATTTTTTAAATTAATACGGGACTTCCCCGACATTAGATTGTTTACATGTATTGTACAATAAGGTATTTCCCCTGATATAGATCGCCTATGCACATGATGTTATCCAACCAGTTGAATTGCAGTCGACGGAAGTATCCCAACATGGAATGTCCTCGTATTAAGCGTAAACGCGTTGTTATTACGATTGAACAGAAACTTTAAGCAATTAAACGTTTAGATAAAGGTGAAATGTTAAAGCAAGTAGCAAGTGATGTGGGTGTATGCATACACAGTACTGTTGCAGACTGGAAAAGAAATCGTCTAACCTAACCTGGCAAATATGCGGTAACAGCCAGAGGCGTGGCGAGCGCATAAAAGATTACACATAAAATAGAAGGTAAGAAATAAATTATAAAACGTGCTGAAACACTTACCGTTTTAAAAGTCTTCCGTGAAATCACAAACTGGGTAACATCTGTTAAATATTTGAATCATTAAATATGTTTCCACAGCTGTTTCAGTCAAGTGAGTACGACGTGCGGAATAAATGTTTTTTAATGCCGAAAACGATCGTTCGACATCTAGGGATGTTATATTTGCATATATATAATAAAAAAAAAAACAACTTAATGCATCTTCACAAATTTGTCTTAATATAAGAAAATCGGAGTCTTTCTCTAAAACACTTTCAAATATTCGTATTACACACCAATTTGTTTCGCCTTTTACAGCGCATAACTGTGCGTGAACATCATTCACAATTTGAACAGAATCCACTAGCGACATCGAAACATTTTGTAATTTTGCAGCTTCTGTCGGATTGAATTTTAAAACTACCTTCTTTACTTGATCAAAATATTTGTTGTAGTAAAACGCAGCCTGAAACCATGTTCCCCAACGTGTAACAATCGGCTGTAGTGGTTCAGGTAAATTAGGACACAGTTTGTGAAATAGTCGGGTACGTTTCGGGGACTTTAGAAACACTGCCTTTGTACTAGGAATCAATGCATTTACTAAACAAGTAGGAATCGTTTGTGCCGCAAGATTTAGAGTATGGATTTTACACGTTACATGTAAAAAGTTACCACTGTGTTCTTTAGGAGATCGGCCCAAAGAACGCCGCGAATGTTTGCGGCACCATCACTCATAAACATTAAAAGTTGCTTAGTTGAAACTTCAAAGTTGTTCAACGTGTTCAACACCACCTTTAAAATCTCATCGGCAGTACAATTTATAACTCTTTTGGAAGCAAGTAAGAAGGAGGATGACGGTCGATGTGGTTCCATTGTACGTACCATTAACCACAGAATGTTTTTGACAGTTTTATATCTTTCAATTCCGTTTTCATGCTTTTTTTATATGTTCACGACCAAATGGCACTACATTTCGTATCGATGTCCGACTAGGTAATTTACAGTCCGCATATTTATTCCAGAAGGAGGCAAATGCTTCTTTGTATAGTAAACGAATCGATAGATTTCATAAAATAAGAGTAACACATAAATCAAATGTAAATTTTTCTTGGTCTCGTATGCCACTTTTTGCAGAAGAATGCTGTTTGTTTTCGATGTGACGTTGACAATGGCTTCTGGACCAACACATTAAAGGGATTTTACAAACTAGACATTGAATTTTAGCGCCATCAAAAATTAAGTCCGGCATGTCCACTATAAAGTTTTTAACTGTGTCTGCCATTGGTCGTTTTCGCGACGTACCTAACTGCGACATTTTTAAAGCAAACATAAGCGTACAATTACGAAATAAGTTACGACAGCCTTCATATATACAGAACTACTCGCACACAACATCGATTTAGTACTGACGCTGTGAACGCGTGAAATAGATAATCGCCGACTCCGCACGACATATCTACTACACTGACTGTTACCGCTGTTTGCCCAGACTAGTAATAACATTGAAAAGTGGTCTAGTGTTCTGACATCACCTGCACTTTCGCGAAAAACTATGAAAACGGCGGAATATCCAAAAGTGGATGATGCTTTATACCTATGGTTCACACAACAGCGGGAACGTGGAGTGCCAGTTTCTGGTTCAATTTTGCAATAAAAGGCAATAAGTTTAAGCAAAGATTTGCCGATTACGGAAGCACCTGACACTTTTACAGCAAGTGAAGATTGGCTGCATAGATGGAAGAAACGGCACGGTATACGTTAGCTAAAAGTTTGCGGTGAAAAGTTATCTGCCGACGAATCTTCTGTAACAGAGTTTAAAAGAAATTTCAACAAAGTGATGGAAGAAAACGGTTAGGTACAACATCAAATTTATAACTGCGATGAAACAGGCTTAAATTATAAAATAGGACCATCGTAAACTTTGGCTTCAAGACAAGAATCTGCCGCTCCTGGACACAAACGTAGCAAGGAACGTGTGACTATTTTTACATGCAGTAATTCCTCCGGTACGCATACAACTCGATGAAATATAATTGAAAATGTGTGGAATGTCTTGAAAAACATCGTAAGCACAACTCAACTACAAAGGAAGAATTGCAACAACATATTGAAGATGTATGGCATAATAGCGACGAAATTATAAAAAAACAATAAAAGGCTGTGTTGGCAGTATGCCAAAAAGGATTGAGGAAATAATAAAACAACAATTATACTTACTTGCATGTTATATGTAATTAAATAATAATATTGCCAACATTACCAACTGTTTTTTTAAATTTTACCCCAAAATCATAATATTTTTAAGTGGCCCTAATTTGATGGCCAGGGAGTGTATTTGTTAAATGAAATTTTTGTTTATACCGTTGCATTCCTAATTTTTAGTATTTCAATCATAAAGTCAAAAAGATGAGGGGTGCAATTAAAAAAAAATGGTTTGGGGGAGTGGTTTACTAGGGATAGATTTAAAAATTATATCTTCTAGGATTGTGCAAACCATTTTCGACGACGTCTTGCTCGATCTCATATCTCTACAAATAAGGAAGATCGCTTGTAACATTGAATCTGGGACATCCGGTATAGGTCTTCATTCTTTGAATTTATGGCATATCAAAAAAGGAGCAATTTACATTACATTATTTAAAATTGGCATACAATGTATGTATGTGAAGAAAAACTTTGAGATATGTATTTTGAAAATTTAATAATAATAATACTTTCCAGTATCCAAAGGGATAATAAAATCAATGGTTGAATACAAAATAATAAAGGAAAAACAAAAATTCAAACAAATAGAAAAGCAAGAAAAGATTAGTTAATCAAACAAAAGGAAAGGAAATGAAAACAAAATAAAAAATAATGCTAAACTAAACTAAACATGATAAATACGAAACGTAGCGATTGGGTGGCTTATCCCTGTTAGTTATTAGGGAACTCTTCTACGTTATAGTAGCTTTGCTCTTTTAAAAACCTCTTTTTGAATTTGAATTTTGTGTGTAATCTATTATACTTAATTACTAATTTCTAATATTAGTATTAATTATAGTAACTTTAACAAGGAAGAATAAAATTTACAAGGCAATTTATGAAAAATATGATTTTTACAGTTGCAAGCTGAAAGTATAACAAGATAAATTAGCATATATTTTTATTTACGAATTTTTAACCAGCACGGATCCTTTGCCCTAAACACCGTTAGACTTTAATACGTTAAAATACTGACCCATTTCTCCAGGATTAATTAAGGTTTCTTTTTTCGCGGACATGATACTATCGTTTCTGCTGCACATTCGTTCATAAATTACCGACTACTCGTAAAAGATAAGTCGTACTGTAATCTAAAAATATGCATCTTTCCCTGATAATAGGATCTCGCTATTATGATTATTACACGATCATCTGTTACGGTGATGTAGATTGAAGTATATTAGCGACACATTACGAAAACGTGCTGCCGTGGAAATACGTGTTATTAGCTTTTATTATTTTGCTCTTTATCTTGTTTTTAATTGCATGTTTAAAAGACGCGTATTACCTGTTCAAGCTATGGTTTATAGGTGAAACCATTTAATTTCGGATATATAAGTTCATACGGAAGTGCATTACGCTATCGCCGAAGAAAGTTCGAAAGGAAAAAGGGGAGTTGTGTGTATACACATGCATATATACTAATTGCAGTCTTCTTCAACCCCTTTATGTGTGTATCCTTTTTTTTTTGCTGTTCCTTCATCGGACGGAAATGCGTGCATAATGCAAAGACAGGAAATAGGTTCTTTGATGACTATTCCAACCATGTCTCCCTTGTTCGTGATGGGTTGCGACACGAAGCAGATGACATCGTTCTTTTGTTCTCTGTTCATTTATCTTCGATTATCTATTACGTGTGATAATATGGATGCGCGAGTCATAAGCAGAACAATGAAAGTTTATGTTTTAGGACGATTACTCGGTGTAATTACGCTAATTCCTCCTAATGTTAACAATTGATGATCGATTCAACTCTCTTGGGCACCGTTACAACGTAAAGTTAATTTTAGGGCGTGTACAGTAAAATTCAGCACTATTTCCTTCCTGTTTCATTGATAAACAAACGGCGAAGTAAGTTAATGAAAACTGGAACAAGTACAGAACTAAAATTTTGTTTGATATGATCCATTGGCTAGCAGGGTTCGAAAATATCATGATATCAAAATATCAGATATATATCAAATATTGATATTTATTTTTTAATACTTGTATAAATGAATATGGTGGAAAATTGATGAATAATAAGAATACATATATTGCTATTTACACTTTTATTTAAAAAATTATACAATATTCTAACAAAAACCATCAGAAAATAATAAAAAATGAACTAAGGGCGATAATAATGCTTTTTCAATAAACAACTGAAAGTTGAAAATAGAACGTAACTTAAATCTATATTGTACAAAACTGATTAGTGGTTCATACATTACTACTTTTGGTTACAATCGTCAGCTCCCAAATCCAGTCCAAGTTGCATTCATTGGTCCCAGTTTCTTGATTTAGATATTTAAACAAGAAAACAAGTTTGGCTGCTTTTGCACAATCCAACCTATTTCTTAGTTTTGATTACACCAAACCAAATGATGAAAACTGACTCTCTAGTCCTATTGTTGCTGCATTGGCTGTTGACATATTTCCGAAAACTTTTGCTTCTGAGATGGCCATCCACTTTCAATACAAATGGTAATGCATTACAAAATGTGGTCCAAATAGCATTGCTCTAACAAACGGTAAAAAATCTGGACCCATATCGTTGAAAAATTTCTAAGTTTCTTGTTTCTGAACATTGCTTAATCTTTGTCCAAGGAACCTGTGATCTAGCATGTTTGCCGCTAAGTGAACACCTCCCAAAGCCTTATTTCTACGCTTATGAAAGTACTTTTTAATAGGGACGCAAGGATGATCAGTTAAAGACATAAACTAGGGGTATAATGCTTGAATAGAGTCTACTGCGATGCTCTTATGACAGCGGTTGGATTATTACTGATTCTAATTCACTCCCGTCGCGCGACTCCCCGCCCTTATACTTTCATAGCGAGCAAATACTGCAACGATGTCCGTATATTTTAGTGGTTCATTTCATTACGGATCTTTCTAACGCGATATATCTATACACAACAGCGGATGCGATCCTGTTGCGCCACCAAGAATTGCAACTCTACTGATTAGGCATCGAATGGTAACTAGCAACATAGGCGTGCGCTTATTTTTCACAGTAATTATGTTTTTAAACAATGACGCAAATTTTACTTTTATTATAAATATCCATGATAAATATGAGAATATAAATATCATGCTATTTATCCTCGATATATATCTTTCGAAGCCTGCCAGCTAGTTGGACGAATATCAAAATACGAAGTTTTTTTCTTGATCAAAATATTGCACTTTCAACCATTACAATAAGGCAGGGGTTCCCAAACTTTATCAGTCTGCCGCGCACGTACAGGTTTGGTATTTTGTCACGACGCCCTTTTCAAAATATGTGTTCAATGACATAAATCAGGCATAGAAATGAAAACAACTCTTAAGATAAATCTCACAATATGAAGCTCACATCTATTAAAATTGAATCACAAGAATCATCAAACTAAAATATGAAAATTCGAAAAAATATGAAATGAAACCTTCAACGACAAGTAAGTTAATGTGACGGGTGAGCTAGTTGATCGCCACACATTTTTTTAAAACGCCGAATAAGGTTTGACACTGCCACTCTCATTTCTCGCTCCACATCAATTTTGAAACGATATTTGCTTTTTATGACAGCTACAGCTGGAAATCCGGCTTCGCATCACAAATGGAATGAAAATCCTTACAGCTTTTGAACTCGGTGTTGGATATTCATTTTGATTGATATCCAAAACTCCACTAAATCGGAAGAAGCAAATTTTGTTTTCATGCTATTGTCTCAAAAGAGTTTAATTAGACTCTCTTCTTTGCTGCGAAGTGAATTCTGGTGGGGCTTGAGCACGAAAAGGATCTTGGATCCACGCAAATTTCTCGACATTGTCTTCCTCAAAATGTTCGACCTTAAAAGATGCTAGCAGTGCGTTGCTTGGTACCGAGGTTTGTTTATTAAACACACTTTTTTGCTTTCGTAAATCAACTTGCTACTAAAGAATTCGCAAGATTTCTCAACCATGTTAGAGTGGTCTCGAGATGTCGCTTTAGCTTACTTGGGAGCATACGTACACTCGGTCGCTAGAACTTTTAAACAGGGCACACACTGCCGTCTCTCTTTATTGTTTACTTCTACTGAAGTAAAGCCAAAATTCAAATAGTTATCATCGTATTTACGATATTTCCGTTTCTTTGCTACTCCACCATTTGTCGATGCTTGATCACTCTCACTTGAACTGTCGACCTGCTTATTTAATAAAAATCTTTTCATTTTCCTACGACTTTACGAAAACACAAAGCGACATACTGTAACAAAGCGGGTCCTCCTCTGGTAGCAGGCGTCTGAAAACCGTTTACTTTGCTTCTCAGATGTTTACTCTTTCCAACCCATAATCCGCACCAAACAGTAGCTTCTTGTAGGTATATCAATTTTTCGTGAAAAGCACGGGGATTTTCATTGCCCCAAATCCTACAATTCTGCTTATTAACAAAACCATCTAAAATGAGCTTCATCGTTAAAGATATTTAAAAACAAATTGTTATTCATCGTTTTCCATCACTCGATTTAACGAATTGTCTCCGTTGCAAATAATCTGCTGGTGTGAGGTCCTGAGTTAATTGAGGTGGAGGTCTTTAGTAAGAATTCCTTGTAAACTGCTTCTGCTAGTGTTCAATTTTTGGGAACGATGACGTGTTCGTGGATTCTCATCGGTCCCTTTGAATTCCACGCACTTTCTGTCTCCGCAAAGCTCTCGCCAAATTGTAATGTGTTTTAATATTAACAACGCGTTCTCTTGTACAGGTATTTATTTTTAATAACCTTATAACCTAATGACTGCAAATGACAAATATCAAATATTAGGGTTGCCAAATTAAATATTAAAAAAAGGGCGGGAAATTTAAATCCGGCGTACCCACCTTTACATGGAAGCAATGCCAATAAATACGAATAAGGTAAGATAAGTCAACGGAACTCGGCGCGCGCCTGTCTGATGCGATGCGTAAACATCTGCCGGATGGCAAAGCAGTTCAAATTCGTACACATTCATCATCACTAGCGCGGCGTGTGAATAAACTCAGGCGAGCGGAATACTAGTTATTCAAGAACATTTTTAATTAAAAATGTCCAGTGTGCGCAAGGCAAAACAACGACCCTCTGCTGATAAAGCAAAAAACTTTATCTGTGAGTTTCCAGATTTGTTGTACGACGGTGCTAAAATAGTTTGTAGAGTGTGCGAGAAAACTTTGATGTTGTGCAAAAGAACGAATGTAGGAAGCATGTAAATAGTGCAAAACGCAGAAATAGAAAAAAAACGGCGCGTCAAATAGAAATGACTTTATTTTCGATTTACTTGTCATGATGATTTGTCACTTAACATACTGGATAAGAAATCGTTTAAGCACTTTTGGAACAAATACAACCCGGAGTTGAAGCTGCCAACTATGGCAACAGCACGTAAGCATGTTTTATTTGTACGCAAAGTGGTGGAAAATAAAATCATATCTACATTAAAAAATCAGTTGCTTTGATTGTGTGTTGACGAGATAACAGATTGTAAAAAACATTATATTATACATGTTATAGTTCGTGTACTGCATCAACATAAACCGACATTTCCACTGTTACTAGCTAGCAAAAGATTACAAGGGTGTACTAGCGCAGCAATTACGTCTGTGATACTTACTATGTTAAAAAACATTCAAGTCTC
The DNA here is from genome assembly GCA_029619315.2 of Dynastes maya. Classification (NCBI taxonomy): domain Eukaryota; kingdom Metazoa; phylum Arthropoda; class Insecta; order Coleoptera; family Scarabaeidae; genus Dynastes; species Dynastes maya. Next base: position 19,229,046 of record JAROYE020000003.1, on the reverse strand, counting down.
AACACGTCGAGTGTTGATATTTATGAGCGATAGTGCAGCTACAATGCGTGCGGTAGGCCGTTCTCTTCTTGAACACGGTTGCGACTGCTTACATGTAACTTGTAAAGTGCATGCTTTACATCTTGTGGCACAAACTATTAGACAATGTTATCCCGAGGTAGATGCATTAATATCAAGTACAAAAAAAGTGTTTCTCAAACCTCCAAAACGTCTTCGAACATTTCACGCACAGTGTCCCGGTATTCGTGAACTACCACAGCCGATTCTTACACGTTGGGGAATCTGCTACTCTGCTAAGCACTGTAGATGACGCAAAAAATATTCGCGTTTTAAAAAAGTTGGAGAGTGTGCTAGAGAAAGATTCCAATTTTGTCACATTACAACAAATTTGTAATGGTACTTCGACTAATCCATTAATTGAGTTCAAAGATTATTTTAATCATACATGTATTACATCGGTAGATGTCCAACGATTTTTCTCCAAATATAAACACATTTTTTCACCATCGCGAACACGTTTCCACGAGACAACTATTGAACCATATCTAACGCTATCAATTTTTACGATTCTTATCCACTGGGTTATAATACTGATGATGGTGCTTCTACTTCTCATGTTCAGTAATTCCAATGCAATCCGCCAGCTTACTTGATTACGCTGCTTAAGAGGGTGAGTGTTTCACAGCCTTACAGATATAATTCTTGATTAGTTTTTCTATTATTATTCGCTTTATTACTTCTTTTTCGGTATTATAAATATTGAAGAAACCGCACCGCGCCTATGGCACGACGAACGATTATCTTACTCTAGATACGAATAACAAAGTAAAGCTAAATGTTTGGCAGAATTTGAGCATTTTTATAAAAGCAATTAAAAAAAAAAATATATCCAGTGATAAAAATATTGAACCCAACGATTTTAAACCTAATACATACATCGTAAAAAAACCACTTTAAATTTAGCCTTATACATTCATACATTAAGTTCATTCAAAATTGAATATTTTAACTTAAAATCAACAATACAATAGTATTTGCATAGTTTTCTTTCCAACTGCTGCAATCATCGAGGAATGTAACAATAGAAATGCTATTTAATGCAGTTTATGCGTACATCGCTCTGTCTTACTCTATATGCATACATATATACATATGATGTATTTCTAGCTGTTTCCACCTTCAGACGTGACGTTCTAAATGTAAATTTCCGGTGAATTTAATTCGCTCACTAATAGTATCCGCCAAGTGCTAAAGAGCGTTTTTCCCACGCATTTTACTTTGTTCAATGAACACTTGCATGTATGCATAAATGTAGGAGTGACGAACATGCTTTCTTTTAAAACTATATACATGTACACAGGTATAACACACGTGTGTACGGAGAGGTGCGTGTAAAAACAGTTTGCGTGTATGTATTAATAACCCTCTAGAAAAGGAAGCACGTATAAGTTAATTGAAATGCAGTTAACACGAAGTTACAGTTCTTTATTATTTCACATTTTTAAAACTTAAAGGAGTAAGTTTCTTGCACTAGAAACCTGCAATACAAAAACATTATAACTATGTAGAAAGCATGTTTTGCTAAACCATATTAATGAAGTAGATGTTTACATGTACGCATGAGGAAATCTAATTAAATATCTTCATTTGTACATTTTTGTCGAGTGAATTACTGCAAACGCCTCTACAGAACTGAACAAATCGTATTGCTACAAATTCTGACGCGACAGTAGCCCCAACTACTGGCTTAAACCGCCATAGGTTAATTAATTGAAACGTAATGCCATCACCTATCCACCTTCTATGGACGCGCGTTTCGATGTTATACATCTCGTCAGCATAGCTTTGTGGAAGGTAATGGCATTTCAATATTTTAAACAGAACTGAACAAATCGTATTGCTACAAATTCTGACGCGACAGTAGCCCCAGAAACATTTTTTGCGTCTTCTACCGCGCATAGCTGTGCGTGAACATGTTGCACTATTTGCAGAGATTCCACTAACGACACTGAAGGATTTTGTAATTTTTCTATTGCCTCCACTAGTCCGAAGTAATTGTTCTGAATAGTTTTTAAATCCGTTTTAACCTGACTATCTTGAAATTTCGACTGGCTTTCCACGTTCTTAATATTCTCAAAATATTTATGATAATAAAACGCGGCCTGTAACCATGTTCCCCAACGTATAAGAATAGGTTCTGGTGGCTCAGGCCTGCGGGGGCACAGTCTGTGAAATTTGCGAATACGTTTTGGGGATTTGACAAACACTGCTTTTGTATGCGCTATTAAAGCGTCTACCTCAGCATTTTCTAATACTATCTGCCACATGAAAGCATGAATTTTACACGTAATATGTAACAAGTTAGCACAATGTTTTTTAAGAGACCGGCCTATAGAAAGCAGGTTTGCGGCACCATCACTCATAAATATCAACAGTTGGTTTGTTGAAAGTTCAAACTTTTCCAATGTATTTAACATTAACTTTGAAATTACTTCGGCAGTACATTGTTGTACTCGCCTGGAAGCTAATAGAGTTGAAGATGACGTTTGATGTGGTTCCATTGTACGTACCCTTACATTAACCACAGAATGTTTTTTACGATCTGTTGTTTCGTCCACATATAACGACAGTTTTTTATCTTTCAACTCCGATTTAATTCTTTTTTCAACATGTTCACGAGGAGATGGCACAGTTCTTTGTAACGATGCCCGACTTGGTAATTTTCAGTCCGAATATTTATTCCAAAAGAAGACATATGTTTCCTTGTCTAGTAAATTAAACGGTAGATTACATGCCATAAAGGTAACACATAAATTAAATTTAAATTTGTTATAGTCTCGTGTGCAATTTTTTTTTAAGAATGCTGTTTACTATTTACGTGACGTAGAGAATTGGACCAACACATTAAAGGGATATTACAAACTACACATTGAATTTTAACGCCATCATAATTTAGGTCAGGCATTTCTGCTATAAATTCTGTAACATTGGTCGTTTTCGCGACGTAAGCATCATTTTAAAAACAAACGTAGAACTACGAAATAGTATTTACGGCAGCGTACATGTATACACAACAGATCTGGTTGAGACTCGCAGTTATACTGAGGGTTGTATCGAACCTCCGCCACTGCCCGTTGGCGCTAGTGAGCAACTCTAATAATGAGTATAATAGGTTGCCAACAGCAGCAGTCTACAAAAAGTTTTCGCCGGAAAACATGTAAATGAACTCACAGAAAATTCCAAAGTGGCATTAGATTAAGCATCTACTAGCAAAGACTATCACTTTGAAACGGACTCAAGTCGTCCATCAAAGGAGACACGACGTCTAGCAAATACAATCTTTACAATAATAAGAATAAGATGGGCGTTAATGACATTTAAGCCCTATAACTCATCTGGAGGAGATGGCGTCTTCCCTATGCTATTGCAAAATAGATGTTTTCCTTCCAATACTTGCGATCTTATATAAAGTCAGCTATAGCTGCGGCTATATACTATTGTTGTTGAGAGACATAAATTTGGTATTTATACCTAAAACAGGAAGGCGATCATCCGTAGACCCTAGAACGTATAGACCTATTAGTCTCTCCTCATTCTTGGTTAAAGAAATGGAAAAGGTATTAGACCAATACCTAAGGAACGAAGTCCTTGCAACAAACCCGCTTCATCCTAACTAGTTTGCCTATCAGAAGGCAAAATCAGCAATAACGGCCCTTTTTACTACAAGCAAATTGGAAGCGTCACTTTTGGCAAAAGAAATGGCTCTCTGTGCATTCTTGGACGTAGAGGGTGCTTTTGACAACACCTCCTTCGAAAGTATTGAGAGAGCAACTTCTGCCAAAGGTTTTCGCTCGTCGTCTACAAGATGGATTAAAGCCATACTCTAAAGTCGACGAATAAGCGCTACGATGGGATCCGAAAATGACAACAATTAGAGCCAGCAGAGGCTGCCCCCAAAGAGAGGTCCTGTCACCTCTGCTCTGGTGACTTGTAATGATTCCCTAGAACTTCACTTCTAACGAATATGAGGTGCAAGGGTACCAAGAGAGAATATCATACCGCAAGTTATGCAAAGAGCTCTTGACGACACCTATAAATGGTGTCAAAACCATAGGCTGCACGTAAAACCGCAAAAGATTACAATCGTTCCTTTTACAAGGAGAAGAAAAGTCTGTGTTAAATCACCCTTTATCGAGGGGAAGACCATTAGCTTCAGCGATGAAGTTAAATACTTGGGAGTTATGTTCGACAAAAAACTAATATGGAACTTCCACATCTCCAACTTACAGAAAAAAGCCATTATGGCATCACTAGTATGCCGAAGGTTGCTTGGTAAGAACTGGGGTCTTAAGCCTCAAATGACCTTCTGGTCCTATACAGCAATAATTAGACCCATGATCACCCACACCTCTCTGGTTTGGTGGCTAAAAACAATTCAGAAGACTGTGCAACATATTCAGAGACTTGCATGTCTCAACATCACAGAAGTGATGTCCCACAGTAGCTCGGGAAGTCCTGCTGGGAATAACGCCGGTTTACTTCCATACTCAGAAGCAGGCTATATCGAGCGCCCTCACTTTAAGTAGAATGAAGGGATTATAGCCTGTGGATCTTAGAGGGCATCTCAAAAAAAAATATATTGCAAAGGACACGATCCTTACGCAATACAATGTTGACCAGCCTTGTAAGGTGATCATTGAATGCCGTACTGAGTGGGCATCCGATGAGCCTCAATGCAACAGAGGTATCCTAGTATGGTACACGGACGGCTTGAGAATAGAAGCAGTCTGAACAGGTATAGGTATTAGTGGCCCTAACTACCATCTTAAAATGCCTACAGGACCCCACACCAACATATTTCAAGCAGAGATATCTGCTTTAAACTTGTGCGCCATAGAACCTCCAGAAAGGGATACGAGGCGCAACTATAAATATATTCAGCAACAGTCAGGCGGTTCTAAAGGCTATTAAGGCCTATACATACGAATCTGTTCTGATACACGAATGTGTACACAATCTAAGGCAATTGGCAATAACAAGCAATAACAAGCCACCAAAGAATCGAAGGAAATGGAAAGGCAGATAAACTGGCCAAAGAAGCAGCGAACATGCCTTTCATTGGTCCTAACCCCTTTTATGGTCTCCAAAAGAGTCACATAAAACAAGCAATTAAGACATGGAAGGACAATCAAAAGGCCTCGTACTACGAAAGTGTTCCAGAACAAAAACAGGCGAAAGCACTCATATCAGGCTCGCCGAAGACAGCAAAAATAGTGCTATCGTTCAGCAAAGGGGATCGTAGATTTCTGGCAGGATTTTTGACAGGTTGTGTAGCCCTAAAATACCATTTATTTATACTAGAAAAACCTGAAGATCAAATCTGTCGTCTATGCCAAGAAGATCTGGAGACGCCAGACACATCCTATGTAAATGTGTTGCCATTAGTCGTATACGACACCAACATTTCAGTAGGCCGTTTCTTGCACCTACTACACTGGAGGAAGGCCTCCAACTATTCTAACACACCCAAGGGCATTTTGTTACAATAGATCTATTAAGGTCGCAGTGATTAAAGGCGTGCCATGGCGTGACTATGATAATAATAATAATAATAATAATGGTATCTTGACTTTATTAATGAAATGTAAGTAATTACTAGTGATCAGAATTCGGTTCCGCTAACGTTATTGCTCCATATAAATACAAATACCCACGAAGATATTACTGATAAATTGGTATTCACAATATTCTAGCCTACAAATGAATTGAATATAATTTTATCTTGAATGTCTCTTTATTTTGAATTTTTCCAAACATTTATTATCTTGGTTAAATGTAACAGTGTGTAGTATGTTGGTATATTTGCAGTACTTCAATGTGCCCATAAAATAACGATAACATTACGAAAACTAATTTATTGGTTAATGTATGCTTCTACACCCCATCGGGCCGTCACCACACTAAAAAAAAATCGGCCGGCTTAATGATGTTCAGTCTATAATCAACGTATGTTTGCCAAAAAAATTGGAAGCAGGTATATAACCTCTATGTCTTTCTCAGGTTTACAAATAAGGAACAGTTTGACAAATAACAATAATACAACTTTATAGAGAGTATTAATTGAATTTCGGAAATTGTAGGCGTTTTTTGGCGATACGTTGGTTGCTGATTTTTTAAAGCATTATATTTTGGCGTTGCAACAGTTATGTCAGAATCGTAGCGATTTTAGACCTATTTATGTTTTCAATCCTTCAATTTGTTTTTGTGCTAAGTTGGTAATGCTTTGTCTATTAATAGATATAAGACTTGCGTCTGTTTTCAATTTAATAATAATCTGGGTTACAACATCATGAAATCAGAATTAAAAATTGCTAAATTTATTAACGGACAGTTACAAAATAAAAATATTTTTGCTGTAAACATGCGATGGTTTATCTTTATTGTTGCCGTTGTGGGCGATAATCTGCCTGACCTGTTAGTATCTTGCAGTCTCGTCACGTTTCAGTAGATGCCAATACGATTCATCATAATTACTTTGTATGTATATATTGCAAAGTAACTATTGGTATGGAAATGAAGAGCTCCCTTAGATTCGACCTTGATCTTTGATCATCCATTAAAATGTTTTGCGCATTCCAATAGGTATGTCAGTAGATCTTATGCAACTTCCGGAGTGTAATGAACAAATATATTAGGCGGTTGGATGTTTGACGTATGAATGAGTACTGAACATATGTATTGTGTACAAATGGGCGAATACATTTTTCAACATTATTTAAGAACTTGTCAAAAACCGGTTTCAATGTGTTTTGCAATAAATTGCCATTCATTTAGCGGGCGAATATATGTAAAACTTGATAAACAAAGAAAAATACTATATGAAAAACAATGCATAAGTGTATTGTATTAACTTAGGTACCAGGGTTGGAAAACGATTGGATTATTTTGATTCTTTCGTTTTTTGGGAATTAAATCATGTTTCATAAGAAATTGACCAACTATTTCGTAATACATTCATTATTACGAAATTTAAAACTCAAACAAATAAAAAAACAATTCTAGAACAAAGTATAAATTAATAAAAAACAACAACAAAAATAAGAAAAACCCTAAAATATTGTTGAAGTGTATTGCAACACTAAAAACTTTAAAACAAAATTGTTGAATAGAGCAAGAGTATAAATAAAACAAAACATAATACATTTTCAGTAAAAAAATTAACAAAAAACAAACTAAACATTGAGGCATTTAAAGAAACTTGTTTTGAGGATTTTTCGACTCTTAATTTATTTCTGACCTTACTATGTAGGAAACTAAAGGTGGAGAAAGTCCTTTCCATTCTGGCTGAGGAAGCTGTAACCGTGTGCAACTGCTTAATAACATTCAAGAATTTTTTAGAAAAGCAACTTTGCAAATTAAAAATTGCCGTCCACCAATTTAAAATATTTGTTCTTCAACGCTTCTTCGGAAAATAGCGTTCTACTGAAAGGCTCTGCTTTAGCGTTTAGTTTTACTATTATTTCTAATGGATTGAAATTTTAATAAAATGTATTAATGAAATCCAGCGCAGAATCTTTCTCTCTCTTCTTGAGGCATTTTTAGGTTCAGCATTTACGTAGATCTGCACGAAGTCATCTGAGTAGTGTTAGCTAGGCAAATAATAAATTGTTTTTGCTTTAGGAAGACCTTTTCAGCTAAAGAACTCGATCCCCAGACCAATATCCCCATGATGTTATTGACTGGAATCCTGCAATATACAGTTTTTGAGGTGTTTTAATTGTTTGTTTTAAAAATCACCGTTTTTAATTTTAATACTAATAATCGACAGTATAAGTCTCATATCAATGTAGATGCACACATAACTCCTACTCGTTTTACATTATTATTCTAGTGTCTATAGTATTTTCTTTGGTGACCATATATACAAGGATGGTATGAGAAGTACTCGTGTTTGGAGACAGATAGCGCTTTGTATCAAAATATGCATTACCGTGTGTGAGTACTATTCTTTAGTTCACGTCTGTCAAAATTTGTTTGTTGAAAGTGAACAAGTTTATGTATTTACGGAATCATGGAAAAAGAATAATACCGGTCAGTGATTCGATTTCTTTTTTTTGGGAAAACGTGTGCAAAAATCAGAGAGAAGTTGGATGCAGTTTATGAGGACCATGCACCTTCGATGACTACCATCAGATACTGGTTTAATGAACTTAAGCGTGACCGAACATCCACCTTTGATGAGAAGTGGCCAGGCCGTCCCATTGAGGTGACCACGGACGATAAAACTCATGATATCGTGTTAGCAGACTACTGAATGAAGATTAGAGTGATTGCTAATATGGTAAACATCTCAATTGAACGTGTGTAAAACATCCTTCACGAAAAATTGAGTATGGGAAAATTATCGGCGAGATGGGTGCCGCGTCTGGCGACGATTAATCAAAAACGAAATCGCGTAATAACTTCAAAGCAATGTTTGGACATGTTTAAGCGCAATACAAGAGAGCTTCTGCGACTGTAGATGAAACGTTGATACATCACTACACACAGAAACCAAAAGTCAGTCGGCAAATTGGGTTTTTCTCGGCAAACGTGCACCAAAGTAGGCGAAGACGATTTTATCATCCGGAAAAGTTTTGGTGACGATTTTGTGGGATTCGCAAAGGATAATCTTAATGGGACAATACCATGCTGATTTACTAAATTTCGGCGTTGAACTAAAGAAGGCCCCACCTAACGAAGAAAAAAATCCCTACCAACATGATAACGTCCCGGCCCACTCATCGGCAATTGTGACGCCAAAATTAGTCCAGTTACGGTACGAATTGGTGCCCCATCCACCATACTCACTAGATTTGGCCCGCTGAGACTTCTTTCTTTTTACAAACTTGAAAAAATGGCTTGGCGGAAAGCGGTTCACCTTAAATGAAGAGGTCAGTACCGAGCAGAGGCCTATTTTGCAGAGTTCAACAAATCCTATTATTTAGATAGCTTAGAAAAGTTGGAATGTCACTGGACTAAGTGTATAGAGTTGGAAGGAGATTATATTGAGAAATAAATTTACTAAATCCTTAACCATTTAGTCATGTATATAAGTTAAACATTGCTTTACATAATGTTTCTCTAATAGATTTGTATGTTATAACACATTATGTCTGCATATTTATTTATCTTACACAGCTTCCAATACATTTGCCCACTGTGAAAAAAAACGTAAATCAATAGCAATAATGCTTCGATAGCAGATGAAAAAAGAGGTATGATATGACCCCAATTTACGTCCATTTGTATGAGTAAATATTACATACTAGCGTCCCCATGCAATCGCCTATCCATTCGACCAGCGCCACACAATAAGCGTACGTCAAGCGAAGGCACCCCTCGTGAATTTTTCCCAGACCGTAGCAGTATGGGAACTTATTCACAATCATCCTATTTTCTATTCATGCCTCCTAGGGACTAGGTCACAATGCTCGCGTATCTTATAATATAATTTACCTGATCTAGTTCTCGGTCAAATATGAGAACATAAGGGTGACAAACTATGTATAACATATACGACTACTACTACTATGTGGCATTTGCAGTTTGAAGACTTCGAGAGAAATGGTAAGGTTTTTTATGTGGAAGATGCAATACAGGTCTTCCTTTGAAATGCGCGAGAGCAATGACCATAGGACAATAAGCGGAATGATGAGATTTTGTAAATCTGTGTCATCGCTAATAGAAGAAGGGTTTGTTGTGTATTATTTAGCGTTTCCTTTCTTCTTTGCATCTCTCCCTATTTCTCTTTGAAGCACTTATGTGGATATTCGCACGAAGATGAATATGGTAATTTCGCAAGTGTTCGCTGTGATTAGAAGATGATAACTAAGCCGGGCACAATCGGTCTTCGCAACAGAATCGGATCAGTTGCATGGGCCGCGGATTATAAATAGTTTATGTGTGACTTACAGCCGACAGAAGTGATATTTCGAAATCAAGTCTTCAGTGTAGAAAATAAAAGCTGACGCAATAAAAATGTTTGGTAAATAAAGCGAATATATGCATACATTGAAGTGTTTTCATTCCCATTATTAGTTTTTTTTTTTGAAAACGGCATTTGTTACACATACAACAAATGCCATAAAAACTAAACAAAGTAGTTTCTTCAAAAGTCTGTTGTACTTAATACAGTAATAATAAATAATAACATAATAAATAAGCGTAACTTCTTAACAGTATGGATATGATTGTTGAAAAACTTGCATCAGGTATGTTTCCTCATTTGTCTCAGTGAAGGTTGTTCGCTCTGATGAAAAGATGTTCTCATATTTCGAAAAAGACCGTTGAACATCTACGGAAGTAAGACAGGCATAATTAAAGTAATGCATAGAGTTAGTTAATGAATCTGCAGATGCACCACCACACATTTGTCTTAATCTCGTATAATCGGATTATTTTTTTTAAACACTGTCGAACTTTGTTATAACGCGACCGTTTTTTGCGTCGTTTATACCGTGTAGCAATGTATTAATTTCGTCCACGATTTGCACTGATTCTACTAACGACAACCCAGTATTTTGCAATTTTTCTTTTGCGTCTAGTAATCGTTTATAATTATTGCTAATACTTTTGCAATCTGTTTCAACAGAAGTATCTAGAAATCCTTTCTGGCTTTCTGGCTGCTTATAGCTGTAGCTTCGTCAGGGTGGAATTGTAAAATCACAGATTTTACTTCTTAGAAATGTTCATAATAATAAACAGCCGCTTGCGTAAGAATCGGCTATGGTGGTTCGCGAATACCGGGACAAAGCTTATGAAATGCTGGAAAATAGATTTTTTTCTTACAATCTGTCGTCTCATCAAGACATAGCCACAGCTGTTTATCTTTTAATTTTGCTTTGATCCTATTTTCGATATCTTCACGTATACTTGGTAGGTCTTTCCGTAACGCTGTCCGTAATGGTAAATTCTACTCGGGATTGTATGTGCGCCAAAACTGTCGAAACGGTTCTTTATCGAGTAACCGAAGCGGTAGACCACAAACAATAAACATCAAAAGTAAATCCAACTTAAATCGGGTTTGAGGTGACAGGCCATTTTTCTCATTTTTGTGTAGTACACTATTTAACGGGTGATGCAAAAGTAGTTGGACATCTTTTAACTGCGAACTAGAACTTTTGTTTACAATTATCATTAGGTTAAAATGGCAAAAGGTCCACTTTCTTCAATTTTTCTCAGTTTAGATGGAACCTTTTGAATCATGGCTTGGATGTAATCTGGACTAATTTGCTTGAGCTTATTGCTAATTCTACGTGCTAACTGATTCTCGTTTTTTGCGGTCCAACCCTTCTCATAAACGAGTCGACTAAGTTTTGCCCAAAAATCTTCGATAGGATGTGCCTTTGGAATATTTGGAGGACTCATTTTTTTAGGGACGAAAGCGATGTTATTTCCCGTTAACTATGTGGTAACAGTTTTCGCATAATGCGAATTCGCTAAGTCTGGCCAAAAAAGAATATCATCTCCTTGTTGAAACCTTTCAATAAATCGCTTCAGTTTTGGTAGATATTTTGTCCTATACACTTCAGCATTTATTGCTGAATCTCGCACACTTCTTATGAGAGGACTTGAAACACCGGCTTTTGAAATAGCAATTCAAACGAAAATTTTGGGCTCAAATTTTGCTTTACTTGCGAACCTCACTTCATCAGGAGTAGAGTTTTTATTTTTTGTGTAAAATCCCGCATTTCCAGCGATGTTAGTGTTACCAAGGGTAAAATGTTTCTCATCATCTAAGATCAACACTTTTTGTGCAACTTTTGGATTGGTCCTCATCTTCCTACATTGAACCGGAATAATTTCCATTTGTTTATCCGCATATTTTGGTGCTTTTTGTCTTTTATAATATTTTAAACCTTCTTTTTGCAAAAATTCTTGATATACAAGACTGAGACACTTTAAACTTTGCCGCCATTTGTCGTTGCGATATTCCAATCTTGTTTTCCATCAATTCCATAATTTTTGTAACTTTACTCTTACTTAGCTTTTTCGCTCTGCCTTTTTTTTCAAGTTAGTAGCAGGTTTGCCATTGTAAAAACGTTTTATGATGCTATATATGGTGCCCCGGCTAAAATTTTCTTTTGTAAAGTGTCTCACTACTTCCGCCGGGGTCTATCTTCCAAGGGCAGAATAAATACGTTCTCGCAAATTTTCAATAGCAGCAGTTTTCATTCTTACAACTAACAAATAAACGATTTTCTGTTTAAGAGAAACGTTCGTATAAGACATTGACGTTTAACTCATTTGTCAAAAAAAATTCTACAGCCTACTACGCTCATTTTTTAAATGTTCAGCTACTTTTGCATCAGGCGTTATATGTCTTTTACGGTCGCTTTTGTTTCAGCACATTAAAGGTATTTGGAAACTCTACACAATGCTTTAGTTCCATTATAGTTCAAATCCAGAAATTCACTGATAAACTTAGTGACTTTATTAGCCAATGGTCGTTTATTTTCCTTGCGTACGTTAGACATACTTTCATACATATATTTGTATCTATAATTACGACTAACGCTGCGAAGGGTTGATGAGAAACTGTTGACGCGGCAACCTAATTTCTAACCTGGCGCGAAGCTCTTTGTGCCCAGCCTAATGACAACAATAGCATTTTCTTAAAGGGCCACCCACTATAGTGACTATAACTTACAGTTTGTTTATGTACAGCTGCATGAATGTGTAAAGTATATTGTTTGTTAGGTTCTTTACTTCGATCTTAACGTGAAACAGACTTATAAGAAAGTTTATTTTATTAAGAAAGATAACAGGGCATCGGCTCATTAGATCCCTTTTTAATTTCTTGTCTGAGAAAAGCTTTAGAAAATGAATAAGATGCATTTTTAGAAATATCTGAAGAAGAAGTGCCGCGAGAAACTGTTGGATACTACTTGTCTTAGAGTCGCGAAAATATCGTCTAGACATCTAAGCCAGCTTCTAGGAAAAATATTCGTTTTTAATTTTTATATGTTTCAAGTTTGCTCATGAAGATGGCTATGAAAAGAGCGAATTGTCCATT